>CM031243.1:834379516-834729516 GCA_018340775.1 Taxus wallichiana var. yunnanensis
TTAATCAAACTTGAGTTAATCTGCATTATTTTTGGGAAAAATTTGTGTTTGCTTCATTTTTGAATGTCTGCAAGTAGTTTTCTTGTTCCCATTGCATTCTTACATTGAAATCTTTGTGAATCACACAAGATCTTATCCTTGTGATAGTTTGGTGGCATTTGTAATTTCATTTATCAGAAGATATTTCATTTGATAGTGAAATAAAAAAATTTAAAATCATTGTGACTCCTAGCATGACTATAAGATTGTTTGTTAGCCTTTGAGGGTATCTTAGGCATGATGAAACAAAGATTGATAATGTGCAGTTAATTTTTCCAATTTTATCCTTCATTTTGGCTCCTTGAAGTTTTTTTGAAAAGTGTTGATCTCGGGCCTCCATTGAAGTACATATGCTTGTTAAAGGAACATCCTAGCTATCTCAAAGCATTCTATTGTTCAAGCTCTACATTTTGTAAAATTTCTCAAGAATTTGATGAATCAAGTTCATTTCTACCTCACCTCCCACAAAAATTCATTTAAAAACAACCAATCATACCCATACTACCCTTGTTCTTCATGTGCGTATACAAATGTATAACTTTTACTACCAAAACATGCAAAACCAATAAGGTTTTCATTGTCTTTAGTGGCCTAAACCTTTCTTATAAAATATCTCCATTATCTAGAGTGACAACTTGTGAGAGTTAGGTTTTTTTGCATTGATCATATTTTCTTCAAGGTCTTCTTAATAATTTAAAAAGGAAGGATATCTCCATCTCCTCCACAAACAATAGCCTACAAAAAGAGTCCTCTCACCATGGTTGAAAGGCACAACCATAAAGTAGTGAGGATAGGTAAAATCCTCTTTAGTGTGCTACCCATTTCTCTATATATGAGTGACAAAGAGCAAGTTGCATATCATCCCCAATTACAAAATGTCACACTACATGCTCTACTTTTCTCTAAGCTTCCACCTAACATGTGATGCTACTCATTTTCTCGAGGGAGAATCATTTTGGGTAACTACACCAGATAGGAAACATTGTCGGGGTCATTGTGGTTAAAATTCATATTCAGGCCCTAGAAAACACTTGTTATATGCTCTAAGTGCTAATACATTGCTTCAAATATCATCTTGTGTTCGAACTTGTAAAAATTATTCAAAGTTACAAGTGTTGTGTGCAATTATTTCAGTTTCCAGACCTAGTGCACTAGCCTTCATTAATATTTCTGGGTATAGAAAATTCGATCATCCCATTTCCAGTTTCTAGTATTGACATACATTTTTCAAATAATATTTTAGTGCATTTTCACAACTAAGGTGGAAATCCTTAGTGGCAACTCTCTTTCTATCTTATTCTTGATGAGTACCAATGTCTTAACCTCTATCAAGTGATTTTTGTTACTAATCTTTGCAAAGATGGAAGGAATAAGATATTTATTTGCTACAAATCCTGCTAAGACATTATTACCAGATCTAGGAAAATCCTGGAGAGTTGTTGGAGATCAACAAACAAGAAAAGGGATCTATATTGATTACAATGAGTGGTCTATCATTGAAGACCGCCATTTAAGTACTTCCGAATTAGGTAGCCTCTTTATGGAACTGAATTCTCTAACTGGAGGGGGCCTTCATTTTATTTTGAAAAGTTTACTTCCCATTCTACCCCTATCTTATCAAAATTTGATAGGGTTTTCTTAAGAAACAAGGCCTTTAGGGGATATCCATTTTGAAATTTATACTCGTGTGTTTCAAAGGCCCTCTGCGCCTTACCAATTTGTCTCCCCTCCATTGTCACCTACTCAAAACAACATGGCATAGCCCCCATGCAGACCTTCTTTTGTTGTAAACACCTTTGGTCCTATAAATTTTATAGGGATGGCTGGTTATCCAAATGTAGTTTTGTAGGATGTAAGAAATAGATTACCAAAGTTCTAAGGAAAAAACGTTGTAACTAGTGATCAACATTTAAATCTTTTTATCAATTTGATAGAAGATTTTGAGATTAAACATGAGGATGTATATACATAATTGTTTATCCATACTTTGGAAGAGGATGCAAAGGACTGGTATAAATATTTGCCATATAATTCCATTGATTCTTGGATAGATATGAACAATGCATTTAGATTACAATATGGTGATATAACTGGCCCTAGGTTTCTTCTATTAGAATTTGAAAACATCAAGAAGAATCGTAATGAGTCAGTACATGATTTCAACACAAGGTTTAACAAGACCTTGGGGATATTTCCTATTAGCTTAAGGCCATGTGATGAATCATGTTTGATCAAATATTTAGATTCATTTGATAAAAATGCTACTTACTACTTGAGGGACAAAAACCCTACTAATTTGAGGTAGGCCTTCACCATGGCTCTTAAAATTGATAATAACATCAAGGCAATTGGAAATCCTCCAAAAAGGGAGGTTGTAAAACTAATTAAACCATAAAATCATAAAACAAGTAAGGTTGTTGATTTGGAGGAAGTTGTGAAAACTTTGGTAGGGGCTATCAAAGAAATATCATACAAATTAGCCTAGGAAGAAAAAGGAATTGGGCAGAGTTCACAAGGTCAGCACAAGCAACAAGGCCAAGATAGGTTTACCAATCATCATAGAAATGATCAAATATCTAATGATATAGGTGAGGGATGTATTGGATTTGAAAATAAGTAGTCCCAAGCTAGGGAAAACAGAATGGTCCCTCATCCTTTGGCTACTAGAGTTGTTTTTGTGGAGGAGACAAATGTCATTGATTGGTGTGACAGATGTTTCATGCCCCATGCTCCATGTGAGGAAGATCAACAACAACAACAAGAAGCTTATGATGATAATGATGATGATGTTTTCATGATGGGTTGCTCCACGAGCTCACAACAAGGGGCAACTTCAACTGAGGTAATAAGTGCTAGAACTACTGCTGATTTCTAGGATTTCATCCACCAGGTACCCATTCTTCCTCACTCTCATATTTTAAAAATAGATAATGTACAATATTTTGAATTTCCTAATAATTAATTTGAATATTTAAGAGCTTTATTGATAAAATGGTATGATGGAGGAATTCCATCCGAGGAGGACAGAAGTTATTGATGAATGTTGTTATGGCTCAAGAAAAGGAATACAACACAATAAGTAGGGTTGTCATAGGTACAGAGCCTCGTGCCATTCCAAAAACTCCATTGCTTTCAAATATTCCTAAATAGGCTCCTAAGAAAGATTTTTCTGTGAAGGACCTTGCTTTCCAAAACAAAAATCATACCCGTCCTCATGCCCAAGTTGTCAAAAATCCTGTGCCATCTAATGAGTGTGTCAACCTTCCTTCCAATGCTTCCTTCCCAAAGTTTGTCCCTTATGATATTGCCCAAGTCTTGAGTCAAATTAAGATCTCAGTTCCAATAGTTAAGTTGCTTAGGATTCCTAAGGAAAAAAAGGGCTTTTGAGTATTTGGGGCTGAAAGAGGAGAAGACTTCCCTAGGTAGAAATATAAACATTGTGGAGACTCCACCAGTCATTAAAGAGTTAGAGACACCACCAGTGTTGGAGGAAATAGGTGAGCCACCTGAGGTTTCTTTGGGGACATCCTTGGTGGAGGCTCACTGAATGTGGATCCATTCTTTACCACTCGATTATTAAAGACAGATTGCTACACAAGTGTATGTTTGAATCAGGGGCATCATGTAATGTTATGCCTCTAGAAGTCATCAATGAACTAGATATCAAAGTAATAACAACATATGGGAAGTGTACTACTATGGACTCCAAAGAATTACCACTAGTGGGATGTGTGAAAGGTTTGGTGGTGTAACTCGAAGCTTACCTGTAAAAACCTAATGCTTTATGTTGTTTTTGTTGATTGCCCAGCCAAGTGGGGTATGTTGTTATCTAGAAAAGTGGCTACAAGTGTTTGTGGGAGTGTTCAAATGGACATGTCCTATGCTACCATCCCATTTGAGGGAAACCTTGTCAGGTTGTATGGAGAAAAGAATATGTTGTAGCTTATTGAAGATCCCAACAATGCATCTTATGAACTATTTTACACAAGTGTTGATGCTGATAACTTTATAGGATTTATTGATGGAAAAGAGCACAAGATTTAAGAATGTAAGTGTCTTGAACAAGAAAGATCTCCTTGGGCTTTATTGTTTGATGGAGATTTCTCCAAGTTCGGAAATGGTGTTGGTGTTGTTCTGATATCTCTAGGCTAGAAAGATTTTGTCTTTTCTTTCAATCTCAACTTTGAGTGCACTAATAAAATCATTGATGTAACCAACAATAAATTATAGTACATTATGTGTCTTGAATGCCCAATCTTTTAAACAGAGAATGAAATTTGTCAGTATAATCTTAAACCAACTGGTCCTTACCTTGACGGAGTTCCCTTGCCACCGTATGTACAAATCATCATAGGCCCCAATAGGGTAATTCTCTTCCTTTATGGAATCCATGAAATCATTCCATATGGGTTCCTCTGCGATTCGTATCTCATCCCTTTTGAGACCATTCTTATATACACCCCACCAATTTTTAAAAGTAACAGATGATTTCAATAGATAAAATGTTATCTTTTCCTTATCAACAAATTGATTGACAAAAAAGTATGAGGTCAATTGGTCGAACCAGTTCTCTACTACATTAGAATTGATCTAACCCTCAAAAATAGGAATGTTGAAATTTACTTACACCTTGAATGGAGTCAAGGCACCAAAGGACTAATTTACAGATGACGAGGCATGATTTCCTACTTGTAGTTGTTGCAGAATATGGGTGAATTGTTGTAGCATTTGATCCTTTTGCTCCCTAAGAGCTTCATTCACCATATTTTTGAGAGGATCATCCATCCTAGTGTTTTCCGCCATTGGAGGTCACCTGCAGCGAACAAGCAAGTATTTTGAAGGATCGTGTGTGGACCACCCAAGCTTTTTGTATTCCAACCTTGTTCAGGGATCATACACTCTCAAGACAACTTAGCTCTGATACCACTAATCCAAAACTGAGGGGTTTCAGACTTAAGGAATAGATTAACAATTGTGCCAGATGAATTGCAAAACAACTATCTCTGAAAAGAGATGTAAATTACTCAAAGACTTCAAATACATCAGTTATCTCTACCAGGAGATGTCTATCCCTTTTTGGGTTACATATGCATTTATAATAATTTTAGAAATATGAAAGGACACCTAGAGGAATGTGGAAGGTCACCGGTCTCGAGGGAGACGAGGTGTTTCATCTTCCAAGACTTACATGTGCACTAATTTTGCGAAACATACTATTTTTAGAATTTACTATTTTTAGACAACACTACAAAAATCACAATTTGGGCCCCTTAAACATGGATTTTAGGATTAAAACATTTCCAAAAAAATTCTTTACCTTTTCGTCACATTCTACACATTCTAAGCTTTCCATTTCCTTTTGAATGGAGTCAATCAAAGATACGGTGCAAAATTTATGGTCTCTGGAAGTTGCACCACTATAATTGATGTCCGGATCAAGTTGTGTTTTTAGAGTTTGAGGGAAATACCATCTCTTTGTACTTAGTGGTTCATTGGTGACCTTAGGATAAATTGAAAATTAAACCAACATATGCTAAGGATATGGAGAAAATATTGTAATCTTCCTTTCCATTTGGGAAAATATGAAAGGATAAGTGTTTCAGATCATCTAAATAAATAATTTTGTAAATTTCCTAGAAAGATAGACATGTTTTGAAATAAAAAATATTTAGATAGATTTTCCATCTTTTTCATTCGATTTATCTTATGGTCATAATAACAAAGTGTTATCCAAAATTCACCCCTCAAGGTAATTTTGATAACATGCATCAAATTCTTAAGTCCCAAGCAATTATATTGATTCAAGGCAAAAAGTCATGTTTCTAGGGTCCCCTCAGATTTTTTCTAACTCCCCTGTCCAAGTAGAAGAGAGCAAGTTCTGAGGAAATGTAAAAAATTGCATAAAAAACAAGCTCGGGCCAGAAAAAATCATGAAAAATGGCTAAGTCCTAGTCCAGGCGGTCTCTGGGACGCGCGGGACAAAAGTACGCGAACCAGTGAACCGGGCGAAATGAGTCAAGGCAGCCCGAAATAGTCTGGGACGCGCGGGACAAAAGTACACGAACCAGCCAAACCGAGCGAAATGAGTCAAGGCAGCACGAAACAGTCTGGGACGCGTGGGACAAAAGTATGCGAACCGGCCGAACCGGGCGAAATGAGTCAAGGCAGCTGGCTTGATGCAGGGACACGCGGGACAAAAGTACACGAACCGGCGAACCGGGTGAAATGAGTCAAGGCAGCCCGAAACAGTCTGGGACGTGCGGGAAAAAAGTACGCGAACCGGCCAGTTCAGCTGAAATAGGGAACTTCAGCACTGGGACGAATGGGACAAAGGGACGCGCGGGACGCGAAAAGCCGAAGCGGCCGAAGGCAGAGAAGAAAAGTCAACGTTTGGCCCGTGAAACTTCAAACGGCCATAACTTTTGACTCCGAGCTCCGATTTTCACAAAATTGGACTTTCTGGAATGAGCACGACAGAAAACAAAAGAAATATATTCGGCTCCGGTCGATCCATGCTCATTCTGTCAAATGACAAAAAACGCCTCGGACCCAAAATAGCTGCCCGCACTCAGAAGGCCATAACTTTTGCATTTCTCAACGAAATCACACAAAATTGGTACCGTTGGAATCGTGGTTCTGAGACCGATGCAAAAAAATCAAGAAATTCTAGATTTTATCAGAAATTGATTGACTTTTTAAGAAAATGTGGCTGGGTTCGAGATGTTGTTTTTATTTTGTAGCTGGGAGTGCAATTAAGAGGCATGGTCATCATTCTTTCTCTGCTGCAGCACATGGGACAGTATGGGGAGCCTTTTGTAAGTAATGTATAACTATTTCACTCAATTTAATGCCTCTTACAGGTGGTTGAAGGACAGATTTCGGGATTTCCATCTTCCCTTCTCTTCTCTTTCTCATTTTCTCTATAAATTGGAGTGTTGGGCTCATTGTAAAGGAGAGAGTTTTTGGGTAGCAAAGCTTTGCCAAAATTGCTTTGTGAAGCCAGTGTGTTGCAGGCCCTTGTAGTGGACTCCTTGCATGGTGATCCAGGCCCTTATCTTGTAATAGACTGAACTGTGCATACCAGGAAGCAATAAAATACAAGTTTGTGGATGTATCTTCCCCTGCTGTGTTTTCTTGCATTCTTCTTGCCCTTTTATCTTTCTACAAGAATATTGTGTCTATTATTATGTTCTTTCAGGAATTCATTATCATTGTGTGTGCTTGGAATACTGCTGTGAATGCATTTTGCTAGATTATGGAGAACTGTCATCACCTCTTCTAGTGTGCACTTTGCCTTTGTATTTCACACATTTGGAGACTACTCTCACATCCTCCTTTTCTAGTGTATCACCGCTTTAGTGTAGGCTTTCATTTATGTATTCTCTTTCCCTGGTCCCTTGGAAATTTAGATTAGAACAGTTAGCTTATCCTGCATTAGAGTAGATTGTGGTAGGTAGTTTAGGAGCAAGAACCAGCTTTCTCTGGAGGTCTATCTCAAGTAGCAAGTCCCACAACTTGGAGATAGTACCCATGTTATCCAATCACACTATGAGTTCGTGTATATGCATAGGGGTCTTTGTGATTCGGTGATAACACAAAGCTTGTGATCATTTCAAGATTTCAAAGTTCCAAGTTGAGTTCAAAATATATTAATTAGGTTTAACAAATGGATATGGCTTATATGAGTTATTGAGTATAACTTTGGATTAATATGGTAGGATGGAAATTAAGTTAAAAACAAAATATAATTGGACCACCCTTTCTTTGTTATCTAAACAAAAATATTTGGGTGTGATGTATGATATAGGGGTAAACGAAAAATCCTAGGAAACTCAAATCTAAAGTTAGTGATTAATTTAATTATATGGTTATATGGGAGACACTTTAATCATATACTAAGTACCTTGAATTCCTTATATACACACTTATTGACATTGTTGATAAATTAAATTTTTTCCCTTATCATTTAATTTTTGTGGTTGTAATTGTTGACCCTAGAGGAAAGTGTAAAATCTAGTGAATATTTAAGTGTCATGTTGATAGTTTTCTATTTGGTCATGAAGGAGGAAATACCTTGAAGTTTAATTCCATAGAAGATGGAAATATTACCTTTATTGTATTATGAATATAAATCCCATGGGTGGATTTGTGCATGTCAAATATAGACAATTTATTATCAATCCTTCTAAGATTATAATTTTATTTCATTGATCTCTTCATTAACAATTTATGTAAGAATGAACTTTATGATGTATAATCGACTTGGTAAAACCTAATGGTGAAAACTATGTTGAAAATGAAGCGAAAAATTCTTTTAGGTAGCTTCAATTATCTTAACTAATCTGTTTTATTGCTTTGCATAGAATAATGATTAACCAAGTTTTTTTTAGAGGAACATATTTTTATATGAAACAACCAAGTACGTGGGAGGATGTGACATATTTAATATTTTGATATTCCTTCCCCTTCCAAGGAATTCTAATAGGAAGTGCAATTTGACGGGAGGGGGTAATAGTGCTTCAAATTTCATTCCCTTGCATGAAGTTGAATATATGATTATATTCATTTATGAAACATTCAAATGGATATTATCATGATTATTTGTAGTAAATTATTATGTTTTTGTTATATTATAACTTATTGTCAACTCCGTCCTCTGGTAGGATGGTATATGAAGCTCAAAATACCAATTTACCATTTTATTCAATACTGGATGGTTTGGATATGACATTATGGATACTATTGATCTACGAAAGTTCATGGATTGTATGTTCTATCATTTTTGTAATGGTTATTTTCTTTATATGTATTGTTATCTTGAATATGTTAACTTGATTGGTTGTGAGGATAATTCAAGGGTGATATTATCACCATTTTATCTTGGTTTGTTGATAATATATTTTGATGGTTTGTTCATTTATCTTATTTTATTGAGATAGTACGATACTTGCAATTTAGTGTGTAGAAGAAAGTTTAAAGCAACAAGTAGAATGTGTGACTTAGTAGTTGCACCTCTAAGTTTCACAATAGGCCTTTTGGGACAACTTTATATTCTCCCTTACTTTGAATAATATTTATCTCGTCATTTCTCGAGGATGAATTTATTTAATTCATCACCGCTTATCTTTCATCTGTTTTCTTGACCACTCTTAGCTTACTTTCCCTCGTATAATTTACTAGATTTAATTTTTATTATTATTGGTAAATGGTTTTAAGAAGGGTACTATACCCCATTAGAAATAAAGGTTCAAAACCTAGATATTACAATAAAGAGAGGAAGAAAGAGGGTCAAAACACCCTAATAAACAGTGAAGGTATAATAAAACAAAACTAAGCTTCCCAATAGAAATAAACACGATTAGAAACAGGATCACACTCAAGCCGAAGTCAACCAACAACTAGAACTCGGTGGAAAAATAACAGTCTCCATCCTAGATAAAAAAATAAGAGAAAAGATAAAGACAAGACTCATACCTTGTCTAGAATGATGGTGGTTTTTTGATTGATGTGACCTTTCTTTCACCTATCCACCATCATCCAATACTCATTACCTCCTTCCATGAGAATCAGAAGAAAAAATTCTAAATTCTTGATAGGAATGTGGCCCTCAACGAGGGGCAAGGCACAAACCTTTGAAGAATCAACAAATCCATTTTGGGATGAAGAATTTGTACCATCCACATCAAAGGTGATAGTATTAGATTTTTCTTAATTCTTCTCCGACGGGGTTAGGAATATATCCCGGTGATCATTCATTGAGGGGTTTAATGATTCCTTAACTAGGTCTGATTGAGGCTTGATTGTGAGATGTTCTGCAAAGAGAGTCCCACCACCATGTTGTTATTTGTAGATTAATTTCTGCTGGAAGAGTGTGGGAAATTTCAAGATCTACCAATATTCTAGAAATAGTTATATGAGTCTTAACAAAATTTGTATGAGTATAGGTTTAATTTATTTTTAATTTCATACTTATGTAACTGAATGGGTTAATTTATAGCCTCTTGATTGGGGGTTAACTAATTTATTTTATATTTTTTAAGATACTCTCAAAACACCTAATCAATGGTTAGGCGGGCCCCATATCTCCTCTTAATGAGCTAATTTTCCCAAATCTAGGATTAGGGAAAACAATGTTTTTCAGAAGATTTTTTTATAAAGTTGGGGGTATTTATTTTATTAAAATGAACCCCATAGTAATAGTGTATGGGTAGGAGGAATTTTTCCATATCCTAAAAAAAGTCCTCTAAATCAATCCCTTTTTCCCCATTTATATTTAAGGTTTTTGGTTAGGGTGTATTCTTTGTTTTGGAGTTACGTTTTTTATTGGTTCATGTCTTTTGAGGGATCCTTCTCCATTTATATTTTCTTCTCATTTTTTATGGATACTTTATGATTGAGAAGGGATGGATGAAACATGTCACCCTCCCATTGGTGGTTGGATTTGGGATATTTCTGACTTAAAGCTCCATTGTATAGAGGAGAAGGAATTTTTAGGAACTTTTTTTTAGATAAGAGTTTATTTTTTCATATTTTTCACTTGGAGTGGATAGGAGCTTGAACAAGGAATTGAAGCCTTTGGAGAAATGGTATTTCCATTTAGAACTTAGATGTTTTTATATAAGGTAAACTCCATAATTATATTTCTTATCTTGTATGGAAGCTATGTATGTTCACTTGATTTTGCTTTAAATGTTGAATGAATGTGGCAAATTTTTGGTTATCATTAGTTTTGTATAATTCCCCATTTTATTCCCTTGTTACATAGTAATGGAGAATAGGGTGTTTAAAAGATAAGAGGATCCATGGTAGCTTGTGGATAGATAGTAGAGAGGTGATCCTTTTTTGGAATACGGTTACTTGGATCCTTTATACCCCCACCTTTGTTCTTGTCAAGCAAGGAGTTTATCATTTGTGTGGAAGTGGTGTTCAATATTATTTTCTTGAGTGTTTTCTACCTCACCATTTTGTGAAACTCAGATGCATGCTTCGCTCTCCCCATGGGCTTAGAGGGAGGCTTGCATGGTTTCCTTATGGGGAAATGGCATGTAATGATGCCTATAGGTTAGGTGGAAAAAATTAATCTTATTCATGTGGATTTCGAATATTTGTTGATGGAGTTAGATATACATTCTTGTGTATAGTGGTTTATGGAATTGGGGATGACTTCCTTTCCTTGTAGAAATTAAAAAAGTAAAAAATAAAATAAAAAAATTACATGTTGTTCCCTCTTTAGGGAGGGTTTTCCTCTTTCATTTTGAAAAGTTAGGATTCTTGTAAGTTGTATGATGAGGAGTAGTGAGAAATCCATTTCATTAGACTTGAAAACTACAATTTTTGTTTTTGCACCATTTTTGTTGGGAATGAATAAATTATGAGCTTGTGTAAAATGAATCACTTGTTTTCCTTAGCTCTAAAATAATTGTGAGGAAATAAAAATATTTTTTATATCTTCTCATAACCTTATGTTGAAGAGAAGACTGAAATTTTATTTGGACGAAATGGGGATATAATGAAATATTTTCTTGTAATCTTTGTGTGAAAAAAACTGAAGTTTAAAGATTTTATTAAATCTGAGGAGTCCTTGAGTTATTAGGGTTCTACATTGGATATCATTTAATATCATACACTTTAGTTTTTTGTTTGAACTCTATCAAAAAAAATTGTTTTGGTTGTAATGATGGAATGAAAAAGAAAAATTTCTCATATTTCATAGTATCACAAGTTACTCTATTAGTTTTGATGGCCCTAGACACAAGGGATAAGGATTCAATCTATTCAATTATTTTAAATTACAAACTATAGAGAACTATAATGTGTTACAACCTCCATCCAATCTCTTTTGGAGAAAATGAATTTTTATTTGGAACTTGGACAAGGAGTCCAAATCTCTAATTCCCTAGATTATATGGGAATGTGTAAATTTTCTTGAAGAAACATAGTAAAAAAATGGATGAATCTTTTTTCATTAACTCTCCTTCTAAAATAAAATGGGGATAAACATTACTGATGCATACTCCATATCTGAATTATTGAGCTACTAGTTAAGCATGTAAATTAAACAACACAAATGTTCCTAAGTTTTAAATTCTACATTTTTAGAAAGATAAATTGGAAGCTTAAATAATATTCCTTACACATTTAAAATAATTAGCTATTTTTAATCTTTTGTGTTCACTTAACTTTTGTATGTATGTATGTATGTATGTATGTATGTAATATGTATGTATGTATGTATGTATTTATGTATGTATGTGTGTGTGTGTGTGTATGTATGCATGCATGCATGCATGTATATTTATATGATTATATATAAATCAATGTGTTCAAACAAATATTAGGATCGCATGTGGGAGGATCATTAACCATCGTACTCAGTGTATAAGATAAACTTTTCCTCCCTTATTCACAACCATTAAACCCTCAATGCAAGCCCCTTGAGGGCATATATTGGCCGTATTAACACACACACACACACATAGAAAAACACAAGCATATTGCCACATGATTAAAAAATTATAGAGATTTCCCTATATATCCCAATGTGACGGCCCAATAATTGGCCCTAAAATCAATTTAAATATTTAAAATACAAATATGAACATAGTATTGAATTTGGAAACTAGATTTACAAACTCTCCAAACCCTTATGAGAGTATGCACGAAGATGTGAGGATAAATTTATCAAATAGATATTTGGTCTCCATTAATGCATCCACCATAACTTGCCACAAAAAAACAAATAGAGAGATATGGGAAAAAGTGAGAATACAAAATGTATTAGAGAGGTCGAAAATTAAAATTTTTAGGAGAATCCGTGGTGAAGATGGATTTGAACCGACCTCCTAAATTTAAATCTACATTTTGCACTTGTATAATAAGCATACAAGGTTGAATTCATAATTTGAAAAAATGGGTTATTGGTTATGTTTTTTCTTGGTGATTAATAAGATTTTTATTTATAATTAACCTATAATAGACTTAATAGAGAAAGTCATCATGGATTCATAAGGACTTATGCCCAACTTAGGCATGTACATACTTAGTTAAATAGTCACTATTATTTATGTTTTGAACTCATCATGGGTTTGAATACATGATAAAAATAATTAGCTATAATTAGTGAAAGAAGGCCATGATTAAGTTTATATTTCTTAATTTATATTTTTTCCTTATGATAAAAAGAAATCACAATTAGCTGATTGTGATTTACCTTAAAAAAAAAATGAAATCAATAATATGATTGTTGATAGACTCTACTTCTTAACTTAACATCATGGAATAAACGTAATATAAGTTATAGTCATCCTTCTACATGATTAACACTAGGATCATTCTTAGTGATCCTTGTTGGGATAACGAGATGGTTAAGTAGAGGTTAACTCAATGAGTACTTAATCAATGTGATTTACGTAACAATGATATGGTTTAAATCTCTTTTGTTTGGTTAAGATAATGAAGTGGTGTTATTGATCTATCTTTATCACCTTCTTGAACAAGTAAATAGTAACCTTAGTACACCTATTCGAATCCTAGAAACAATCGTGTCACAAGTATAATAAGGATTGTTGGTTTATGACAAAAATTATAGTAATATATCTATAGTGTTATGTTTCCATACTTGATACCCCCAATGATGATACGAGGTTGGATTAGTGAGGGTTAATACGATGAGTAAATTAAATTTTTCACTACACAACTTTACAATGTTATGTGCTTTGCTTGGTGGTGGAGGTCATACTAAATCTATGTAACCCTTATCACGCAAACAATGGGATTGTAGTAGAATGTATTACTAGAGTATTTTTGTAAATTTTTAGCGAGATAAATTATTTGGAACAATAATGATAGTTACATCTGATTTAACACTCCACTATATAATAATATTTAATAAAAAATTATCCATTTTTACGAGATTAATGTGATAATTAAACGTATATTTGAGGGTGAAAAAATGGGCATGACAATATCAACATGTTTGAATCTATGATCCATTAATGAAGATTTAGTTGATTTCATATTTTCAACATGAGCATGTCTATTACCACTAGTACAAGTATGATAAAAAAATTGCATAAAATGTGTTACATTTATATAAGCACAAGAGTTACTTGAACCTTCAATAGGATAAATGATGGTAGCCATTTAGTTGTTACCAAAAATTAGGACACTCACCCACCGTAGTCATTCGTCTAAGAACAAATTCTCTAATCTAACACATAGCTCAATGTAAATCTTTGTAAGAGAGAGTCCCTAAGAAAAATGACTGAAATAGTTCTAAATCCTTATGTAAAAATCTAAAACATAAATCACTAGTATTAAATGTTTGGTTCAAACAATAAAAAATGGCGAGGTACACTTGTCAATAAAATAGCAAGGAGTCACCACATTACATGGAATAATGAGATCATAACTCTTTCTAAAATTATAAAATACTAAAATTGAAAGAGATTACTAGTGTGAAAATGAAACCAAGGCATTCCAACGAAAACCAAAATTGGTGTATCCCCGGAAGGGATGATAACTTTTTTCTATATATTATTTTCATCCCTTTAAGTTTTTGAAAAGAAGTTGAGAAATGAGTTAGTTGTATAAAAGTGGGAATGGATTCAAGATAAAAAATGTGTAAGGAAGGGCACTTCTCTATTGCTTTTGG
This sequence comes from Taxus wallichiana var. yunnanensis, assembly GCA_018340775.1. Lineage (NCBI taxonomy): Eukaryota > Viridiplantae > Streptophyta > Pinopsida > Cupressales > Taxaceae > Taxus > Taxus wallichiana. The sequence continues at coordinate 834,394,209 of CM031243.1, forward strand.
TCTTGTAAGGCCAATAGGAGGGACCCTAGAAATTCTTATCAAAATATGAGCCTAAACTCACATTAAATATAGATATACATTGAATTTCAATGACTAATACCCTAATTAAGTGTCACTTGTGACATATCCACACATGTTTCTACTGAAGTAAATAGAACTAAATTGTTTTATTGCATAGATACAAGGATATTGACGACTTGTAGGTTCTATAACAAAGATCTGAAACATATCTAACCATCATGAAGCAAAATTAATAACAAAGACAGTTCTAAAGATGCTCAAGATGAAGAAAAAGTCTCAAAGGGGGTATGACAAAATAATAATAAAGGGGTTTGATCATTTTAACTTCAAATCTACCTTATCCACTAGTCCAATTAAAAATAACACAAGAATCACTTTAGGTGTTGAAATGATTAATTCCCCACAATCTATATACCTAATAAACCACATACAATAAAATTTTCCTAATTATATGAGATTTTCAATTTACAATCCAAAATATAGTATTATAAAAGTTTGTTAAAGGAAAATTAAACTACATTTTCAAAAGGATTATATAACTAAGTTCTTTTGTGATTACACATTAGATCTCTACACCTAGTTACTAATTGAAAATTCCAATAATCTAAGTGAATAGACTTATGAAAAAATTTATAACTTCCATATAAATTGATTATATCATTTATGGGTTAAAAAAATACATTACTACTCTCTCCTACCTTCATTGCAATGTATTTGAACTGATTACTACTAATATCAAATCTAATACATAGAATAGAGGTGAAAACAAACACCTACATACTATAATAGAAAAAGGGGTTATAGATAAAACCATGAATGGGAAGCTAAAATATGTTTAGATGAGGCATATGATTCACCTATCTATATAATTTTGAGAACATTCCAGAATTTATTTAGAGGGAAATTTAGATCTTCAGAACCAATGAGAAAAGTAGAACAAACATGAATAAAATTATTAGTGTCTCGATCATTGATCAATCAACACATGGAACCAATTGGAATAAAATGTAAGATATCAAGAAGAAATTTATGCATGCTGAGAAGAACAACACTCTTATGAAACATTAGGGAGGCCCCACCTTATATCAATGCAGAGAGGTCGATTGAAAAATGGCGGAAAAGGATAGAAAATTCTAGTAACATTTCTTTCAAAATAATCTACAAATGCCTCACAAACTCAACCAAAATTTGTTCTCAATTTGTATCCCTCTTCATAACCTTTCCAAACGTACTATTTTTTAACTTATTTAGATCTCATTGTAAAAATTTACGGTCATAAAACCAAGCTACTGGCCATGTCCATGGAGTCTCCCAGTTTGACGTCCTCAAGAATGTTTCCTTTTGTACATATATGGATGTAAAATTAAACATCAATGTAATACCATATGACTAACCATTTCATGCCACATATCCATCTCGGATTGGTCACCCATGACAATCCATGGGGCACTATTTCATTTGTTTTAGGGTATCGAGGTCACCTTTCATAGTTTTCTTATGGCCTGTTAGGTATCAACCTCTTAAGAGAATGGCCACAACATTGATCTTTTAAAACTTGGTGACACTACCCTACCCACGTTTCCTCCTACTATCCATGTTCTTTTCAAACTGATGACACCATGGATTTCCATCACTAGTCCATATGTACAAATCCTGATATTTCAAGATCTCGTATTTTCGCCACCGCTCGGGACTTAGCTTCTTAAATATTTTTTTCCAGGAGTCTGAGTGGCTTGTAACTAATCCTAAAGGGATAATCATGAGCCATTCAGGATCTCAGGCCTTATACATTTTCCTTCTAGCCTTCCTTATTCCAAAATCGATCATTCATCGTTCATTCCTTAGCAAATTCAAACTCAATTTAAAAAAGAACCATTGATCCTTCGCTCCATTCAAATAAGTGATTTCCCTGGCTTAGAAATGTGAAACAGTCCTTTCTCTTTATAAAATTTGCATTAATCTCAAAGTGATCCAAGCGACCAATGACCCCCAAATGTCCCTCATAACCCGATTAAATTCAATAGTTTTCTCCACGAAGGAGTTAACTATCTAGCTATCATTGAAAGTTTGGGGGCTTAAAACACTGAAAAATTATTGAAATAAATTCGATAATCCTATAGAGAAATAAATAAAGGGCATAGAATAATATTTGGTGAGTGTAAAAATTATATATAGATGTGAAAATGACAGTCTTTTTTGAGTGTTCAAGTTTCAAAATTTTACTCTAAGGCCCCAAAATGAGGTTGACAATTTTGAGTGCCGATATTTTCTATGGATAACATGTGAAACACAAGTGTAATCCATTTTTATAATGTCAATTCTATGTAGGATTTTGAATTAACCGCAAAGAGACATTATTAAACTTATATCATATTGGGAAATGTAAAAACCTTTGGGAAAGAACCAAAACCACAAGTTTTGTCTAAAAATATACTCAAGTTCACCAAGATATAACTCAAATATTACATTTTCTAAATAAGATTAATTATATTAATCTTGAGGATTCAAAAATTTAGGTAGAGTAAATGCAAAATTCCAAATTAATGTTATAATTATAGTGATCAAGTTATACTTGTGTGAGTTATATTAAAACAACTAAGGTTAGGCTAATAAATATAATGTGCGCTTTGTGAATTTAGATATATGATAGTAATATGAAAATGTTAGAATAGGATATGCAAATTTTCTAAATATTCTCATAAATTCTAGTCTTTTTCTATAAATGTGGGAAGGGTTCATAGCATAGAGAAGCCTTATACCATGCAAGCCTAAAATATTCACTAAAAATACATAATCAATGAATTTAAACATGTATGGCTCGTGTTTTCCTAACCCTAACTACGCTTAGCGATGGTAGTCTGAAAAATCAGATGTGGTGGCGATATCCTATGTTTCTGTCTTGCTAGGACGGAAGTATCGATATTGGGTGCGGAAAGCTCCAGTGATGGTTTGGTGCTTACTTGCGCTAGGCGTATGGCTATGGTGGGACAAACAACCATGCTCTTGTTTCCTGGTGATGATGGTTTGAATATTTCTCTCCTTATTTCCCCCTGCATTCTAATGGTGTTTCCTTTGATGACATGATTTGTTCATCCTCTATGCAGGGAGCTTTAATGGGCATTGAATACACGGTTCAATTGTCCCTCACAATGCTTCTTTGTTACAAACTAGTTGTAGTGTCAAGGGAGTGGTTGTGGAGGGTAGGGTTCCTTAAGGAGTGATGGGATGCAAGGCTTATACGGGGAGATTTCATTTCCTTCCTAGAAACGGTGATATTTTGTGGGAAAGTACCTACCAAACCAATGGCTTATGGAAAATCAATGCTCATTGTCTCATATAGGGAGGAGGTCTCCGAATCGGTTGAGCTCTACCAAATGAGACGAATGATTTATAAGTTCATTAACTTCGTCCCTTTCCTTTCAACCCTTCACAAATGGAATCCTAATGAATGGTGCCCCATATTAATGGTAAAGTCAACATCTATCCCTCTTCTCGGGGTATTTTCATAGCTATGTTTGACATCTCCTCTGATAGGGACTTGATTTTAGGGAAAATTTATGTTTTCCAATCACATCATCTTCTCATTAAGCCGTGGATCCCTAATTTTAATCTGCAATGAAAAATTTACTGTTAGACATGTGTGGATAAGGATTCCTTATTTTCCTTTGAATTTCTAGAGTGAGGAGTGGTTCTGATCATTAGGAATGCTTTAGGTAAATTCCTTGATGTTGATCCTAGGACTGAATCCTTTGATCACACCACTTATGCCCGTATTTTGGTGGATATGGATATGACTACTGATTTCCTAGCCACCATGGAGCTTAAAGTCATGCATACAATATGGAAACAAAACCTAGATTATGAAGGTCTCCATTTTAGATGCGGGGACTTTTTTTTCCCTTAGTCACGTTGCTTCGATTACCTCAATGTCAAGAAGTGGATTAAGGGGAGTGTATCATGGTGGAAGAATTTTAATCCTAAAAATTTGGTCATTCACACAGAAGAGGAAAATTATAGCATTTAGGAAATTTATATAGGAAATCGGGAAGAGATTAGGGAAGAGAAAATGGAAGAGAAGAACAAAGAGAATAACAATGGGGCAGTCTCACAGCTCAATAAACCAAATATTCATTTATAGAAAGGTTCAGCAAAGGGGGTGGCTTCTCCATCACTCCCTCCAGTTTCTTTGTAGTTTCAAAATAAGATAACCAATGTGCCTCTTGAAATTTTTCTTCCTCCACCCCAATGAGAATGTAGATCCTAATGGGGTGGAGGATTGGAAGGTGGTTAACACCAAGAAGAAAGGAAAATATGGAAATTCACCTCTCAAAATGAGATTTAGATCTCATAAAGGAAAATACCATGGTAGTTAGAAATCCTTAGTTAGTGCACCAAGTTGCTTTGACCAGTCTACCTTATGGTTCTTCATCTTTGTGCTTTCATGTTTCTTTGTTTCGGCTTGTCTAGCATGTTTCTCTTTAGTCCCGTGGGGCCTTGTCTGTTGATATTTCCCTTTTTGACCTTCATTCTTATGTTTCATTTGTACAAGGTTCTTGATCTCTAGAAAATATAATTTTTACCTAATCTAATAAAAAATGTATTGCAATAAACAAAATAAACAACAAAATATCTCTAGTAAATTAACTTTGAGGAACAATGCACACATAAAAATTTATATCCAATGTAGTACCTTTAAAAATACATTAAAAAAAATTAATTGAAATTTTTCTACGCTTGGAAGAAATATTACACTTATGTGCTCTACTATGATTGTTGCATAGATACTATCATAATGTAAACAATTTTTATTCATATATGAATGTAAGCCACCCAAATGATAAATTGAAATTAGCAAATAAAATCCTCATAGGAAGGAACATTACATAGTAATTGAAAAAGGATATAGCAAAAGAATAAAAGAGTAATCTATTATTGTTATAGAAATATTGTTCATATTGTGAATGATCGGTTTGGGTTATCTCGTTAGTAATAGTTTTTAATATTTATAAAATAATATATGAGTGTGCAAAACAGTTGTAATGCACAACTCATATTTGAGACATATTTGGGATATTGAGAGGACTTAGAGATCAGCCTTGAATCCTTACTTATAGGAGTTCATTGAGCTATTTATATGTAATCTCTCCATTGGGAATTGGTCCTGAATGAATTACAATATCTTTGGTTTTATTATGTTATTATGTAATGTTTTGTTTTTTATTTGATTAAATCATGGATATTTACATTAATTATCTTTTAAAAGATCTATGTGGCATTATCTCGACTCTATAGTTATCCATGAATTCCAATAGTAGTTCACATATTTGAAAAAACTTGAACATATATTTAATTTTGATTAGTGTTTCATGGATTCAAATAGGTTCATAGTGTTTTGTGGCTTCTCCTAGTACTTCATAGGTTCCACACAACTAAGATTTTTCATCCTACCCTAGACATAAAATTCCACACAACACTAACTATACTATTTTTTAGTTTTAAAATATTACTAATGGAACTAGATACTCATGCATCATACACCTCGAATAATTTTTATAACTTGATATCTTTCTCAAGAAATATGTTCTTCTAAAAGACTATTTCAAGGGAAATTTATTAAATGTCATTTCTTTTCCATTTGAATAAATATTTCTTAATTTTCATTTTCTAAATCCTGGTGGCAAGTACTCTTTCTTTCTCTTTCAATAAGTTTTTAAAAATCCCTTGTCTCTAATCCACCAAACCATATTCTATATTTGAGTTTTTATAATATTTATGATTTTATAATATGGATACTATTATCTATCAAAAGTGCAACCTTTTTTATTAATGTTAAATTTTTCTATCTCTCTCTATCCTAAATTTTGTGGATATAAAAACCTCATAGGTTGTGGATACCTCGGATGTGAGTTACATCTCCAGATTTTAAAGGGGTAGTTCCTTTTCATCCTATCCCTAAACTAAGCTAGCAGGATTAAGGGTCGAGAGAAAAATTAAAATGGTAAAATGATATGATACACCAATGGTTTATGAGGGTTTCTGATAAATGAAATATGCACAAATTGATGGAAAGGAATAATGAGACTTGCACGATGTAGAAGGCTATGAGTGACTTTTAAGGAAAAATTGAAGTTGTTAAGGGATGATTCACAATAATAGTTTACAAAATCATGCACACTAAAATTTGATCTCAAATACCTATTTTGCACTATGCTAGATTGCTTGAGAAGAACTTAAAGAATTCAAGGAAAATAACTCACAAGAATAGCTATCTCAAATACACAAATCTGCAAAAATATCTCCAAAGGAAGAAAAATCCTCCTCATAAATAGAATTTGCTAGAAAAAATCGTCTAGTACTCTATTACATCAAAAATAATCCCTCTAATTTTTGTAAAATTATAGATTGTATAGAAAATAACCCCAATACACCTAAAAATAGCCTCTCTAACAATCATTTTACTTGGAAATAATTCCAAAGTTAACTTTACAATCACAACTAGCTATCTTGCAAATTATAATTACAATAAAAAGCCTACAAATAGTGTAGTGAGATCGAAACTCTCCCTTAGTATACTATAGTTGACTGATTTTGCTCATCCTTTAATCTTTCTTGGCGTGTGGTATAGATTACTTAGCACAAATTAAGGTAAATTTTGAAAAATTGAGGTAATTATATCTTGTCATTTTTGGGAAAGCCTAATTTGTATTATGTGGAAAAGTCACATTTTTCCTCATACCCAAAAGGCTATTTTTGTATTTTTTAGGCCATGCATATGATCGATGATTGGTTTTGGATTTAAGACAATCATGGGTAATGTTTATTTTTTTACAAGGATGATTTATGTAAACATCACCTTACATGGAAATCTCAATTATTTAAAATTGGAGCTTTAACCTACGTGGTTACTTGGTAAACTATTTTAAAAGTTAGAAAACCATAACTCCAAACATGATTAATACTAACCATAGTTATTCAAAAGGTTGGTATTTTTGGGTTAGGTTAAGAACCATAACACTTTGCAATTTATTTTTTTAGTGGTGCCTAAACCTTCGGAACTCTACAAAATGTATGTGGCCATGTCATGGTCTCATTTGGAATTGGTTATGGAATTAAAGAAGCTCTGCAAACAATAGTGGTTGCCATGGTTGATCATTGGAAGCTTTGTAACTTTTCTCACACAAGGTTTTTTTTTGTTGTTTCCTTGTGATTTGGGGATGGGATTTCTTCTTAGCTGCCACTTTCGATTCCAAATTTACTTAGCATTCAAAAAGTGGTGCTCTCTATGGGAAATTTGAGAGCTATTTCAAGGTGGAAGCTTGAGGGTTTCGACATCAAAATCAGCCAAGCTAGCTTGAAATTATTTTTGCAATCTATTCCAAGGTATGGAGCTCGGTTTCTATGAGGTTTATCAAACAATGAAATCAGGGTAAACCTTTCTTCTTTCTCCCGACTTTCACATTCAGTATTTTGATACGAGGTGGTCGAATTTTTGGCATTTCAAAAAGGATCCTTCATTGGTGAAATTTTCACCATTATTTTATTATTAAGATTATATTTCCTTGGATGTAATATTTTGTGTATTTTCTGGAACTTCCCATACATTTTTTTCATTGAGTACAAGCTCAACCTTACTATTGAATCTGAAATTCCCTCATTGTTGTGCAAGTCATGGCTATATGGGTTGACTTGAGCATTTTTTTGTGTTATCATTATTTGAGCATGAAGCTCTAGTTTCCATGATAAAAATAATGTGCTTGACCATGTGAAGTCTTATTTCTATTTGAGTTTGAGTAATTTAATCTTGTTAACTTGGGAGATTTATTTTATTTTGATCTAGCCTTTGTTTTGAGTTAGCCAAGGTTCGATCTAAGCTATCTATGCTTCATTTTATCACGGATATAATTTTGTTATAAATTATCTCGTTCTTGTTCTTTTTGGCTTCTATTTTTTCATTATTGATTCATCTCGACTTGGGTATTCCATTATTAATCTTTAGAGACCTGGTATTAGTTCTATACCCTTTTTAATTTTCCAAGTGGTTGTCTAGTAAACACAACTCGCATTTTTATCTTGACATTTCTTCTTCCTTACTTAAATTACATACTTGAAAAAAGTTCTTAAGAAAAAACATCCCATAGTGTCCTGTTCTTATTGAAAATCATTTGTAAGCTTATGATTTCAAAAATCTAATACTTATCTAGAAACGTCAATGTAATAATTTGAGAAATCTAGTTTTGACAACAATTATATTTCATATACTTATTTACAAGGATGGGCATAGTTTCCTCAAAGCATTGATTTCAATTTTGGTTAGAAACATCCTCCGAATTCATTAATTGTATTCTTCACTTTGCTTCTTAAAATAAGAACAACTATAGCTACATGATTTCAAATATTTATCAGGCCTCCACTTGAAATCTTGTTTTCTTTGTTGGTGTTTACCATTTTACAAAGATCGGTGAACTATCTAGTTTGTATTGGACTTCTGTATGGATTCGATTTCAAATTTTAATGTTATATCTATTTTACAATTATCTTGGGTCCTCTACAGAATGACCCTTCCTCTTATTTAAGGTTTAAGCTTTACATATTTTCTTTTATAACTTGAAATGCATAGTTTTAAAATAAATTAGATTTATCACACTTTGTTGTAGCTATATATCATGTCTTCAGTACTTCAATCACTATTGTGTATCCTTGAAACACGAAACACAGGGGTGCTCTTAATACATGAAAAATTTCTCTCCTATAAGGTTTATAACTCCTACATTTATTGGATCTTCCATCTAAATGAGTGCAATGGCATCATTTAACTTATTAGATGTTATGGATTTTAACCTAACTTCAGGTTGTGAATTCTATAATTGATGCTCTTTTCCATTTGATATGTATAGTGAGAACTTTGAGTGAAACTCAAATATGTAAGGAACCTGAAAATTTTACTTGGTGACATGATTAAAAATTTCTTTTCCGAGAGTTGTATTAAAAGTGAATGATTTATCTAAAGTTGGTAAACTGAAAACCTAATCAGAGTGCCCACTTACCTTAGACACCTATTTGATACTAATCCATATCCTTTTGATTATATTATGGACATGATTATGGACTTTATTATAGTATGATGTTAGATGTTAGATCGGAGATTATTGTCGATTTGGATTCAATTATGATGTATGATGATTATTAGAGACATTTTATATGTTGATGATGATATACTTGTTTGACATGGTTATATAATGGATGTTGTTTGAACATGTGATATTTGGCTATTCTGAGTAGACCTAGAAATATATATTATTGGATGATGATATAGTTGTTGTTAAAACTAGAAATGATACGGTTAGATTGCTTTCATGTTGTTGTGATTCATATATCTGGATGATTTTTGGAGTTATATTTATATTATTTTCAATGTCTGATATGGCCATAAGGCCGAAGGAGGTTTTTTTTTTTTGTGGTTAAAATATCACAACAAACATTATGGGATTGAGACCAACCACATTGGAATTCTAGATGAATTCAACAAGGTCACCATGGAAACTAGTATTTGTTTATGTGTGTTTGTGTGTGTTAGGGATTTCCATGGGGGTCACCTTTAAGTATGACCAAGGGGTTATGTGTATTTATTTATTTGAGCCTTTTGTTTAATGTTGCATGTGTTTATTTTGTGATGGATTCTCCATTTTCTTTCTTTATTAAATGTTGTATTAAATATTGTGGTAAGCATGTTGTTAATGATATTAAATAAAATATTTCATAATAAAGTAATTAATATGGTTGTTGGATATGATTTAAAGTTTTGTAAGAATGAGTTAATAATGTGTGAGTTAAACTTTTTAGTGTGAAACACTCCACCTTCTTGGAAATTAGAATTTGTCCTTGGAGGCTAATTTTGGAGGCTTGTCGGACAAGTTAAACTTGTTCCGTACCTCTTAAATTTATTTACCTCTTAATTGTGGGGTGTGGGTTGGATTTGAGTGTGTAAGTAAACTGTCATATTATTCAGCTACCTATTTATTGTGCATTGGAGAATGAATTTGACTCTGGGGGTTGGGGTTGAGGATGTGTGATGTTGCATCCTACATGGATCCACCTCATCCTCTTCTCTTCCCTCTTCTATAAAATTCAAACTCCTTTCCTTGTTTTGGGTTTCTTCACTTTGGAGACGTCATTCTTGGGTGAATTATTTTGTTGTTTTGGAGCTCTTGCTTTGAAGAAATTTTTTGAATATTCTTCCATGCTTACACGTGGCTATTTTTAGATTGTTTGCCTTGGGATAAGGCTTATTGTTTGAACTTGGAAAACTCCATCATGCAGAGGTAGGAGCTTGGCTCTTGAAATGATTATTTTTGTTAGGAAAAAGTTAATGTGTGAATGTTCTAACATGTTTGTGGGTTATTAGGTAGATGGCCTAGGAATAGTGTAGGAGAAGACTATGGGGTTTATTTTGTGGGAGGCACAAGTGTGTTTTAGGGATTTATAAGGGTGGAGGTTGGAATTTGGGTTCCACCTTACAAAGAAATAGCTTTCATTTCTTTGGTCATTATGGGGTACCATAAGAGGTTGGGGAGGCATAAGGAAATGCGTGGAAAAAGGGAAACTTGGGGAGGCATAAGGAATGTTAGGATTTGATATAAGCTATATTTTAGCGGTTTGTAATTTAGGTGGTGACACCCATTTCCCCTTTTGGGAGGCATAAGAAGCATCCCCATAGTTTCTTTCTCCTTTGGCTTGCTTAATGAAGCCTTAGTATTTTTGTCATGTTTTAATGTAGTTGTAAACTACATTTTGTTTTGACTATGTTTTATTGTGACAATGTTGCTTTCATGTTTTGTGGAAGCCTTTTATTGCCATGAGTTGGATCGCATCTTTTATTGGATTATGGTTGGTGATCAAGGGTCAACTAAGAAGGATGGATTATCCTTTTCATTTGATGTCTTGGTTGGGCGGAGAGCATTTCCTTTCTCCCACTCTTGTTGTGATCAAATGGAAAGAATGAGCAATCTGCATGTTGTTGTTCTAGAACCGAGAAAAAAATAGTTTAACAGTCACTTTTGAAATGAAATATTATTGTAGCCCTTTCCCACTTTGAAGTGGATGATATGTATATTAATTGTAATTTAAGATACCTTGTATTGAAAATGAAAGTTGAAGTTTGAAATGTACAAGAGTTATACACTATATTCTGTGTTAGAAAGAATGATACATAATTTGTATGTTGTAGTTTGAAATCAAATGGAAAGGAGATTATAGGAGTTTCATTGAATTAATGGAAGTGTTTTCCTTGTTGATATGATATTATTTCCATTGGAAATCTTTGTTTAACATGCACTATGAAATCCCTTTTTAGGAAGTGAAAAAGTGAAATACGTGAGAAGAAAATATATTATTATGTTTTGTATATAATATATGATTTTGGAAAGAATAAAAGAAGTATGTTACAAAGTTTTCTTTGGAATATATAAAGCATTGCATAACCTTTCTCAAATTGTATCATTGTATTGAATTTAATCATCTAGTTGTGAGTTGTTATCTCTGTTTGAAAGGAAGAAATGCATGTAAGGAAGTGTAATACTTTGTCTTTTGAAATATGTGAAAATTGGAAGTCAGAGATGTATTTTAGTTTTTGAATCAAATAAATGTATTAGATTAGGATTGGAACATATTATAATACTTGGAAGAAGAAAATGGCAAATAAACCCTTTAAAAATTTGATCTTTGTCTTGTATTTTCAAACTGACAATTATTTAATCCAAAATGCACAGACCAAACCTGCAACAATGAAATAAAAAATAAACAATTAAAATGAAGTAGTTTTCCCTAAAAGAATCCAATTAGACAAATATACTTAAAGGAAATCTTCCAAAACCTGGCAAAACCGAGTTCAAAGCTTTCATAGTCATTTTGTTTGGCCAAATTGTAAAATTTTGAATTGCAATTGAATCACATAGATCTACCTCAAAAATAATCCTAAATCCACCTAAGAACAATTCTCCATGTCTATTAGACATGTTGAGAGAGGAACAAGAACAAATTGAACAAAATTTTATAGGTTAAAATTTACCAGTTCAAATTGTAAAATCTTGAAGATCATTTTTGTGAAATTGACCTATTTTAATCTATCAAAATTTAAAAATTATTAATCTTGTGCAAGGAAGACGTTGATGGATTTCCAGAAAGTCCTTATTTTCCCAAAACTATGCTATCTATAAAAAGTTATGGCCTCTTGAAGTTTTTCTTCACTTGGCGTTAAAAATAAATTTGGGAAACATTTCCTTGGCGGGCCCAAATTTTTCCTTAGAGCTTCAGAAAAATTTTGTGAAATTTTTTCAAATTTTCTCCACCACACCGCCAACACATGACCGATCGGGAGTTGCCACGTGGCATCACGAGGCATCAACAGAGGCACGGGTGAATGTGTTCCTTTTTGTTCTTCGGGTCATTAAAAGAATTTTCTCCCCACCACCCCACCTTCCCCACGTTGGCTTAGAGATTCCATGTGTCCCTTGCAAACTTGAAGGAGCTTAGGTGAAAAGTTTGCTTTTCACCCCGCGTGGGAAGAATTATCAAAATCTCTCCCGCCACCCCACTCTCCCCGCTCTGACTTGGGAGGTGCCACATGTCCCTTGTGGATTTACGGACCCATGGGTGCGCGAGTAAAAAGTTTTTCTTTTTGCCCCTACGTGGGATATTTTCAAAAAGTCTCCCACAACCCCGCAGACTTGCCTTTTGGGAAAATTTTCTCACCTGGTCCTGCAGGCCCGCTCTTAGGGAAAATTTTCACTACAAGGCTGCTTGCCAACCCATAAGTTGAAAAATATGAGGACTTAGTTGGACTTATTTCTATCATTAGAAATGTGAGGAAGTTTCCTATCCAATGGGAATGATTTAGGAAATTTGGAATGCATTAACTTTGACAAAAATTAGTTAAACATTTAATCCTGTTAGAGAGTGGGTGTGGTGAGGAATTACCCTCTAAACCGAATTGAACCTTCTAACCCTAAATTTTGGACCTTGTGACCTCTAATATATGTTAACAAAAGAGAAGTACATTCGATTGGATTAGAATTGATCTAGAACTTATCAATGACAACCGTTGTCTTCTAACTTGGTTGAAGACTCCTTTAAACGAAACAAAAATATTCCATAATTTTCTTAACTAATCCTAGGTTGTTCTTGGGTCTCAAGTGGGTTGTTTTTAGTGGGAATCATACTTGGTATTAGAGCGAGTGGTTCAAAATTTTGGGCCATTGGGTACACTAGAAAACATGAGACATGAACCTTAAACTGGCACACTTTTAAATCTAGAAGACAACTTAGTTTGGAAATTACATATTTTAGTAAACATGGAAACTAAGTAAAACATAGAATAAGGAGCTAACTCTTGTCCGGCTCATGCGGGAGGCACCGACAAGATTAGGAGCCTTTTACCATAGACCTAGGCATACCACCACTAGATCATGCCAGTGGCACCCATCCATCCTACCCCGGACTTTGCTGTACTCTTCGGGATGTTAATGCCACTCTATGCAGAGGATTAGTAGGACGATATGCAGCCATACATGATAAAGTCACTTCCATTAAGGGTCATGTATCATCTTGACCCAACGAGGAGCATGGAGGAGAGAACTTTCATGTAGATTCAGCCAGAGAAAACTCACCACAGAGGGGATAGGGAGACCAAGTTTCGAGGCATAGAGAGAGGTCTTGGAGCCCTAGGCTTAGGGATGTGCATGTAAAGAATCCTAGAAGATGTCGACCACAATTGCAGATCACATTAGGGAGATCCTGAAGGTTCAGCCATCACATTATTCTGGTGACATAGGTGGATTTCAGGTAGAGGCCTAGTTGGTGAGCTTGAGTGGATGCTTCAAGCTCTGTCCTTGTTCTAGCAACACAAAATCTCATGTTGCGATCCATCTATTGAGGGATGGAGTTGGTGTCTAGTGGCAGAGAGAGGAGCAGAAGCTCCATGTTTATTCTAAGAAATTTACCAAGGAGCTTTTTAAGGAGCACTTCCAGAGAAGATATTTATCACGAAGATTCATACATCAACAGATAGATGAGTTTCATGACCTCCGATAGGAATCTCTTACAGTGGTTGAGTATGAGAGTAGATTTCTGGATCTACCCCAGTATGTTGATTAAATGCAGGATCAGCAGGTATGGATCGATAGGTTCATCCGAGGCCTGAACATAGACATTAGAGGTGCAATATGGATCCATTGTCCATAGACATTAGCTGAGGCCATTGAGAAGGCCTATGTAATAGAGGAGACTCAGGGAAATACCCAACAGGATAGAGACCAAGTCCAGAGCTGCATATAGCAGATGCAAAACAACATATCAAGTGGGTTAGTACCTCCTCCTCATGGTGGACAGGGTTTATCACGGTCATCTTTCGAGACCATACCAAGAGCAACAATAATCCCACACACCTTATAGACCTCCATAGAGGTTTTATGCAGAGAGATGCCGAGTATGGGGCCTTCCCTAGGGGTCCCATTAGGACACATGGTGCCTAGAGAGCTCACTTCGCAAAATCTCACCAAGATACCTCATTAGATCATAGCTAGATGATCAAGATCCACACCACAAACCTCTAGAGTACTGACCGGAGCTGCTACACAGGGGAGAGGATCAAGCGGTATTTTTGGGTGTGGTGTTACTGGACATTTTTTGAGAGACTACCCATAGAACCCTAATAACAAGGGTAAGGCACAAATCTCAAAGCCTACTATTGGTGATATGGGGTGTAGTCATAGGATCTACGCATGGTCAAGAAGCTCGCCAAGCAGAGCATCGAGTACAATTTTTGAGATCATGGGTAACATTGGTGGTATTTTTACCTCCATTTTGTTTGATTCTGGTTCTTCTAATTCTTTTATTACACCATCTTTATTAGAGCAATACAGTTGGTGGTAGTTAGGCGGGGTCATAGTTGGGATCTTGAGAAGGATTCTTACGGGCCCGGATCTCTATAGACTCCTTATTTAAGGAGTGTGTGGTGGATTTGAGACCTTTCACCACTACCTTGAATCTTCGTATCCTTCCGTTGGGATCTTATGGAATCATCTTGGGCATGGACTAGTTATCTACTCACATGGCCGGATGGATTTTTATCACCAAATTATATCTTGTGCAGATGATTTCGAGTTGAGTCGGTGATATCGGGGTCGAGACCCATTTATATTCACACTATCTCTATTATGTAGCTTAAGCGGTGTGTGTGACGGGCTTTTCAGATGTATGATGTTATAGTCGGATGGGTGATTCGAGAGGATGGGTCTAGTGGACCATTTTTAGATGATCATCCCATTTTGAGAGAGTTTTTATATGTCTTTCCAGGGTGCTACCGGGGTTACCACACCCATGTGAGATTGTTTTTCATATAGATCGGTTCCGAGAGCATATCCTATCTAACAAGCACCTTATAGGATGATTACCCCGAGATCTGTGAGCTCAAGTTGTAGCTTGAGGGCCTTCAAGAGAAGGGCCTAATTTTTCCTAATGTATCCCCTTAGGGTGCACTCGGTGATCTTTGTAAAGAATAAGGATGGATCATTGTGGTTGTCTATCGATTCATGTCCACCTTGAATAAGGTAATGATAAATAATCGTTATCCCCTTCAACGCATTAATTATTTATTTGATCGGATGAAGGGAGCCATAATTTCCTCTAAGATAGACCTTGAGCCAGAAACCATCATTGAGGATTTCGAGAGGTGGACATTCATAAGACCACCTTCCGTATGAGATATGGCCACTATGAGTTCATAGTGGTACCTTTTTGTTTGACTAATGCCCCCAAAGATTTTTATGAGTTTGATGAATGGGGTATTACGAACCTTCATAGATCACTTTGCGCCTCATATTACTTAATGACATTTTGATTTACTCAAATATGCATAAGGAGCACAAGGAGCACCTTCAACAGGCTCTTTAATGTCTTTGAGAGCAGAAAATTTATGAGAACTTGGAGAAGTGTGCATTCATTCAGACGGAAGTGTAATATTTAGGTCATATCATTTCTAAGGAAGGTATCTCTGTCGATCCTTCTAAGATTAGAGTTATTATGGATTGACCAGCACCCACAACTAAAACTGAGGTGCGCAGCTTTATGGGACTAGCAGGTTAATACACTAGATTTGTTTAGGAATTCTCTCAGATTATTTACCCCATCACTTCCCTTCAGAGGAAAGGAAAGTAGTTTTTTTGGTTAGACAGTGCGGCGGTCCTTCAGTACATTGAAGCAATGTCTCACTACAACACCTATTCTTGTAGTTTCAGATCCACAGGGTGAGTTTTTCATTTGTACGGATGCTTCTTAAGTAGGGCTTGGTGGTGTGTTGATGTAGGAGGGTAGAGTAGTGGCTTTTGAGTCTCGCAAACTCAAATATTAAGAGCTTAATTATCTGACTCATGATCTTGAGCTTTCAGTAGTTGTG
Source organism: Taxus wallichiana var. yunnanensis (assembly GCA_018340775.1). Taxonomy (NCBI): domain Eukaryota; kingdom Viridiplantae; phylum Streptophyta; class Pinopsida; order Cupressales; family Taxaceae; genus Taxus; species Taxus wallichiana. The sequence continues at coordinate 834,410,677 of CM031243.1, forward strand.
CACGCTTTAGTTCGATGGAGGCACTTTCTTCTTAGTTAGATATTCACACTCGGGACTAATAATTTGAGTCTTTTCCACCTATTCATGCAGCCCAATCTCAATTCTCAACAATAGCATTGGATGGAGTTTTTTTGTGAGTATGATATGGAGATAGAGCATGTGAAAGGGAAAGAGAATATGGTGGTAGAATCTCTCAACAGATCGAGACATGTGGCTATGGCCACCTAAGTGAGCACAAATTTATAGAGCAGGATTCTTCAACAGCCTTCCTCTTGATAGTTTCTAAATTAGAGTTTGAGCAGAGATCAAGTCTAAGAGACACCTTGAGGGAAGTTTGATGGTTTATCACTAGAGGTAGATGGCCTTCTTAGACAAAGAGTTCGGATATATGTTTCCAGAGACAAAGGATTGAGGAAGGAAATATTGAAAGAGGCACATCATGCACCCTATTGAGCCCATCCTAGGGTGAAGAAGATGCACGCTGCTTTAAGACAGTTATATAATTAGAGAGGACTTTGTAGAGACATGGCCTAGTTCTTGACATGATGTTTAGAGTGCTAGAAAGTGAAGGTGAGAATCAACATATAACTACCCTTCTCTTTCCTCACGCTATATCGGAGTGGAAATGGGACACCATTTTCAGGGAATTCATTGTTGGGCTACTGATGTCGAGATATCACCATAATGCCATCATGGTCATGCTTGATAAATTGACAAAAGTGTCTCAAATTTCTCTGATGAATATCACTTATACAACTAGTGTAGTGGCATGGGTATATTTGAACGTGATTTCCAAGTTGCATGGGATTCTCGTGGAAGATCATTAGTGACCACGATCCTTTGTACACTTCCCATTTTTGGACTACCATGCGGTATGTCCTCGGGACAAAGATCAATTTTATAATATAATATCACCCCGAGGAAGATGGATAGACCGAGAAAGTGAATTAGATCTTAGAGGATATGCTCGGGATGAATGTGATGGATCAACGGTCTAGGCGGAAGGAGTACTTGTAATTAGTGGAGTTTTCCTACAATAATAGTTTTTAGAGTTCTATAGGTATGGATCCTTTTCGGGATTTGTATGGTAGAGAGTGCATGAACCTCTTAGTTGGGATATGTTAGAGGACAGGGTTTCTCTTGGACCAGCTTTGTTCAGGACATGGTGCAGTAAGTGGTTTTAATCGGAGATGAGATTGCAGTGTGGCACGGGACAGGCAAAACAAGTATATAGATCAACATAGTAATGACCATAGTTTAATGTGGGCATGAAGGTTTTCTTCGTTTTAGGCCACAAAAGAGCCCTATCCATTATGGAAAACCTTCTAAGTTAGCTTCTAGATTCATGGGTCCTTTTGAGATCTTGGAGCATATCGGCCCTTTGGCCTACCATCTACCATTGTCACCAAGCTTGTCTCGTGTACACGATGTGTTTCATGTTTAATTTCTTAGGAGATATGGTATAGATCCTTCTCATGTGTTAGATTGGACATCATTATAGGTGCAAGATTAGGGTACGTGATGGTGAAGCACATTCACATCCTAGATTGCAAGACCCTAGGCCTTCAAGGTATAGAGGTTGATCGAGTCGTTTTAGTGGGACAAATATGATGAGGCTGCGCACTACATGGGAGGATGCTACTTTGCTACGATTTCAGTTTCCACATTTGTTCCAAAGACTTCCAGGATGAATTTGAGTCTAAAGTGAGGGGATGTAGTGCCCACTTCCCTTTGACACCTTTTTGATACTAATGATGATACATGTGATTATATTATGGACATGATTATGGACTTTATTATAGTATGATGTTAGATGTTAGATATGGGATTATTGTTGACTGGATTTAGTTACGAGGCATGATGATCATTAGAGACAATTTTTATGTTGATGACGATGTACTGTTTGACATGGTTATATAATGGATGTTGTTCAAAAATGTGATATTTGGATATTGTGAGTATACCTAGACATGGAAATTACTTGGATGATGATATAGTTGTTGATAAAATTGTAAATGATATGGTTAGATTGCTTTGATGTTGCTGTGATTCATATATCCGGATGATTTTGGGAGTTATATTTATATTATTTTGGATGTCTTGATATGACCACGAGGCCGAAGGAGGTATTTTTGTTTTGCAGGTTAAAATATCACAAAAAACATCGAGGGATTAGAGACCAACCACATTGGAATTCTAGATGAATTCAACAAGGTCACCATGGAAACTATTATTTTTTTGTGTGTGTTAGGGATTCACATTAGGGGATCACCTTTAAATGTGACCAAGTGATTATGTGTATTTATTTATTCGACCCTTTTTTTTAATGTTGCATGTGTTTATTTTCTGATGCATTTTCCCCTTTCTTTATTTATTAAATGTTGTATTAATATTATGGCTAAGCATGTTGTTAATATTATTAAATAAATTATGTCATAAGAAAGTAATTAATATGGTTGTTGGCTATGATTTAAAGTGTTGTAAGTATGATTTAATAATGTGTAAGTTAAATTTTTAGTGTGAAACAATCCACCTTCTTGGAAATTAGAATTTGTCGTTGGAGGCTAATTTTGGAGGCTTGTGGGACAAGGTAAACTTGTCCCATAGCTCTTAAATTTATTTACCAGCCCTACCTATGGTTGGAGAGTTGAAATTTGACTTTTATAATGCCTTTTAGAAGGCAAATTATAGGTTTTAATTGCACTTTTCTGACATGATTTAATTTCATTACTTTGGGGTGTGGTTTGGATTTGAGTGTGTAAGCAAACTATCATATTATTCACCCACCTATTTATTGTGCATTGGAGAATGAAGTTGACTTTGGGGGTTGGGGTTGAGCATGTTTGATGTGGCATCCTACATGGATCCACCTCATCCTCTTCTCTTCCCTCTTCTATAAAATTTGAATTCCTTGCCTTCTTTTGGGTTGCTTAACTTTGGAGACTTTATTCTTGGGTGAATTCTTTTGCTATTTTGGAGCTCTTGCTTTGAAGAAGTATTTAGAAGATTATTGCATGCTTGTGTTTGGATATTTTATATTACTTTCCTTGGGATAAAGCTAGTTTTTTTGGAACTTGGCTCTTGAAATTCTTCTTTTGTTATGAAAATGTTAATGTGTGAATGGTTTGGCATGTTTCTACGATGTTGGGTAGATGGCCTAGGAATGGTGTAGGAGAAGACTATGGAGTTTATTTTGTGGGAGGAAAAAGTGTGTTTTAGGGATGTATAAGGGTGGAGGGAGTTGGGATTTGGGTTCCACCTTACAAAGAAATAGCTAACATTTCTTTACTCGTTATGGTGTTCCATAAGAGGTTTTGGAGGCATAATGAAATGTGAGGAATAAGGGGTACTTGGGGAGGCATAAGGAATGTCGAGGATTGATATATGCTATATTTTGGCAGTTTGTAGTTCGGTGGTGATACCCATTTCGTCCTATTCGGAGGCGAAAAAGCATCCCCATATTTTCTTTCTCCTTTGGTTTGCTTGATGAAGCCTTAGTATTATTTTTCATGTTTAATGTAGTTACAAACTATGTTCTAATTTGACTGTGTTTTTTTGTGAAAATTTTTCTTGTGTGATTTGTGGAAGCCTATTGTTTCCATGAGTTGGATCGCATCTTTTATTGCATTATGGTTGGGGATCGGGGCCAATGAAGAAGGATGGATTCTCTTTTCATTGGATGTCTTGGTTGGGTGGATAATTTTTCCTATCCCCCACTCTTGTTGTGATCAAATTAGAAGAATGAGAAATTTTCATGTTGATGTTCGAGGTGAGAAAAGAAAAATAGTTTAACAAATCCCTTGTGAAATGAAATCTTATTGTAGCCATTTCCCACTTTGAAGTGGATGATCTTTATATTAATTGTAATCTAAGGATACTTTGTATTGACAATGAAAGTTGAAATTTGAAATGTAAAAGAGTTATACTCCTTATTATGTTTTGGAAAGAATGATACCTAATTTGTATGTTGTATTTTTAAATCAAATGGAAAGGAGGTTGTAGGAGTTTCATTGAATTAATAGAAGTGTTTTCCTTGTTTATATGATATTATTTCCATTGGAAATATGTGTTTAGTATGCACTATGAAATCCTGTTTAGGAAGTGGAAAAGTGAAATACACGAGAAGAAAATGTATTATTTTGTTCATGTATATAATATATGATTTTTGGAAAAGAATAAAATAAGGATGATACAAAGTTGTCTTTGGAATATATAAAGGATTGCATAACCTCCTTAAATTTTATCATTTTATTGAATTTAATCATCTATTTGGGAGTTGTAATCTATGTTTGAAAGGAAGAAATGCATGTAAGGAAGTGTAATACTCTATCTTTTGAAATATGTGAAAATTGGAAGTTAGATATGTATTTTAGTGTTTGAATCAACTTATTGTACTGGATTAGGATTGGAACATATAATAATACTTAGAAGAATAAAATGACAAATAAACCCTTTAAAATTTAGATCTTTGTCTTTTATTTTGAAAGCGGCAATTAATTAGTCGAAAATGCACAGACCAAACCTACAAAAAAGGAAATAACAAACTAAACAATTAAAATGAGGTATTTTTCCCTAAACGAATCCAATTAGACAAATATACTTAAAGGAAATCTTCCAAAACCTAGCAAAATAGAGTTCAAAGCTTTCACAATCGTTTTTCTAGCAAAATTATAAAATCTCAAATTGGAATTCCATCACATAGATCTACCTCACAAACTTATCCTAAATCCACCAAAGAAAAATTATTCATGTCTATTTGACATGTTGAGAGAGGAACAAGAAAAAATTGAAAAAAAAAATTATAAGTTAAAATTTACCAGTTCGAACTGTAAAAGCCTGCAGATTGTTTTCAAAAAATTGACCCTTAAACTCTATAAAAATTTAAAACTAATGAATGCTATGCATAGAGGAAATTCAAAGCTTTCCGAAAGTCCTTGTTTTCCCAAACCTAAGTTCTCTATCAAAATTTATGGCCTTCTGAAGTTTTTCTTCACTTGGCGTCAAAAAAAAAATTTGAGAAAAAATTACTTAGTAGGCCCAAATGTTTCCCTTAGAGCTTCAAAAAAAATTTGAGAAATTTTTTCAAATTTTCCCCACTACCCCATCGACCCACAGCTAATCAGGGAGCTGCCAAGTGGCATCACAAAATGTCAGCGGAGCCATAGGTGAATGCGTTCCTTTTTTACCCTTCAGGGTGTTAATCTAATTTTCTCCCTACCTTCCCCATGTTGGCAAGGAGATGACATGTGTCCCTTGTGGACTTGCAGGAGTGTGGGTACAAAGTTGGCTTTTCACCTCATGCGGTAAGAATTGTCAAAATGTCTCCCACTGCCCCGCTCTTACCACGTTGACTTGGGAGGTGCCATGTGTCGTTTGTGGTCATGCGGAGACTAGCAGGTGCGCATGCGCAATTTTTTTTAATTTCCTCCATGTGGTAAATTTTCAAAAGTATCCCACGGCCCCTTGAGACCCGCCCTTTGCATAAATTTTCTCCCCTCGGCCCGAGTCACGCTTTTGGGGAAAATTTACACCCTAAGGTCTGGCCCATAACTTGAAAAATATGAGGAGTTAGGAGGACTTATTTATATTATTGGAAAGGTGAGGAAAATTCCTATCCAATAGGAATGATTTAGGGAAATTTTGAATGTGTTAATTTTAAGAAAAAATAGTTAAAATTTTAATCCTATTAGCGAGTGGGTATGGTGAGGAATTACTCTCGAACCTAATTGAACCTTCTAACCCTAAATTTTGGACCTTGTGACCTCTAATATATGTTAACAAAAGAGAAGTGAATTCTAGAGGATTAGAATTGATTTGGAACTTGTTAATGACAACTTTGTTGTGTAACTTTGTTGTAGACTCCTTTAAACAAAAACAAAATTATTCCATAATTTTCCTAACTAATCCTAGGTTTTTCTTGGGTCTCAAGTGTGTTTTTTTATAAGGAATCACATGATCTATTAATTTAAATATGTTATGGATCCTCATTTAAGGGCTGTTAATAGTGTTATAAAAAGTACCCAAGGACCTTTATTTTATCCGAGAATATGTACACGGCAACATATTTGATGAAAACTTGACTTTGAGAACTCGGTAATTACACTATTTGAAGTCATATGATTTTCATAACCTATACCATTGTTGTTGAAAATTTACATTTTGTTGGTTATTCATAAAAGATTTCAAACTTTTTGTTCTAAAATACATTAGACACTCTTTGAAAAGTGACAAAACTATAATGATTATTTTCTCTATTTCAGCTTTTCTAAAATGAATGCCTTGAAACCTGATGAAGCATCTCTATTTGTGAATCTTCCAATTGTATGGTTGTAATGTGTAGGACTTAATATTATAGAATGCATTCATGAAGGCTCAATGCATGAAAATATGATGATTATCTTTTTCTCGAGAATTTTAGATAATTAATAGATGACTGCCTTTTAGTGCACAGATTTGTAGCTTATTGTACTCTACATATTTATTTCTTCCATTAAGCTTGCATATACATTATAAACTAAAAATATAACAAAAAGGACACCGTGAACTCTAATTAAACACATTTCTCTCTCTTAGGTAGGAAATAGCGGTGGAAGAAGTTGAATTAGCCACATGAGAGGGGATCGAGTCATCAAGCAAGGATAGGTCCCTTCTCTCCTTTTATTTTAATTTTTAAATTTTTATGCATGCTTTCCTTTCTAGTTATTTATCATGGCTTGTGTGAGAAAATGTATAATTATTCTATATGAATTAATTAAAAATTCCTTAAGAAATTGACTTTTGTATGGTCCTTGTGCATTTCTTTTCAATAGCATAATGTGATATGAATCTAAAAATTTCAAAAAACTAATGCAATTTCACCTAATCATAAAACAATAAAATGACTAATTGTACCTTTTCTTAAATCTGAATCGATAAATGAATAAGTCACTACTTCTATAACTGTACTTTCTCCTTCAAATCTGCAACTTAATTGCAGTTTCGAATGTAATGTTTGATACACGTTTCCCTTCTTACCTTCCTCAAGGCCCTAAAATGGTCTTTAACAGTTGTTGCATAGTTATGATGAAGGTAACAACTTATAATGGTTGCATCTATGATGCATGACATTCTGAAACAACACTTGATCTATTGATTTTATTTTATGTCACTCCTAAGACTATCCAAAACCAAGTAATCAATGAAAAATATGTACCACTCTCTAATGACTGACCCAAAATGTTCAACATTAAACCCCTTCAATATGAGAAACAAAAAGTTTTGATTTCATATCACGCACATCATGGTTGATGTGAAAGAAATGTCAACACATACAAATCTGTCACATTGAATATGTTTAGGATATCAATTACTTCTAGAAATTCAATTTCATAAGCATTCTTAGAAAAATTCTTCAAAATATTAGATTGAAAATTCTTTCCTTTCATCATATTTTATGTTTAATTAGAAAACCATTCTTTTTGAAAATAAGGTAGGAAAAAATATCCTACCCTAAATGAAAGTTCATCTCTTTTCATCCACGCACTATTTGTATTATCTATTTTTGTTATGTAACTATTTTCATAGTTACTAGTACACTTCTTCTATATATTCTACAAAATCCTTTAATCGCATGCATTCCTTCTTTGTGTAGTAAATATTGTAATTCCTTGTATATTAGTCCTAACACAACATAGAATGTTATTTTCATATGCATTTATTAAATGAGTTATTATAATTGAATTCCACTTTTTCTAGTTCAAAGTTCCATGTTCTTTTCATTTCCCCTACCAAAACTTTAATAGACTCAAGAGAGATTACAATGAATTGTTTTTAATCAAACCAAACCAAGAAAATATATATAACCTAAATAAACTATATGAGAAGATACCTAAAGGGTAGGTAGAGAAACCAAAATGTCACGAAGGCGTAATCAAGGCTAGGTCAATTGACAAAGTATTAGTTTATTATTTATGCTAACATTACATCCCTTAATAGATTTTTTTACAAGTGTACCCCGAAATAGTTAAAATTTTACCTTTCCATTAGACTTGGTGAGTATATCTGCAATCCGAGAATCTTAGTATTATTGGAGCTAGATGAGGTGGTTTAATATTTGTTCTTAATTGTAGTGACATTCGACCTCAATGTGCTTTTTTATCTCATGGAAAAATGGATTTTTCACAAGCTTCTACAAATATTGATGATGTCGTAATGAAGGATGGGTGGCTTTTCTTTAGGAATTCCCATATGTGCCAAAATGCGCGTAAACAAATTACTTCACACATAGCTCCCATGCGGTGTGATACTCTACTTCACTAGATAATAGAGCAACACCAATTTGATTCTTTGTAATCCACAAGATACTTCAAAACTTGAGATGAAAAATATAACCGTTAGTTGATTTTCTATCATCGACATATCCAACATAGTCCTAGTTTGTTTATCCTTATAAGAAGAACTAAGATTTATTCTAATACTCTAGATAATATTAAACCAGACCTTAGAAATATCTCAATACATGCTTTAATACTACCCAATGACATTTCTTTAATTGTTGCATGAATCTAGAAAGATAATTCACATCAAGTAAATGAGTCTCCAAACAAGTTTTTCTAGTGAGTACCATCTACTTGAGGTGAATCCTTGAATCTAGAAAGTTGCAAACCTTTTCCCATTAAATTTTACATAGGTTTACAATCATACACGCCATACTTTTCTAGGAGTGTCTTGGTGTATTTCATTTGGAAAATAAAATTATGATTATTATTCTGTAATAGCTCCAATCCAAGACAATAGTGAAGTAGCCCCAAATCTATCATGTTGAAGGATTTATTCAAATCATTCTTACAATCTTCGATGAGATTTTCTAAACTCCCTATGATCGAAGATAGTCCACATATAAAACCAAAATGACAATATCTATGCCTATCTTTTTGATATACAAATTTGAATTAGAGGGGCTACGAGTGAATCCATGTTGTAATAGGTGATCATCTATTTTAATTTACCATGCCCTAGGTGCTTGTTTAAGTCCATATAGAGACTTAGTGAAAATACATACCTTATGAGGATGATGTTCATCGATAAATCCTTCTAGCTAGGTCATGTATACTTCTTCTTTAAGATCACCATTCAAGAAGTAATTTTTACATCCATCTGTTGAAGTTTCCACATTTTCTATTTCTTCCAGTGCATAAGCAACTCTAATGCTTTTGATCTTTGTAGTGGGTAAAAAGGTCTCCTCATAGTCAATTCCTTCCCTTAGCATATCCCTTTCTGCAACTAGACATTCTTTATACTCTAAAATAGATCCATCTTCCATGTATTTTGTTTTGAAAACTCACTTGAGATTGAAGTTCCTATATCTAGTTTTGAAGCACGGAGTCATATTCTATATCCACGGCATTCTTCCAGTCTTCCTAATTGAGTTCCTCAAAAATTGTATCAAGTTCATCTCTATCAACCAATGAACTCATGAGTGAGTGATTTACCTCAATTTTCACATGTCTTCTCATTCGACTCATGATGAATTTTTTCGAAGAGAGTTCAAGTGCGTGTCTCTAATGGTGTTTTGGATCCACTTTAGACGTTGACGTTGTTTCTTATGTGAAGAATTATTTTCCAAAGTACCAATATTAAAGAATAATTTTCCTTACAAATCATATTTATTTAATCGTGATCATAATCTAACTATGAGAGAAATATATGAGAGGATTTTTGTACTCGATCTTCTTTCTATGGGAATAAATCAAATGATGAATTGTCACAAGGCACATCTCTATGATCATATATCTTCTTTGTCTCAAGATCCATGAGACAATATGCATTTGAGGAAGTACTATACCCCAAAAATATGCACTAGAATGTCTTTGTATCAATCTTATTCCTCTTATTATCTAGGAAATGCATATGTGGTGTACAACTAAATAATTTAAATGAGAAACGGAAGGCTTATAATTACTTCATACCAATTCCAATGAATTTTCCTAAAATATATTTGTAGGTGCCTAGTTCATAAGATATATAGTTGTCTGGATCACATTTTCCCAAAATTTGTTCTCTAACTTTGTAATGGAAAGCATGAAATGAGCGATCTCCATGAAAATTTGAGTAAGAAATTCTGCAATGCCATTTCTTTGGGAGTATAGCGGGAATTAAAGTCATGGCGTGCTACTTTAAGAATGCCAGGAATTTGATTGATGTGAATCCCCATCTAAGCGAAGGACAAGAAGTGACTACCTTATCTCATTGAACAACTCATTTACAAAAGATATTAAAATTGGTAAATGCTTCACTTTTCTTTTGAAGAAAGAACACCTATGTATTGCGGGAATAATAGTCATTGAACAATGGAAGTACTAAAATCCCTGAAATGAAGCATGCAGGGTATTCATAGATTGGTATGCCTGACCTTGAGAGAGGTCTTGACATGGAATGTAATAGAATCGAATGGATTTTGATGTTTTTTCCCACCAGACATCTAGGAAAAAGAAGTAATGAATGTGAGAGTAAAGGAAGTCCCCGTACTATATACTTAAAACTGTTATGATAAAGGGAGCGACTAAAAGGTGCCCATATCAATAATGTTAGAGTGTAATGCATTCCACTGTGGTGGAATAAAAAAAAACTGCGAGAGGATGAAAATGTAGCTAATACAAATAAGTGATCCTTAAAAAAGGTATGGAAAGTATTGTACCTCCTCATGATATCAAACAAGATTGATGGCTTTCTAAAGAATAAACTTCACCTTGAGGCTATGATTCAAAAGTTGAGAGATAGATTGGAGTTTTTGTCAAGCCTTGAACATAGAGAACCTTCATTAGAGTATATCTTCTCATCCCGAGAGGAATGGTGACATTTCCTATTCCTTCTACAACGTACTTTTTGTCAATAATTCGAACCCGATGTCCATTGGGTCTATCGATCAATGAACCATACAACTTTCTATCACCCTTCATAAGCTTGTTAGTTCCAGTCAATAAACCTAATATCTTTTATGACTCGATGTTTGGGAGACTAGATCCACATCATCTACGTTTTTGCACAATTTTTGATTTTGGGACATCTTTATCCAATTCATCATCTAGCTAGTATGCGACATGTCTTTTCTTCTTCTTTTGGCTAGGACAACACTTGGATTTCTATGAATCACCATGGATAGATGTGCTCTCTTCTCCAAAGTTACGTTGAGTGCATCCATTATACAAATAGTTCATAGTTTCATGTGTATACATGGTGCTAATGTGAAGTCATTGATTCAATTTTTGAGACTTTTGCTTCTGTTGTTTATTCTTTGGCTACATTTATCATTATTTCTCTTATTTCCTATTACAAGTCTTTGGAATCCTCTGCTACTTCAAGATCAATGTTTTTCTTCAAATTCTTCATGGACTATTTGAATGAACTCTTTTTGTTGCATAAAGTTCACCGATTTTGAAAAGGTCACCTATTTTTAAGGTCATTGTGGTGATGAATGTCTTGAATTGGGAAGGAAAATCTCATAGTGTGAGAGGGATAATCAACTTATCTTCCACCAATTCTTTTAGTGCTCTAAGCTCTACTCATAGTTCTACCACACGATGCAAAAATTCCTCTACTTTCTTGATTTTATTCATAACTAGTGTATGAAGCTTTTAATGGTGGAGAGAGTATATTTTTCAAGTTCTTTTCTTCATAGATGGTGGAGAGAGTATCACTGGCCACCTTTGATGTCTACGCATCCCGCACGTGTGGCTAATCCTCATCGAAATGTTGAGAGTGATCAACATCAAGGATTTTGGATCAGACTTTTTATACTTTGTTTCGTCATCTACGTTGGTGCAATGAACCACAAACTAGTTAGATGATGCATCTTCGTCTTCTAGGTGGCATAATTAGGCCCTTTTAATAGTTAAGAATCTCAACAATATCTTTAGAGCAGACATAATGCCACAAAACTTACGATCTGCACTTTTAAAGAGCAGAGAATAAAACATACAAACCAGGAATGGTGGGTGCCAGAAGTGTTAATCATTTGTTATGGGTAGTTTGGACAGCCTAGAATTTAGAAAAATAGTTGTTTTTTTCAAACAAATATTGTTAGGATAAGAAAAATTGTTATCTAATATTGACTCCTTTTAGGTGACACCTCATAACCAAGGTTGTTATGGTTATTGAGTTGTCTTAATCTCATCCATTCATTTGTATTAATCTCGGCTGTTGATTTTCAACGAGAGTAGTATATAAGGGGGTCATTGGGGTCATTTGTAATAAGGAAGTTTTGAGAGAAAACTTGCAAGTTAGTTAGCAAGTAGTCTTACAAAGTGTTAGGAAGGGCGCAGTGATAGCGCTGGAGATAGCAAAGGGAGGAATATCAACAGGAGGATTAGGAGATTGTCGGAGCTCTTCCAAAGAAGAGGCAAGCAATATTTGTATCTCTTGATTTGCTGAAGTTTAATATATTTCTCATATGTAGTACTGGTTTTTCCTACGGGGTTTTTCCAGGGACAATTGTCCGAAAATATTGTGTTCACCTTGTTGGGTATTTCTTATGTGTTTGTATTTGTGAAGTTATAGTTGTGTTATTTTCCAATATTTGTTGATCAAATAATCTTACAAGATAGGAGGTTAATAATCAGTAACTGTAATAGATTTTTCACATGGTATCAGAGCTAAGTTCGGGTAGAAGAGATTTACCCTAGGTGAAAGAAAGTGAGGGTTTATAAAACCCAGTTTAACCTCTTCAAAATTATTATTATTATTTTCTTTTAAGATGGCCTCAGCAGGTTTAAGAGATCAGGACAGATTGGATGGAGCCTCAAATTTTGGTGTCTGGAAAGCCAAAATTTCTCTATTGCTGGAAGAGAATGGTATCAAGGAATATGTGACCACTGTTGTACCTGTACCTACAGATGCAACACAACTCTTAGCATATAAGAAGGAAGATGCCAAGGTGAGGAGGCTGATTCTTGACGGTGTCAAGGATCATATTGTTCCGCATATTGCAGAGTTAGATACAACTGAAGACGATGTGGGATGCCATTATGAATCTGTACCAGAATGCTACCACTAACCGGAAGCTGATTCTCAGAGAAAAGTTGAGGAATACCCGGATGAATAAGGGAGAAGACGTCACAAGTTACCTCACCAGACTTAGACTTGTCAAGGATGAATTGGCAGCTGTTGGAGACAAACCAAGTGATGACGAGCTAGTGAGAATAGCCCTAAATGGGTTTACTAAGCAGTGGGATGTCTTTGTTCAAGTCATCAATGGACGAGACACCTTACCGAGTTGGGATCGACTATGGAGTGATTTCACTCAGGAGGAGCTTAGACTAAGTCTTGTCAATGGAGCCAACAATAAGAGTCAGAAAAGTGAGGTGGAACAGGAAAATGTTGCCCTAAAGCCGCATGACTTGCTTCTTGCCTTTCTTTTCATTCTTCTTCCTTTCTCGGTAAAGGGAAAGCAAAGAAGGGGTCTAAGTAAAGGATCAAATTCACAAGGTGAAAAGAAGAAGAAAGATTCTTCGAAGATCAAGTGCTATGGCTGTCACGAGTTTGGCCACTATGTCAAAAAAGAATTGCCCGTAAAGGAAGAAGAATGAAAAGAAAGGCAAGAAGCAAGTCATGCTTCAGCAAGTGCAGATGAGCTCTCTAGTAGAATGGAAGATGAGTTTGCACTCATAGCATGTATGGTTAGCTCAACCTCACAGAGTGTTTGGTACATAGATAGTGGGGCATCATATCATATGACAGGAGTTAGAGAATACTTCTCTAGTTATAAGGAAGAGAGCACCAGAATCCAGATCTCTATGGGGAACATGTCCAAACTCAACTCAGTTGGGAAAGGGACTGTTCAGTTTCAGAGGGAGAGTGGTAAGATGATTCCCCTTCATGATGTGTTGCATGTTCCAGGCTTAGGGATGAATTTGATTTCTATATCTGTCCTTCAGGACAAAGGGTACAATGTACTCTTTAGAGGGGCACATGTGTTGATCAAGCACAAGGATTGGAAATCACCCATAGCTATTGGAGTTAGGAGCGGCCAGCTTTATAGGCTGCAGTTTGATATTCCTAAGGCACTCATGAGCAACAATAATCTTAGAGATCAGGGAGAGCTATGGCATAGAAGGATGGGCCATATCCATCATGGAGCCCTTAAATTACTTCATGAGACAGTGACAGGTGTTCCTGAGGTGAGCACAGAGCACGATGATGTATGTAAGGGATGCGTGTTGGGGAAGTTTGCTAAAGCATCTTTTCCAAGGAGTGACACCAGATCCAAGGGTGTTCTTGATCTAGTACATTCAGATGTATGTGGACCAATGTCGATGAAGTCTCTCAGAGGGTATGAGTACTTTGTTACTTTTATTGATGATTTCTCCAGGAAGACATGGATATACTTCTTGAAGACCAAGGATGAGGTTTTCAGTCACTTCCAAGAGTTCAAAGCTCTTGTGGAGAATTCGACAGGAAGGAAGATAAAAGTTCTTCGGTCAGACAATGGAGGCGAGTACAAAAGCAATGAGTTCCAGGAGTTCTGTACCAGAGAAGGAATCAAGAGAGAGTGGACTGTTCCTTACAATCCGCAACAGAATGGAGTTGCTGAGAGGAAGAATCGGTCTATAACAGAGGCATCAAGGGCTATGTTGCATGACCAGGATTTACCCCATTATCTGTGGGCAGAGGCATGCAATACAATAGTATACATACAGAATAGAGTTCCACATAAGGTACTAGGGAAGATGACACCAGAGGAAGCATTCACTGGGAAGAAGCCAGATGTCAGTCACTTTAGGATCTTTGGGAGTTTGGCATATTGTCACATTCCTAAGGATACACGTACCAAGTTAGATCAGACTACAGAGAGAGGGTACTTTGTGGGGTACAATGAAACCTCTAAGGCATATCGGATATTCATTCCGGGGACCAGGAGGATTATTGTTCGACGTGATGTCAAGTTCATGGAGGACAAGGCATTTAGAAGGTCTAGAGATTTTCCAGTAGATGATCAGAGTAAGCAGCCAACAGAAGCTCCAAGGATCACTCAATCGAGTCAAGGGCAGCAAAGCTCGAGTACAGTTACTAGTACAAGCATAGACTCAGGAGGAGAGAGTTTTCAAAGTATGGAGCAACAGGTGCAAGAAGAGATGCATCAAGAAGACATGGAGGTTGATATTTCATCCTCTACAGTTGGCAGCAAGAACCGTGAGGTTCAACAGACACAGAAGAATACTCAGGAGTTAGTGGGTACTCCTAGGAGGAGTGATAGACAACGGAAACCACCAGCCAGGTATGATGACTATGTTGCATTAGTTAGTATGTTGGTAGATAGTGAACCTTCTAGCTATCAGGAGGCTACACAACATCAAGTGTGGCAAGAAGCAATGGTTGAGGAGTATACTTCAATTATGCAGAATGATGTGTGGGAGGTAGTGCCTAGACCAACAGATAGGGCAGTGGTTGGATCACGCTGGATCTATAAGATCAAGCATGGTGTAGATGGTAGCATCGAGAAATATAAGGCAAGGTTCATGGCAAAGGGGTTCTCTCAGAAAGAGGGAATAGACTACGAGGAGACATTTTCTCCAGTTGCCAGGTATACTTCTATACGAGCTGTAATCTCAATTTCAGCACAGATGGGATGGCAGATCCATCAAATGGATGTCAAGACAACGTTTCTTAATGGTGAGTTGAAAGAGGAGGTATACATAGAACAACCAGAAGGCTTTGTAGCACACAACAAAGAGACCCACGTGTGTAGATTGAAGAGAGCGTTGTACGGACTCAAGCAGGCTCCCAGAGCGTGGTATGAGTGCATTGATAGTTACTTGCAGGAAATGGGCTTTGTGAAGAGTGAGGCAGATGCTAATCTCTACTACTTGGTAGTTGGAGGTGAGATTCTCATTCTTGTTCTATATGTAGATGACTTGTTTCTTCTGACAGTTCACCGGGCTCATAGAAGAATGCAAGAGGGATCTTGCAACGGAGTTCGAGATGAAGGATTTGGGACTCATGCACTACTTTCTAGGCATGGAGGTATGGCAGAAAGATGGAGAGATTTTCCTTGGGCAAGGGAAATATTGCATGGAAATCTTGAAAAGGTTCAGGATGGAAGATTGCAAAGCCATGTCTACACCCATGATCATGAATTGGAGGAAGGTAGACACATCCAGGGAGAAGGATGTAGACCCCACCTTATATAGGTAGTTGATTGGTTCTCTCATGTATTTGGTCAATACCAGGCCAGATATAGCTTTTGCAGTTAACTCTCTTAGTCAGTTCATGGTTGAGCCAAAGAGAGTGCATTGGACTGCGGCAAAGCATGTGCTGCGTTATTTGCAAGGTACAATCGAGTATGGAATTAGATATGCTCGAGGTGAAGGAATCAGGTTGATGGGCTATACTGACATAGATTGGGCAGGTAGTACAATGGACAAGAGGAGCACTTCAGGGTGTTGTTTCAGTCTGGGATCAGGAGTTGTATCTTGGTTCAGCAGGAAGCAAAAGTCTGTGGCTCTGAGTTCAGCAGAGTCAGAGTACATAGCAGCTAGCATGGCAACATGTGAAGCTATATGGCTTCGGAAGTTGCTAGTAGCTTTGTTTGGTCAGAAGGTTGAGACTACGGTGATACACTGCGACAATCAGAGTTGCATCAAGTTGACTGAGAATCCGGTGTTTCATGATAGGTCAAAACATATAGACATCAAGTATCACTTCATCAGAGATTGTGTACAACGCGGGGTTGTTAAGCTACAGTTTGTACCTACAGATCAGCAGGTAGCAGACATTCTGACAAAGGCATTGGGGAAGGCAAAATTTATCTTCTTCAGAGAGATGTTGGGTGTCATGCAGAACAACTTCCTCGCTAAGAGGGAGTGTTAATCTTAGTAGTTAGTAGCTTGGACAACTGTTTGTCCTCATCCATTTGTTATGGGTAGTTTGGACAGCCTAGAATTTAGAGAAATAGTTGTTTTTGTCAAACAAATATTGTTAGGATAAGAACAATTGTTATCTAATATTGACTCCTTTTAGGTGACACCTCATAACCAAGGTTGTTATGGTTATTGAGTTGTCTTAATCTCAGCCATTCATTTGTATTAATCTCGGCCATTGATTTTCAACGAGAGTAGTATATAAGGGGGTCATTGGGGTCATTTGTAACAAGGAAGTTTTGAGAGAAACTTGCAGTGTTAGTGTAAGTAGTCTTGGCAAAGTGTTAAGGGCGTGATAGCGCTGAGATAGCAAGCAAAAGGAGGAATATCAGCAGGAGGATTAGGAGATTGTCGGAGCTCTGCCAGTAAGAGGCAAGCAATATTTGTATCTCTTGATTTGCTGAAGTTTAATATATTTCTCATCTGTAGTACTGGTTTTCCCTACGGGGTTTTTCCAGGGACAATTGTCCGAAAATATTGTGTTCACCTTGTTGGGTATTTCTTATGTGTTTGTATTTGTGAAGTTACAGTTGTGTTATTTTCCAATATTTGTTGATCAAATAATCTTACAAGATAGGAGGTTATAATCAGGCTTGCTGTAATAGATTTTTCACACAAAGCAGTCTTGGAAAATCTTCGCGCGCTGAGCAGGAATCAAACAACCACGTTTAAATAGTAAAATGCCACATCTAACAGGTCGTTATCTGCTACGTTCTCCACGTCCCAAATCAGCACCAGTGCTTCATGCTTTTGGGAGAAGGTTTTAACTCTTTTAAAAATGGTTGTGTCCAATTTGGGTGGACATTTCGATAACTCGCCAAGAACACCGACCATCCAAAAAGGAATGTCATCATGACCAAAGCCACGTTTGAAGCAGAAAAATGCCAAATCCCAAACAACAAGCACCAGTTTTCTTCTTACATAGCGGTGCCTATTGTCGATGCGAAGGAGGAATAAAATCCTACGGCAAAGACAAAAATGCCAAGGAATGGTGCTCTTCTTGGTAGATAGAGCCACATGTCATGTTTTTATGTTGGTCACGTCCTCCTCTGCAGGTCTGAAATCCAACGTAGGTGCTTATTCACCATGCTGAGATAAGTTTATGATTTCCTAGGCTCTTATACGACAAAACCCATGTTTCTAAAACAATGTCAGATCGATGCCAAAATAGGTTGGATCCACACGCAGACCGCTGCGCCAAATTGCCCTGCTAAGCACTCTAAATGATGGACGCAAGAGAGAGCAGAATGAATTGTGTTTATTCAAACCGAAGGAGGAAAATATATATAACCACAATAAGCTACTGGAGGAGATAACCAAAGGGTAGGTAGTGAAACCAATATGCCAAAATGGCATAACTCACTAGATAGGTCTACAATGTATTATTTTATTAGTTATGCTAACAACATCTAATTTAATCTAAAATATTTTTAACTAGTTTTTTCAATCCATCCATTTGTGGATGATATGTTAAATTGAATTATAGAGTTATATTAAAATTCTTCCATAATGTATAAAAAAATTATCCAAAAATGTTAGATCCCTATTCAACATAATACTATGTAAAATTCATAAATTTTTATAATCGTCTTGAAGAAAGATTTGAAATACATGTTACATCACTTATAATCTTACAAGAAATAATTTGTCATTTCTAAATATATATCCACTACAACTTAAATGGAATCAATTCTTCTTTATTTTTAATGTAAACCCAAGATTAAATCCCTTGTTATATCCTCGAGAGGATTCTCTAGTGGGAAAATGTTGGAACAACCAAATGTTTTAAGATCTCCCTTTATCCAATAAACAAAATATTTAAACATATAAAAAAATTCGTACATCCATATTAATATACTACCAAAATCAACTCGACAATATAAGTTGTGATTACATCTTATTAAATCTAGAATTCCATGCCAATCCAACAAGATACTAAAAAAGTAGGACATTGTAAAAAATATTCTAAAGGTTCTTATTAACACATGAGGATGTTTTGGATGCTTCCCATGTTTTGCTAAATTCGTCATATTTTGTATACATTTCTCTAATGGATTTAAAACTCGTAACTTCCACTCTCATTTCTATCAACAAAGTTTTGTTTGTGCGAATGCATCAAATATCTTATTATATTTTCCACTTATATTCTTCAATATAAATGTGTATAACCCTTCATACTCCATCCAATTCATATGTCTTTGATTCATTTTCCATAGATTTTTTTGAACCATAGTTCATAATAATAAAGAATCTGCAAAAAAATCATTTGGCAATAAGATTGTTCCTCCACTTCTTTAGTGTTTGCAAACTTTCATATAACTCTTGTGTTGGTGAAATAAATTTTTGATAGGAAAAATTAGTTATTTTTCACCAACACTCTGGGACTAGGTTCCTCTACTTGAACATGTAGCTCCATTATTGTATTTGAAATTTAAAAAAAATCTATTCTTGGCCTAGAGGCCGGGAATCCAAAAGGCTCACTCCATTGTATCTATGGCAAATACTTCCATTCTTATTTAAGGGAGGAATTTTCTAGGAAGGTGGGAATGTGGGAGTGAGAAATTAGGAGGGGGATTAATACTACAAGAAGGAAAAACTTAGATTATTGCAATCATTAACCAAAGATATCAATACATACAATTGGAAAAGAATAACAACCTTGATCATTATATAAAGACAAGATGAAACCATAAACATAAAATTTCACTTATTCACTCATTCGATTAAGATGAAACTCCTTTCTTTATTGTTATATTTATAAATTTGTACAATAAGAGAGATAGAGGAAAACATATGAGAAGGAGAATGGAAGAATTTTCTATCTTTTTCTTATTCTTGGTAGTTATCTACTCATGAACATACAAAATTGACAACCCCTTGGAATGAGGAAGTCATTACAATATATAGATTTCAAGAAGAATCTTCACTAACGCCGCCCCCCCTCCCCCCCATATGACCTTTCATTTGTCTTTTATAACATATGTCTCTTTTTATTCCTTGAAATGAAATTATTTCCCATTTTTTATTAATTGAGGGTGACCTATTACAATGTCAACTATAGTCAAATTTACATGAATAAGAAAAAATTAAAAGTGTAACCCCTAATGAAGAAATAGAACATGAAGGAAGAGAGGAAGGGAGAGGAAGAAAGCAAAGAATAGTGAGATAACAACTTTGATGAAGACACTTTGCCCTTGCTGATTCTGCTTCACTCTTTGATGGACCTATACTAAGTACCTCTAGGAAAATCTCCACTCCTTTGAATTCTTTGTTATATTAAGCCATTGTAGGTGCAAATTTATCATCTAAGGAATACGGACACAACTCAAGGACTCAAGCCAACCATCCAAGATGGCATTGATATTTTTACATTTAGTGAACCAAGATTGATGTTTATTTACGATGCTTGATATTGTATCTCTTATCTCGGTGAGAGACTCCAGTGTGTCCTCATTGAAGGAAAAGGGATCCCCAACTTCTTTCTTGACAAGTTCCTTGAATGGATTCAAAAATCATCCCCTGAGGTGTTTTCATCTATTATGGGCACTCAAACCTTTTGTATATTACCATTAACATCATCTTGAATCATAGAGGCACGTTCCTCATTTAAATATAACATTTTTAAAGTATGGTTGAACATCTCATACAAGGAGATAAGATTTCTAGCCCATACCTATGAAAAATTCTCGGATGGGGAATTGAATACCTTTCTATTGACCAACATGTGAGAATGATCCTTCCCCATTTCTATCACCATTCAAAACACTTGATCACAATGTTCTTTTTATTTCTTGATTTTATTCCTTATCATTCTAACCTTGGTGTTTATCGTGTCTATATGTAATTGAACAATGAAATCCTGTCTAGAACCATAACTTTCCCTTTTTCCTAATTCTTTTTCACCCATTTACCATTTCTCTTTCCCTTTTCCTAATTCTTTTCACCCATTTACCATTTCTCACCCCTACATAGTAAATACTTTCATCTTTCTAATGGACACTAGATCAAAGCTACTTATGGGAGTGGCTTCTTTGATTTGAAGGGATGAACCAACATTCGGATCCATGAAATTTTGAATGTACAAGGTGAGTCTTCGTACATGAACTTCTAACTGGTCCATTCTTTCCTTGTACTTTGGATTCTTCATGAGCATGTGAGTGGAATATACCTCGAACAAATGTGCATCTACCTCATGCGTTGCTAGGCCTAAGAGAATGGTGCTCATCTAATAGCTTATGGGGTCATTTATGCAATGGGCTTAATCACCATTTACTAGACTACTTTTATATATTGGTTTCCCAAAGTACCGTTGAAGAAGAATGAAAATTCTTGAGCTAGATTTCCCTTCTTCCTTTTACCATTTTGGCTATAGCTAAGAAGTTAGGGAATGCCATGAATTGAACCATGTGGGATACTTTCATGAGCATTTATTACACCAAAGGAATTATATCATTCATCTCAAGCTCGACATCTAGCATGATTTCTTGCTCTTTTTACAATGAGAATGCACATCATGTACATGAGGGTCGATGCATCAACAAAGGATGAGATTATTTGAGCATGCTAGGGGAATAAAGGAAAAACCAGATCAATTTCCCTTGTTCCAAATCTACCAAAGGGTCTTTTGTTGTCCTTAGATTTTTTACAATCATTTGTAGTGAGGAGCTTCGATTCCACTACTTTTCTATTAGAACATTATGTCGAGTGAGCTGAGTGGGAATATTTCTTAGTTGCCAATTAGGAGGAATGATGATATTATTTCCTTTAGAGATTTGGAAATTTTCTTTATTTTGTAAGGGCATCTATCTTCTTTTTAAACCACTCTTTACATCTTCTCGATGACTTCTTCAGATTCGCTCATTCATATCCCCTGATTCACGGGTGCACCAAGGCACTTGTTTAAGGGGTGATTCTTTTAATACATTATATTTGTTATTGTACATCTCCATGCCATCATATTCGATGCCATCTTCATCCCAATTAATCATGAATATTCTCATTTACCAAATTTTCATCCTCATGTGGTCTCATTTATTTACTTCAAAAATAATCATCACTCTTCAATGTATCGAGTACTTTGAGTATCTTATAGAGAGAGGAGCTATATTCTATGTTGGTAGCCTCATGAACTTTTTTAGTAAATATGTTTTGGATCAGATGGGGAAAGAACCAATTTTCTTATTTTGGTACCTTAGATTATCATTGACATGTACAAGATGCCTATGTAGCTCAAACAACTTGATTTATGAGATACCATGAAATATAAATAAAGATCTAAGATTTAGGGAAAAGGTTTAAATTTTCATGAAGGAGGTATATTTTTATCTAGCTTGAGGTTTAAGTAGCCTCATGAGCACTTTTTCTTTAAAAATGTTGAGTAAAATATCTGTTTTCCATATGCATAATAGATAGATGGGGAGGGCATATACCATAACCAATTTTCTTATTTTGGTACCTTAGATTATCATTATGAATGATTATTTTTGGGATCTATGCTATCTACCCTATGATGGTCAATGAACAACCCAACCAATCTTAAAATATTTTTTCATTTTAGATACCATTTGTGAATATTTTAACTTCAGAGATAATATAAGATGATCTACCATAATTCAACCGGACGAACTAATGAAATTCCTTCTAGGAGGAAAGGTTTATAATTTTCATGAAAAATAGGGACCATACTTTTAGAATTTATCGATTGAGATATTTCCTTGTGAGTGAGCTACCAAAATCAGGAGAAAACATTCCAGCTCATAGTGAGGGATTGCCAATAAGAACTTCCTTTTATGATCATAAACATCGTCATACAACTCATTCACATCATTCCACTTCCTTTAAAAATGTTGACCATTCTTTCTTTATTTTGAAAAAATCAAATGGGGATGTTTTTTCCATATAGCATTAATATTTTTAGAAATTAGGGCTCGAGGCTCGTATTTTATTCGTTTTTGGCTCAGCAATTTTTCAACCTCTTAATGGTCTTTTGAAAGGACATGCCCTTGTGTGTGAGGGGCATATACCATATAAGAGAGTCACAAAAGTTGAAAGAACTTCGAAGCCCAGAAACAGCTACATAAACGAGACTTAACACAAAACAACGGCAAAAAAAAAAGCCTACGCCAAGAAGCAGTGATGATAGTCGGGACTACTTCTTGTTATGAATGATTTATTTTTCTTGGGATCTATTCCATCTCGAGCTCCTCTCTACCCTCGATGAAAGTGTGAGTATTGTGAACAATCCCAACCTTCGAAACTAATTAAAATATTTTCATGCCATTTTCTTCCTCCCATTATTCAGCTTATACTCCCTTCCCCTCAATGCTTTTTTGATCACATTTGTGAATCCCTCAAGGCCTCCAATCTCAAATTAACTTCACGGCAATGTTCTCCAGATTGATTTTGGCACGTTTATGAGATGGATTTCTACCATAATTCAACTAGGGGCGAACCTAATGAAATTCCTTTAATAAAGGCGTGCTAGGTAGGAATATTTCTTATACCATTCAAAATGGAGCCCAAGAGAGTTTGCGAGATAGAAAAATATTTTGATTCAATGATGACCATGTTGCCTTCAATACTAGAATTTACATATATTGAGATATTTCCTCCTCCTCCACAAATCTTCTCTCTTCAACCTGAGTGAGTATCCTTCACCCGATCGCGGCTAAATTAATCAAGTTGTCATCAGCTCTTATAGTGCCGAGTCTCCAGGCTCATAGTGATGGGATAATGCTTTGATCAATTGGTGAATCTCGGTGCTTTTAATGGCAATGGTCCCACCACATGATATCATTACAAGAGTGGTTCTCATTCATGCATAAAAATGACGCGGCTCTAATTCCCCTTTCCTGTCGAGTTCCTTGGTTTCGCGGATGCATCATATCAACAGGATATTGTACCTCCCGCGTTTGTTTTTAGATCCATATGGGTTCCTAAACAAAATCTTGCTATCATTTGAAGTAGATATCATTTGCCACACATTTAAAACAAGAATATTTTGGATGAAAATCCAAATTAGGATGAAGACTATCAAAAATTCTAATTTCACATTTTTTTTAAAAACAAGATGAGCCAAAATGGAGATAATAATAAAATCTTTGATACACTAAAAAGAGGAATGATTAAGCTTACTATTTTTTCAAATTAGGGTTCTATTTTGGGCTCATATTTTGGGAAATATTCGTTTTTTCCAAAGATATGCAGCAATCAAATTACCTTTATGGTCCCGTTATCCTCCTCCAAATTTCTTCACATAACATGTTCAACACTTTCATAGATGTTTATTTTCCATTCTTAGACACTTTCTATTTTTAGAAAGTTGATTTATTATTTTTTCCTTTTTGAGTTTTTATTGCTTTTTCTCTCGAAATGCCTAGATTGTCATATCTGTTATTTTATAAGTTCACCATCTTGAAAGATCTTTCTATTTAAGGAAAATTTATTTTTATAGTAAGTGAGGGCACCGAGATAATTAATATTTTTAGAAGCTTCCCTTCCTCACATCCGATTTCAATAAAAAACTTCACCGATATAGGTTTACCTTCTCGATTTCATGATCAAAATTCTATCATGATCTATTTTCCGAAATGGTGGAAAATTGAAGAAAAACATAAGTTAGGGAAGAAAACTAGGGTTTTTTTACTTAAAAATCTATGGATCCTATACACTTACTTCTTCAAGGCACCTAGGAAAGATCAAGAATGTGAAATTTTCATTCAATTTGGTTTACGGGATCGGGAAATATGAGTTTTTATCATTTGAGGGCACGTAGTCATTGTGGAAAACATTTGGCATGGTGTGTAACAAAATGCATGTTTCATGGATATTTTTCAGCGTTATTCATAAGGTCATGAAATATAATGGGAATGTGGATGATGTTAAATAGTTTTGAATTTTTATCACAAAACATCTAATGCACGCACATGAAGGAAGAAGCAACGACACTTAGAAAATTTTATAATTTGTATTTTTAAATATTATTGGGAGGGAGTTATTTTTTTTCCCGACCATCTCAAAGATATGGGATAGATGGGGTGGAAAAATGCACCCTCACTTAAGCATGACAAGTGTCGCACGATGATTTCTTGACATGGGATAGAGGAAAAATAAGCAAAAAGCACACGGGGGGCTTATCTGGGTCACATGAGAAACCTTAGAAATGGCTAGACATGGGAACATTTTTATGTCTCAATTAGACCCCAAGTATAAGTGACAGATGGGGAAGAGAAATGAACACTCACCCGAGAGTGACAAGTGGTGAAAATTTGTTTGACAAGGTGGAGAGGAGAAGGGGTTGAAAAATGGCCTAGGATCCTTCCCGAGGTCACATGAAGAATCAAGGGATAACATGGGAATGGGGTAATTTTTTTTTCCAAATGTCCCAAGGTGATGATTAAAATATGATAGAAAAGTGTGCCCTCACATAAGAGTGATAAGTGTCACATCACAATTGCATGATAAGAAGGGGCTTAACCGACCTCGTTGGGCTTCATTAGGGTGATGTGATGTACCGGGGAATCAACTAGGAATGGGTGCATTGTTCTGTACCAAATTTATGAAGGATATGGGATAGATGGGAGAAAAATTTAGTCTACATTCTCTAAGTGACATGTGTCCACTTGTGAAATTGATTGTCCTAGAAGCTTGGCTTGCGGAAATCCTTGAAGATGAAGTTTTGGAGCTCCATGAGAAAATTTTGGGAACTTATTTATACGAAATTGAATCCAAAAAATGTTTTTAGAAGAATAGGGTTGTTCCCATGATCTAGTGTTTCTGAAACTCCCTAAAAGTATCTTTTGTTTTGGGATAAAAGAGTGTGCTTGCCAAAAATAGATTGTGGAAAGAAGAGCTTTGGTCTAATAAAAAATTTAAAAGCACATAATTTAGATAATTGAATCCTATTTCCAATGGTATCTTATTTGAAATATTATTCATTACGTAGCTTTGAAATTCATCTTCCTAAGTTCAGGTCTTGTTTTGAATTACACGTTCCTTCACCTTCAAAAACATGCTTTCACTGAGATTGTCCCTAAACCTTAAAATCTTCCCCAAAATTTTCCAAATCACTTGAAATATCATATATTTTCCTTCATACCACTTCAAATGAATTTTTTCCATCATATTTACTTTTGAGGATGCATAATAGTCTTAGAAAGGCTAGAAATTACCATTTCTAAGTCTACTAAAAATGTCTTGAGAAGCACTGTATCAGAAGAACTTCATGAAATTTTTGTCATCTTTCAAACTCTTGGGAAATGTTAGTACAAGAAATTTGAGAAATTGGTAGATAGGGAAAGGCTTGAAATAGGTGGGGATTTGATCCAGAGGAGTTCTCGAGACGGTTTGCGGGAAAAAGTTGATATTAGGGTAAATTTTCATGTTTTTAACTTAAAGTTTTAAACTTGCAACAACACATGAAAACAATTACCTCTCACTTGGGTACTTAGTAGAGATGAAATAAAAGTGAGGACATGATAATAATTAACTATATAATCTTAAATAGATAATTTGGACCAGTTCCTTATCCACCGGGTTATATAAAGTCTCGATAAAACCAAAGATAGAATGAACGAACGAACACACACACACAACAGAAAGGAAACACACAACTGATAGAAAAGGAAATACACATACAATGGGAAAAGGAGACACACATCCTAATATCACCTATGGTACATGCGGGGGATAGCTTTTTCACTTATTATACAATTTCAAGTTTTCCCACTACGTGGAAATTCCATATATGTTCCATCAAGATACAAGAGGTAAAAAGTGTTTTCTCTACAAGATTACTGAATTAGGAATGGTACGAGCCATAGGGACTCAAAATTCCCATGACTTCCTTTAAGATCTCTTCTTTTTCCCATAATAAGACAAGATCTCCAACTTTGAAATCCTTGGCTTTTTCTTTCTTGTCAAAAATATTTTTGAAGTTGAACTCGATGTTATTTTATTCAATCAACCACATTAAAATTGTCTTCATCATGATTATAATGTAACAATATTCTCTTTCAAGGGAATCATGGAGTTGCAATTCTCGAATTTCCTTGACTAATTCTGTAGTGTTGGAAATTCAACCATGACGAGAATTCTTCATGGATCCCATAGACAAATTAGAATGGTGACATGCCAATTTCCTTTTAAGGAGCCATCATGTCTTCCCATACTACATCATACAGACTTCTTGTGCTAGTTTCTCTAATTCTCGTCGACTATATTTCAGGAAATGGTAAAAATATTTGTATTACTTGACTTGGCCTTACCATTCCCTTGCATGTAGTAGTCTAATGCATGAGAATGTGAGATTCCATAGCCATAACAGAATTCAGTCAACTCCATGGATGAAAAATATGTTACATTATCAACCATAATGTCCTAAGGGATCCTAAAATGGATGATAATGTTCTCTTTTATAAAGTGGCATACCATTTCGAGATTTGTTTATTTAACTGGAATTTCCTCTACCCATTTTGTGAAGTGGTTAGTTTCCATGAAAACATATGTATGCCCTACACTTGAATGAGGATTGAGAACTATGAAAAATATCATGCCTCATTAATGAAAAGGTTATTCGATCACCACCGAGCGGAGAGGAAGCCTAGAAATTTATGGTCTTGCAAAAAATTATGGAGTGTTTAACACTTGTAGACCCATTCTTAAGAATAAACAATCAAGTTAGTTTAATAATACCTACCACGGAAATTTTTTTGAGTCATCACCATTACAGATAAATGCCTACCACAATCTCGATCATGATATTATTTTAGAAACTTTTCTTGTTGCTCTTTGTCCACGCAGCTTAAAAAATATCTATCTAATCCCCTCTTATATAATACATGATCCCAAATGACATACATGGCTGAATTGAGCTTGAGAGTTATTATTTAATTATAATCAAGATGATCTGGGGACTCACCACAAGTAATACAATAGGAAATGTTAGCATACCACTCTTTTTTTATATTTACAAAAAGTAATTGGTGAAAATATTTACGTACAAATTCATAGGTTAGACATTCCTTTGTATCATTCTGAATCAAGAGAGATTTATCCTATGCTATCATTTGGCACAATTCATTTCAAATGAAAATATTAAAATATTAGATGTCTAATTCATTCTCCTGAATCCTCAACACCTAATTACCTCTCTTGGCTCCAGGATCCTTCTAATTTAGGATTGAATTGATTTCGATGCACAGGACCATCACCAAAGTGCAGGAGTTGAGAATGTAAAATTCTAAATTCTTTCTTTGCTTTGACCACAACGTAAGCATTTTTCTAAATTTGATTATATTTTAATTCATGGTTCTTCAATGAAAACTTATAAAACTAATATGTTCTTCAATTCCTTATTTGTTCTTCTGGACTAGGATGGCGAAAAGCATGTGTTCTAAAGCATAACAATACAAGATGAAGTCTTTATTAAAATTTAGAGATACTATTGTAGTATTTTTGGCCATTACTTCTTTTATTGCATCAAATTCTTCTTTTCCTTCACTTTTCTAGTTGAATATTTCTTGAGGCTTCATCATATGTGTGATCTACTTGGTCAAAGCATGGAAAAATTTGGGACAAAGAGATGAAGAATTTTTACCTTGCCAAAGAAAGAATGAACTCCCTTCTTACTCGTGGGAAAGGAAAATGCTTTTATTTATATTATCCTCTCTAGATCAATTTTATCCCACTCGTTTGTCACAATATGTCCAAGGAGTTTCCTTTGGCACCAAATATATATTTATTGGGATTTAGAGAGATTCCATGTTGTCATCACCTTATCAACACTTTCTCTAGATGTTTTATATGATCTCCTCAATTCTTTGAAAATATTGTGAGGTCATCAAGATAGATGATGATGTAGTGCTTGAGATCCTTGAAGTCCAAATCCATTTCTCATTGAAAGGTTTTTCCCATTGATGAGACCAAATTGCATTCGATATTGGAAAAAGTGCCCAATGGATTTTTGAAGGCCGTTTTGTATCTATCTTCTTCCACTACCTCAATTTTAGCTATACCCCGGAGAAAACATCAAGCAATAAGAGCATCTATGATCCTGTGACCACTTGTAGGATGTGATCCATGATAGGAAGTGGGTAGTTATTTGTCATTGAATCCTAGTTTAAGGTGTGAAAATCTACACAAATAATTATTTCTCTATTTTTCTTCTGTAATGGAATAATATTTACCACCCAAGTGTAGTGATGGATGGGAAAATGATTCTTAAATTCTTAATTTTATGACCCCTTCCTTTATGGTATCTCGCAATCTTTGGGTTATACTACCACTATTTTTTCCTAAAAGTCTTGGCTTCGGATTTAATGAAATTGAATGATGCATCTCTTTGTGTTAGAATGACTTGAGCTCATCATAGGAATATGCCAAAACATCAAAATATTTTCTTAACAATGAGAAAAATATTCTCTTCTCTTCTAGTGAACAACACTTTCTAATTACCATCCATTGCTGCTCTGCATAAAGATAAATATTTACTTTCTCAAGGTTAACGAACACCGAGAGGACTATTTAGCTTTCTCCTGAGATGAATATATTGTCTTTATCAAACAAGTCTTCAAGAGACACAAGACCTTTTGGAATATTTTTTCCATTCAACCTCATGAAACCTTATGAATCCTCACACTATCCCTTCTTTATCCTCATCCATAAAAGACTATTGATTTGGATTATCACTTCCCTTATAGAAAAGATTTCTAAAGTTATCTTTTTGATCCAAGAAAGAGAGAAGTCGACTTTAATCATTGAATACCTGCCAATGATTTACATTATCTGGCACACTTAGTCCTAATACCATTTTAACAACCCCTTTGTCCTTATCAAAGGATGGGTGTGGATTCATCAAGGAAGGTGAAACTCCAAGAGATTTGGATTTCTCATTTTTCTCAAGGGGAACATATTGAATGGAAAAAGCATTGAAATATTCAATGCAATCCTATACTGGGTTTCTTATAATGTTTGAGCCTTGGGTTCTTGACATGATATTGATTCCCAACTTGTCTGAAAATCACCTCAAAATTGATAGAGGGAGAAAGGACGAATCCCTTGAGGGAATCTATTTGCATCAAAGAATTGCACTCAAACGTGGAATTTTTAGCTTCAAGATTCAAGAAAGAACTCAACCATGGAGACAATGTGCATGCATTAAAGGAAAAAGGGCTCAATCCCCATGCTCATAGATCAAGTAGGAAAGGTGTACATATAGGGGAGTGCTGAGTAACTCCCATGTAGCTAATGATGCCTCCATGATGGAGAAGAGGAGTTACTTTCCCGAATGGGAATTTAACTCCTATGACACATACTTACACATATGAAAAATTTGATGATGGAATATGTCATAACTAATATGACACCTAAGATCCATGCTCCCACCTAAGTGAGATGACTCACATAGTGAGGTGGCAATACACCTAATAAATAAAAAAGGAGAAGAAAATACCACTCACACAAACACCCCCTTCATCGTAACTAAGGATGAGGTAAATAAATTTAGCAAAACAC
Source organism: Taxus wallichiana var. yunnanensis (assembly GCA_018340775.1). NCBI lineage: Eukaryota > Viridiplantae > Streptophyta > Pinopsida > Cupressales > Taxaceae > Taxus > Taxus wallichiana. Next base: position 834,441,081 of record CM031243.1, read on the forward strand.
ATAGAGAATGAAAAATGGGTCCTGGAAAGTAATCTTGATGAGGTACCCATGTACAAGAAATTCTAAAAATGTGGAGTGAAAGGGGAAAACCGAGTGGAATAAAATCCTCCCCAAAAAAAAAGACAAACTCACTCAAGAAGACTAGAGAAGAAGGAGAATAAATGGGTCTCGAAAGATGACTTGATAAGGTACCCAAATACAATCATACTCCAAAGTAGAGAGAGAAAGAAGAGATAAAAAAGTCCTCCAATATGTGTGTTTGATGATTTGGTCTTCTAAAATAAGAATAAGAGAATTAAATGCGCATCGAACAATGTTCCTGCCCTTGGGAAGGATATAAAAGGAGCACTGGAATTCAACCCACTCCATGAATGAAGAAGAAGCCTGCAGTACTCTGAAATCTAACTATGATTTTCTACTATAAGGTGACATAGGTATGGAAAGATAGTGCACATGAGACAAGGTAATGTCATGGCAGTGTGTGTGTCAGAGAGAGAAGAAGGTGGGGGCCCAATAACCCTCAAAAAGGGATCCACAAGAAGAGGTGGATCGTGAAGAATCTCTGAAATGGTGGAAGTGACAAGTGTCCCTAGGAAGCACTCCTAACGTGAGAGATGGAAAGGTTGTCCAAGATGTGTGTTGGCTCAAATGGAGCATGCAATGGAACACATGTAGGAGGAGAAGATCGATGCGAGACAACTACTAAAAGGCTAAGATGAAGCAACGTGGCACTCAATGGAAGTAAAAGTGTAGCAGAGTGTCATAGAATGAGGAATCAAGATGTGAGAAAGCATAAGGGGAAATGGTCACATATGTCTCAAAAAAATGGTCTCTAATGGAACACGAGTGTGAAGAGTGAATGGAAGCATGAACATGGTAAAAATGAGCTCTGTAGTGGCCGAAATAGTGTGAGTGGTCTCAAAAGTAAGGTCCTGATGTGCATTATCAACAAGGGACTCCCAAGAAGCAAAATGAATAGAAGAAAAATTAGCAATGCAAGGGATGCGAGAAGGGGGAGAATCCATAGCTGCACAAGAGTGGTCTTGGGAAACAACACTCTTATATGGTGAAGAAGTATCGCCATATAACTATCGAATAATGGACTAGGTAGTGAAAGGAAACCCAATGTGATTGAAAAAACACCACATATCCCTAGAATTAGTAAGACCACGAAGGCCATAGACCTCATCAGTGAAGTTAAACCACTCATCCTTCCTTGGAGACTCGAGAGGCTTAGGAACAAGATGTTTGAACTAGGGAAACAAACCATACACAATGCAGTAATGTCGATGATGGTTTCCTTCCATGTCAAATAGTTCTCAGAATCGAGCATAACAACAGAATGATGGAAATCCATAGTGCGGATTAAACCCCCAAAAAGATCCCAGATGACACTTTATAACTTAGTGCAAAAAGTACAAGCCCAAACAAGCAGTACAATGACCCCCCAAATGTGACACTTTATAAAGTAGTGTGTTTACAAAAGTGACAATACCATCATGTGGTGTGTAAAAAAGCATGCAATATTCACTAAAGAATTGCTCAAAATGGAGAAAGTAGTTCAAACTTATAGAAAGCGATTCCCACAATTTATGGAAGAAGCTAGTAAGCCCTACAAAGAGATTAAAAAAGTGCCCGCAATGCATGCAAAGCGGATGATATGTATACTCGTTAGAAAACGAAATCAAATTTCAGATAGAATCTTTTTTTTGTGAGGGGGATTCACCACATGCCAACCCCACCTCGCCCTCCGTCTTTTACACTTGTATGAAGGGGATATATTAACAAGAAAAACGAACCAAACAAATTATTACAATGTTAAAAAAGGAATGTATTTTTACCTTAAAACATTAAAAAGGGATGGGAGGATCGAGCTGTTTGGGTGTAGCTCAGTGAGGCGAGTTGGGCTGGTCCCGACGAGTTAGGACAATGCACAGAGTGATGGACTCGTTAGGGTAAGTATGGAGAGCTGTGCTAAGAAATGTTGAACGTGCCGAGTTGGATGAGGGGAGGCACGAGCCGTGTCGGAACCAATGCCAAGTTGAGTCGAGGTTCAGTGTGATGGTTTACTGAGCTATGTAAGGTTCCCGCTAAGTTGAGTCGGGTGGTAAATCCTGCGGAGTTACTGATTGATGGCACGAATCGGGGAAAGGGTCGGTGTCAGTCGAAAGGAAGTTCAGGTGTCGGTTGTAGGTTTTGAGACGAGGCCACTTGTCCACAGGTCGAAGCCACATGAGAGCTAAGGTTGAACTGTGGTCTACGTGCGAAGGAGGTGGAGTGTTCGTCGAATTTGGAAGTGTAACTTACGAGGACTATGAGATCCTCAAGTAGCAGGGAGCTCGCAGGTCTGTCAGAGCTGAAGATTTGTGATGGCGCTGCAGAACCAGGAACCGGCCCGACTTGTAACGATGCTGCACACTCCCCGAGCTGGGAATGGAGAAATCCTTCGACCAAGGAATGACAGAAACAATGGAGGCCTGCACAGTCTTGGGAACACAACGTCACTCCAAACGTAGGAGTGCTCAACTCAGCCAGCAGAGCACGGAGAACGATCTGTAAAAATGCATAGCACGAGCCAAGTTAACTGCCGAGCAGGGAGGTTTCAACACGACTGCAGGCTCGAACCAAGGTATAGTACGCACAGCGAAACTCCAAAGCACGATTCCAATACAGAGAGGAATAATCCAATGTAAAAGGAACCCGAGTCAACAATAGTGCAGGATGAATTCAAGAACGAAGAAGGATGTTAATGCATGAGTTGTCTAAGTGAGCAAATGTGAGGCGGTAATGACCGACGGCAAAACAATGCTCAAGCAACCACAATGCAAATGGAGCCCGAGTTGACAGCGAAACTAATGCAAACCAATGCAGGGATCAGTGGATTCGCCGAGGTACCAAGAAGAACGCAGGGCTTGAGTCGATGTAAACAGAAAGGAGCTAGGTGATTGTTGCAAAGCAAAGCGAGAACCAATGCAAAAGTAAATGCCCTAACAAAGCCCGAGCAGAACCACAAACGATCCGTCGAACGAACTCGATCAGCGAGGTCACCAACGCAGGTGGGTCCCAAGGTGACCGAGTTACCAAGTGAGCTAGGGCAGCTCCGTTCCCAGCTTGGCGAGATGGGGTCGAGTTGGACCGTTTAAGAGCTATTTCAAACCCTTCAAAAAAAACAAACCTGCAATTTTTGAACCTGCATTTTTTTCGTGAACCCAAACACAACAAAATACCAGCAAGGAAACACACCAGCACAAAAACCAAGTAAATGTACCCTTGAAAAATGTAAGTAGAACACAAGGAAAAGTCGACAAGCTGCATATGAAACAACAAGGCGGTGAGTAATAAGCAATCAAAGCGAACAACCTGATTATGATCCCCAAGGTATGATACCATGACGGAAGGAGGAAAGAAAAAGGCCAAGAGGGAATTTGTGTCAATCAAAGAGATGCGATCAACCACGAATGGTGTAGCTTCAAGATTCATGTAAGGAATCATCCATGGAGACAATGTACATGCATTCACGGTAAAAAGGGCTCAATCCCCATGTTCATATATCAAGGAGGAAAGTTTTACATATAGTGGATGTGAGTAATTCCCATGCAAATAATAAAGCCTCCATGATGAGGAAGAGGAGTTACTTTCCCAAATGGGAATGTAACTCCTATGACACATACTTACACATATGACATATTCCATGACGAAATCTTTCATAATTAATATGACACCTAAAATCCATGCTCCCACCTAAGGTAGATGACTCACATGGTGAGCAGAAATACACCTAATAAATAATTAAAAGGCGAAGAAAACTCCACTCACCCAAAAACTTTAGCTTTTTGATGCCCATGAATTTAGCAACATCCATTTCGATAATATGTGTTTCCTATTCTACATTGTTGTTGGTGTTATCAAAGTAAAATTTGTAAGCAAATGGGAGTGACTCACTTGAAGGAGAAGTCAAAACAATTCTGGCTCTAGATCCTACACTACAAAGGCTTCCATCAATTTTCATTGTCCACATTTTTTTCTTCTTCATCTTGCATGAGAAAAGGAAGATTCTCATCTCTTTCAAAAGTAAAGTAGTAGTTACCCAGTCCACTTTCTTGGAACAAAATGTTAGCTTTTGGATCTTCAAATTTTTGGACGGTATACTTCATCTTTCGCATAGGCAATAACTTCTTCATTTCACCCTTCACTAGAATGGTTGTGAAAGACCAATCAATTTGTATCTTCCAACCTGATTCTCTGCAGAAACTCCTACTCAATAACATGCCAAAGGATGTTGAGATATGCACCACCAAAATGGTTAACGAAACCTTTTTGCGTGGGAAATTTGGAAGGGCCACTTGAGCATCTTTTATTCATGCTACTACAAGGAACTCTTTAGACTCAATAGAATATGAAGAACCAATTTCTCATGTCAAGGTAATTTACTAGGGAATTAGTAACTTTGATTGGTATTATATTATCTCAGGCGCTAGAGTCTATTATGAAACTATTCGATTGGTCACCTTAAATCGGGAGGGAAAGGTAACAATGTTTTACTTTTTGGTTTTGGAAGCACTCAGTCTTGAAGCATGTGTTTTGTTCGAGGGTGGGTAGTATTGGAAGTAACCCTTTTGAGTTTTAAATTACAACATTGGGCTCTAGGTTACCACCCTTAATGTAGCTAATAAGCCTTTCAAAATTTCTCAAGTGTGTTTGTAATAATTTATATTAAGAAATATGAACCTTAGACTTGTTGGCATGTTCAATGATATCAAACGGAGTAGAAGTGGATGGGATTGGTGCTCCCAGGACTACAAATTTTTAAAGGTAGATGAGGGGCTACTTTGGAATTTGCATTATTTTTGTAGATGAAGTAGTGGGCTGGGAAGGAGTGGATGATTTTTATTAAGTATTTGAAAATTTTAGAAGGTTTTCCTTATATACAGAATTAGAGCAAGGAAAATTGCTAGAGGACTTAAATGGCATGAAATCTTGATTCTATCTTCATACTAGGTCCAACTTCTCCTTAAAATATTAAATTTAAGGTAGGAGAAGGGATCCTATGTTAATTATCTTTTATTATGGAGTTGTCACCTGAGGATCATCTATTTTCTTATTTTTCATAGCAGTCGTAGAGGAAGGTCTCTTTTTAGATTGAGAGCAAGTAAACACCATGCATGAGAAACTTGGTGCTTCCTCATCATCATCACCTTCCTTTGAAGAATATTTAAGGAAACCAATATGTGCATCGTCTTCAACTTCTTCAATTTTAAGAACATTTCAATCCTCATTCTCTTCTTCCATCTCCTTGAATTCTTATTCTTCCTCTTCATCTTCCACATCATAGGTTGTGTTTATTCAAGGTACCTCGGGAGCAAGTATGTTGTGAGGTGACCAATCCTTTGTCTATTTAGAAAGTGCTTCTTCTTTGGAGCATCCCTTAAGGTAATTTGTGCAAGTTATTTCTTGAGTGTAATCATTGGATTTTCCCATTTCTTAACTAGGGGTCCATGGAGGTGGAATTTTAAATTTAGCCTTTATATTTGCCACTAAAAATTTTCAATTTCTCGAAAGAATTAGATCATCTTCTATTTTAGAAGCATAGTCTCGAGCTTCTCTAAGATTACTAGGAAAATATCTTCGGATAATGAATCCTACGTCACGGAAATTGAGCACGGATGAAGAATATTTTCACTTTATTGTAAGAGGAATAGCTTGAAATAGTGTCCTCTTGAGAAACATGTTATAATGAGTTACGAAGTCCCTCATAGTCTCATTGTATTCCTTATTCATATCAACTAATTGAACTAGGAGATATTGACAATCTTTCTGAGTATATTTAAAACTTTCTTAAAAATTGGTTTGGATGTCATCCCAACTAGTGGTAGATCTAACTGGTAGAAGATAGAACCACTATGCTACCTTATCTTACGGGGATTTTAAAAACAAACTCACCGACACATATTAATGTTTTACTCGAAATACACCCTAGCTTGTGTTGAACACTACTTTTTTTTCTTCGAGAGTTATGCTGTCGTCACCTTTGAATTTAGGAAAAATATTATGAGATCCTTTGTGAAATTCATGAATAGGTTTAGGGAGGGAGATTGGATTTGTGTTTCTACCCCATGGCACAATTTGTGGATGTCTATTTTCTTCTTCCTCCATTATTTATTCTTCTTCTCTTTACTGCTTCTCCTTCTTCTTTTGTTTCCTCTTACACTTCTATAAAGTCTTCAAATTCTTTTAAGAGGTCTATAAATTTATATCCAATAGATTAATAACACTTGGGATATAATGAGATAAGTCTTTGGAGGAAGGGAGTGAAGAGGATTTGTTATTTCTTCTTGCGATCTTTAAATCTCTTCAAATATAGGGTCAAGATTTCATGTCGGCCTCTTAGACCCAGTGTATCTACAATCAACCTATTTGTACACTTTATATCAACTAAAATAATTTTTTATCAATATCTCCTTTTTGAATTTTCCCTGTCTCACATTTTCTAAATCCCTTGCACGTTTTCTTTAGAATCAAGAACTTTTGTATCAATGAAGTATTGATATAAGTTTTCTCTGTAATGAAAAATAGATTCCCTAATGTCCGATGTAATAACTTATAGGATATGGTAAATAATTTTTTGTCTCAGGAATGGGGGTTATAAGGAATAGCTATTGGTGGAGGAGATAAGGATCAGTGAATTTTCAAATTCAGATTTTTTTATTTATTTTATCGGAATATCTGATTTATTTTATATTTTATGGAATATATTGTGGTGCGAAGAATAGAAAAAACTGCCCGAATTTGGCTAGCAAAAATTGTTGGAAACATAATTTTTGGATAGGACAAATTAGTTTATTTTCACCAATGCTTTAGGACTAGGTCCCTTTTCTTGAATACGCAGATCTGTTATTGTATGTGAAATGAAAAATAAATCAGTTATTCACCTAGAGGCTAAGGATACAACATGCACACTCCACTACACTTGTGGTAAATGCTTGCAATCTTGTGCAAGGGAGGAATTTTATAGCAAGATGGGAATGTGGGAGTGAGAAATTAGGAGGGAGATTAATATTTTAAGTAATAAAAACTCATATTATTCAAAGGAATAACCATAGATATCAACATAAAAATTGAGAAATAAATAACAACCTTTCTAGTTATATCAAAACAAGATGCCACTATGAATATAAAATTTCACTTATTCAAATCACCCAAAACAGTTGAAACTCCTTTATTTATTGACATATTTGTAAATTTGTACGATGAAACAAATGGGGAAAACATATGAGAAGGAGATTAGAAACTTATTCTATATTTTGATTATTCTTGTTAGGTACCTACTCATTAACATACAAAATTTACAACCCCTTGAATGAGGAACTCACTACAATATATAGATTTCAAGAATACTCTTCAACTAACCCCCACGTGACCTTTGATTAGTTTTTTACAACAGGTGACTCTTCATTTTCCTATGAATGAAATTAAGTCACTTTTTTATTAATTGAGGGTGTCTATTACAATGTCAACTATAGTTACATTTAAATGAATATGAAAAAATGAATAAGATAAAATGAAAATTGAAACCCCTAATCGAAAAACTAGAACATGAAGGATGAGATAAAGAGGGGGAAGAAAGAGAAAGAAGAGAGATAACTACTCGATGAACAAACTTCCCTTCCCAATTCTACTTCACTTTTGATGGACCTAGATTGAGTACCTCTAGAAAGATATCCATGCATTTTAATTATCTTTTATATCTATCCTCCATAGGTGTCACTTTATTGACTCGAGGAATACTGAGACATTGCTTAAGGACTCGAGCCAACTATCCAAGATAACATTCATGTTTTTACATTTTTTTAACCAAGACTGATGTTTCTTTATAGTGCTTGATATTGTAGCTCTTATCTCATTGAGATAATCTATTGTGTCCTCATTGAAGGTACTTGGGATCCTCGACTTATTTCTTAGCATTTTCTACAAATGGATTCAATAAATCATTTTCTGATGTGTTTTCATCAATTACAGGAAATCCAAGCTTTTGTATCTTAGAATTGACATCAACCTCCATACTAGAATTACATTTCTCAATTGAATCCAAATACTATAGAGCACGGTTAAACATATCATACTAGGACACAAGATTTATATCCCATACCTATCACAAATTCTCGGATGAGGAATTGAATACCTTCCTATCCACCAACATGTGAGAATGATATTTCCCTATTTCTATTACCTATGGGAACACTTAATCCCAATGTTCTTTTCTTTCTTTATTTCATCCCTTTTCATTCTAACCTTTTTGGTTTCATGCACATGTACTTGAAAAATGAAATCATATTTGAAAGAAACACTTTCCCTTTTCCTTAATCTTGTTCATCTTTTTTTTTATCTCAACACTTCATGGTGAAGCCTTATGTCTTCCGAATGGACTACGGATAAAGTATAATTGATAGGAGTAACTTATTCAATTAGAAGGGATGAAGCAACATTTGGATCCATGAATATTTTAACATATGAGGTGAGTTTTCTGACATGATATTCCAACTGATCAATTCTTTCCTTGTACTATTGATTCCTAGTGAGCACACGAGTGGAAGATTCATTCACCAAATGTGAATCTCCTTGTAATTTTTGGGCCTAGGGGAATAGTTTTCATCTAATAGTTATCCTGGGTAATTTTTTCAATGGACTATCACCTTTTTATGGAATTATTCTACATATTGGTTTCTCGAAGCATAGTTGAAGAAGTGTAAATCTACTTAAGCTAACTTTCCCTTTTTTTAGTATTTAAGGCTATAACTGAGAAATTAGGGACTTTACTTGTTTAACCGTGTGGGACTATTTCTTGAAAATTTATTTCACCCAAGGAAATATATTTTTCATCTCGGGTTAACATTCGGCATGATTAATTTCTATTATTTATAATGTGAATGGAAGTCTTATGCAAGTGGGGCCATGTCGTAGTGGAGGGTGAGACACTTTGAGACTACTCGGGGACTGCAGATTAACCAAATGAATTTCCGCTTGCTCCAAATATAACACAAGGTCTTATGTTGTCCTTACCTTTTTGTGCAACTATTTTTAGTGAGGAGATTCTAATTTAACAACCATTTTCTTTGAACTTTCTCCCGAGTAAGCTAAGCTAGAAGCTTTCTTAGTGGCCTTTGAGGAGGAATCATGAGATTCTTTCCTTTGGAGAGTTGGAAATTTTCTTGATGCCATGAGGGAAGCTCTCTTATTTTTAAACTACTCTTTTGATATTTTGATTTCTACTTCGATCCACTCAATCATATATCCTTATTCGTTAATGCTCGAAAACACATGTGGAAGTGGTGATTATTTTTTGCATGATATTCTAGTCCATACATCTTTGTGTCATCAACTTCAATGCCATCTTCATACCAATGAAACAAGAATATCCTAATTTTTTCTAATTTTCATCCTCATGTAGTCTCGTTCTCAAATTTCAAAATAATCTACACAATTTATCTAGTAGTCATCAATATGTGGAACATGATACAAGTCGACAAGGTGAAATGTGTCTAGATCACTGCGAATGTCGAAGTATTTTGGTGAGGTTTATGAGTATAGGTTCAAGGGAGAGAAGGTAACTTCCATGTTGATAACCTCATGATAACGTTTATAGGAAAATATCTCGAAAGAGATGGGGAAAGTAACAATTTTTTTATTTCATTGCCTTAACTTACAATTGACATGATTAATTTTCCTACATATCTTGAACAACATGATCCTCTTGTTGAGATACTTTGTGTAGCTTCACGTAAAGAAACATCGAAACCAACAACTTAGATGTAGGAAAAAGTTCAAAATTATATGAAGTAGCACCCATACCTTTTGACCAAAGAAGAAACTTGCGGAGATAACCTTGAGTGAGGGTTTCCTTCCAAAAATCTGATGACAAACATCATGAACACATCGTTCACTCTTGAAAAATGTTGATTTCTTTATTTCAATCTCGGATGGGGTTATTTTCATATACGGGTGATTTTGAAAAATCTTTTGAGCGAGTTTCAAACCCATGAATTATCTCATGCTTGTGAGAGCATAGTCCAAGTATGAATTCAATAAAAAATTCATGGAGATCAACACTTCAAGTAGTTGGTGATGCAAGTTATCAATGATTTTACCCCTAAATCTCTCATCTGTGTGCCCTTGATGATAGTAAGTATGAAAAATTCCATCCAATTATGAAAATATTTTGTCATTTCCTTTCCCATTATCTATCTTAGAAGGATGATCACATCTAAGAATCCCTTATGAAATTCACTTTGGGAGATGTATTTTGGCATACGTGATGGATTTTTACCCTGCTTTAACCACGAACCTAGTGTAAAGCCTTGGAGGTAGGAATATGTCTTAGAACATTCAACCAATGAAAAATATTTTTAATGATGACCATGTTGTTCCAAACTAGAATTTGGATATATTGAGATATATTATTTTAGAAGTGAGTTCTATCATAATCGAGTTGTCATCAACTCTTATGGTGTGAGTCTCTAGCTCAGAGTTATTGGAACATGTCAATACGAGATCATTTCTTTGAACAAACATGGGATGACAACTTGCAGCATATAACCCACTCACATAGAATTTCTCTTCCACATTTTCCTTGGGTGCACCTAACATCTTGTTCTTGAGATCCTCTAGATCCATGTGGGTAACATCACTATTATTAGCTAGTATTGAATAATGTGATGAGAGAGCTAAAGGGGATAAAGAATTATTTTTAACTTCATTTTTGGAAAAATAAACAAGATGAGCCAATACAAAGATGATAATAAATTTTAGCATTTAAAATAGGAGCTTATTATTTTTAGTAATTAGGGCTCGAGAGATGCTTTATTTTGGGAAATGTAGTTTTTTTGTCTTAGATTCAGTTCTTTGGAACACCTAAAACTCTATGAACACTTTCACAAATGATTATTTTCCATTCTTAGACGCTTTATATTTTTAGAAAGTTGTTTTTCAGTATTTATTTTTTTAAAACTTTTTTTTTCTTTTCAGTCAAATGCCTATTTTTCATCTCTGTTGTTTTATGAGTTCACTATCTTAAAAGTTATTTGTATTTAAGGAAATTTTCTATTTATATTAAGTGAGGGAACCAAATACTTAATTTTTATTACAAAATTTCCTTCCCAACTTGATTGCAATAAAAATAGATTCATCGAAATAGGTTTGCCTCTAGACTTCGTGTTCAAAATTTTAGCCCGATCCGTCTGCTGGAATGATGGGAAATTGAAAAAATAAGTTAAAGCATAAACTAGGGTTTATGTTATTAAAAAATATTGGGAACCTCTGAAGTTTCTTTCAATTTATTCTTGAATGTTACTCGGAAAGAGGAAGACTAATTTTTTTAAACTTTGCTTACCATTGTGAGATATGAGTTTTTATTATTTTCGGGCATGTAGTCATTTTGGAAAAAAATTGGCATGGTGTTTGGAAAAAAAGGAGGTTTTATGGATATTTTATAGCTTTTTCATGATGTAATTGAGGAAAAATGGAGTTGAGATGAGTTGCGATGGTATTTTTATTTTTTTAAGTAGCACGTCTCACACATGCACATGAAGGAAGATCTGATGATAGTTTGAAAATTTGACCATTTCTGGTTTTTAAATCTTCTTTGGAGGGGGTGAATTTGTTTTACCAAATTTCCCAAAGTAGTGGGAAACATGGGATAGAAAAATTAACACTCACCTAATAATGAAAAGTTTCACACAATGATTGTTTGGCGAGGGATGAGAAAAAGCAACCTAAAAGCACCCAGAGGCTGATACTTGGTTACATGGGGAACATGGGAAATGGTTGGACATGGGAGAATTTATTTTCCTAAATATCCTAAGGAGATGGGATATATGGGGCATAAAAATTATCCCTCACCTAGGAATTACAAGTGGCGGAAAGTGGTTTGATGTGGTAGAGATGAGAAGGGGCAGAAAAATGGCATCTTGTGCCTTCCCGGGGTCGTATGATGAAAAAATGGATAACACGAGCATGGGGTGCATTTCTATTTCTCAACTATCCCAAGGGGAGAATAAATATGATACCAAAAATTTCACGCTCACCTTGGAGTGATAGATGTCATTTCGTGAATGCACGATGAGAAGGGCTAGGATTAGGTGAGAAGGAGCATAACTAATCTCATCGAGAATTAATCAAGGTCATGTGATGGATGAGAGGGATAAACTAGGCATGAGCACAATTTTTTCCTCCTAATTTCCCTTAAGGGGTTGTGACATATAGTACAAAAATTTTCACCACATTTTGGGAGTGACATTTTTCCACCTGTGAAATTGACTAAGTCCCAAAATCTTACCTTGAGGAAATCCTTGAAGATGATGTTTCCATAGCTCCAAGAGGATGTTTTGTGAACTTATATATATTAAATTTATCCAAAAATACTTGTGAGAATACTTATATGGTTCCCATGATCTAATTTTTCTTTCAATTCCCTAAAAATAGTCATTTTTCTTAGGACCATAGAACGTGCCTACAAAAAAATAGACCGTGGAAAGAATATCTCTGTCTGGTAAAAATATAAAAGAACCATAATTTACATCATTGAATCATATTTTCAATGTAATATTTCTTTACCTCCAACTCTTTACAGAGCTCTTGGAATAATATTATGAAGCTCATGCACTGCTTTGAACTATAAGCTCCTTCACCTTAAAAAACCCACTTTCACTGAACTTGTCCCTAAACCTTCAAATATTCCCTAAAATTTCCTAAATCACTTTCAATATGATATTATCTCCTCAATAAAATTTTCATATTAATTTGGGGCTTTCATTTCTACTTCATGATGATGCACACCTATCTTAGAAAGGCTAAAAATAGCCATTTCTAAGTCTATTGAAAAATATGTCTTGAGAAGAATTGTATCAAAATAACTTCATGAACTTTTTTCATCTTTAAAACACTTGGGAAAGGTTATTACAAAACATATGATCACTTGGGAGATATGGATATCCCTAACAAAAAGAGAGAACTAATCCGGATGAGTGTTTGGGAGGGTTTACAAGAAAAACATTTGACACTAGGGTAAAGTTGTCATGTTTTCAACTTAAATTTTCCCTTGTAAAAAAACATGACAAAATTTTGATAATTTAAACTATAATCACTATTTCCATTATTATATTTAGAAATAAAATAATATAGTGACATTTTATCTTTATTCAATACTATACCGATAGCCATACTAATAACATCGTAATATACTTAGAATAATTTTACAAAATTAGGTAATCCCAATACTAGCTATTGAATATTCTTTCTATTTAACTATTTATACATTATTGAATCTATGATGAATAAATATTATTATTATCGCCATGCATGGTGTATGTGAAATTAATGGCCTATGTGAAAAGAACTTCTTAGTGATGGCCACCCTAGTATATTCTATACCTTATCTTTATTCAACTTAAAACCTTCAATAAAAACTTAAAAATACCAAGTACATAAGCTCTTCATGCGTGCAAATGATATTTTTCAAATTTATCAACAAAATTTACACACAAAAATATTGCAACTCTTTTCTTATGCAAAAATATCTTCTCATATCGTACTAAATATCAATATATAATCAAGACAAACAATCAAATATTTTAATATACTCCTTCCTTTTACATGGGTCTAAATTCTAGAAAACAAAATCATTATTATTTCTTCACACCACTTAGTAATTTATTTCATGAAAGAATCAAAACCTTGAGTGCATGTTTTACTACTTCACTCTTTTCCCTAATTGGGTTTAGAGTATATTTATTTCCATTCTTTATCACCGTATAGTTTTATTCATGGTCATCCTATTTCACCTTATAATAATATTTCCATGACCTTATGAGTATATGATCATAACCATCCATATGCATGATGTCACAAAATTCATCTTTATATCTTCATATATGGAACTTAACAAGATATTTATAAATCAAAAAAATTTAGTGTCACTTTTGCATTTATAAAACATCATAGGGATTAATATGCACATTCCTTTTCTACAAAAACTTGTTAAAAATTTATTATTAGACATAGTTTCTCATAATTTTATTTTCTACCATCAATTTGTAGAATTTACCTCCTTACTTATTTTTTTGATATAAATAATATGATCTTGAACTTTAGATAATCTACCATCTATGGTACTTTTCCATGACATTGTATGTCCTCTTCATAATATTTTGTTATGTGTACACCTACATTATTATTCTTTCTATCACTCTAGGTATACATGTACTCAAAGGCTCTCGACATGTTTCTCCACACAGGCTATGACATGTGTCACTTAATTTAAAACATCATATACATTTGAAGCACCCTCTTCCCTCAGATTTTTCCCACCTTTAGGTGTTCCATTATTTCAAAAATTAGTATTATTTCTTATTTTTTGATGTAAATTGTTTCCCTTGCATCCACATTCTTTGTGTCTTTCCATGACTTATGCTTTTCCTCATGAAGATTTATATTACCTACACACTAGATTCTCATTCTCATTAATTGCTCAATTATGGGCCTCCTCTACCAATCACACTTGCTTGATTTCACCTACATCCTAAATTTAAATTAAAAATGTATTCATATATCAAGCTATATTCTCTAAATAATATTATGGATGACCTACGTAGATGTTGTGTTGATAAATATTATTTTTACTCCAAAATAATCTCTCTATATCACAAGTTTTACAATGACTAAAGGAATATGAATTTATAGTCCATGGGAAATAATATTTTTTCTTATCTTGGCTAGCTATCTATCACATGTTTTAACCTTTGGCTTGCATCATTTCCCTATACCTATTTGAATATATTACAACAAAATATATGCATGACCTTGTACGTATTTTTAGGAAAATTAGAATCTTCTGGGATCTTCCATGTCCTCATACTAAAAATAAACATCGAGTTTCTTTATCTAATCAACAAGATATTATGGTCTCAAACTTCCAAAATAATTAAGTGAATCCTTTTTTTTCTTACTCCCAATTCTTCCAATTATGCATCAAATCTTATCATTTGGTCCTTTAGATTGTGCATCATATTTTTCCTCATTCATGTCTTGCATTATTTATCAAGAAGGTTTTTATTGATTATTTATTTGATCTTCTAGGAAAACCCTTAGTGATGTGTAACTTCCATGGCATGTAAGATGACTTACATATTTTTCATCAATTTGGAAAAGTCCTCAAGTCTTGGACCTTTGTCTATACAACCTCTTAAAAAATACTTTTATGTTCTATTATGTCTCCTCTAAACTGAGAAATCTACAACCTCTATAACTTCAAAACATTATTACCAACAGTTTTATTCTTTAAGGTGTGTGGGTTGATATTATTCCAGCACATGCAACTTGTGAAAACCATTAATATTTTTGTGTAATCCTTACACCTAATTATATCAATCATTTACTTATGATGATATGTACAAAATGATGTTCTAGCCAAAATATCAAATGTGCTAAACTTTTATTATCTATCATGCTTAAAATCTCAAGGAAATAAAACTTTCAATAATAAATAAATTATGGATAAAATGTTTAATATACCATTTAATAGGATATATGGAACATACTCGTTAGACATTCTTACAAAAATATATAATAAATGTATTCAAAAATAAATTTAAATATAGTTGAAGCATAGTGATAAATTTACTAAATTATCTAAAGGGAACAATGCACACACTCAAACTTATCTCGAATGATGTGTCATGAGCAATATTTATAGAAAGGAAGATAAAAATATTACACTTATGATCTCTACTCGACTAACAAACAACGACTTCCATAAGTGAATTATAATTTTTTTAATTTAGGCACACATAAAACCTAAATTGGTATTGATATTATCTACTAAACTGATAAACTTATGGAAATTTAAAAATATAATTCCCAAAGGGACAATTAAAAAGCTCAAATCATCATCAGTTATCTTAAATAATTGATATTTATAGCATCAACTCATCTCACTACTCATTCATGGCTTCCTATAGTGTTTCAAAACATTGCACAATGATTTAAAATTTTGTCTTCAAAAGTCTTTCATAAAATCCAATGGATTCGTAGTATTTGAAGGCCTCTCCTAATGATTTTCATAATTAGTTGAATCACACAAATTTCATAGGATCATGAAGTATTGATTAAACTTTTGGCTTCCACTAATCTTGTTAAGAACAACCTCAACATAAAATTTATCACAAAAGTAACTTTTTTTTGTTTATAAAAGATTCCCTCTGGACCAAGATGATCATGTATATATCTAGGAATATTACATGGATAAAATTTTCCTCTCTAGATAGAATAACCATGTCATTTCATCCTCAAATTCCTTATTTTATCCTCTAGTCTTTAGAACTACCACTAAAATTTGGCATATATTGCTCATGTATGTCTAAAAATGGATCGAATTTAAAAACTAATGTTTTAGAATTTTGTACCTAAAATTTCTCCTCTTAATTTGAAACCTTTTTCTATGCCTTCTAGACCTTAAAAATTTGTTATTCGAATGAGTCAAAATAGCTTATGTAATCTCCCAATTCTTGATTGTCACCTACATAGAAATACTTTATAATGGAATCACAACCATTTATTTCTCCTTCCATGTGTATTTTTTCTGATTTGTATTTAAAATATAGAATTTTAATTTGTTAATAATACCTTTAAAACATGTAAATGATCTTTGAATTTAATAGTGGCACATGAAATCTATATAGGAAACTACAGGAATTTTTTTCTAGCAAGTGCCATTTTATGAAAAAAGCTATATTGTGCCTTTCTAGAAACATTTTTAGTATGGTGCATTAAAGGTGGTAATTCTTCTTTCTTATTTTCCCTAAATGCATTGATTTTAATGTTTAAGCTATCTTTTGTATTACAAAATCATGTTTTGTGATTTAGTTTACTGTGCATGCTTTTGTAAACTATTATTATGAGTGATCCGTTAACAACTTCAAGTTTTTCCTTGAAATTCACCCATAACCATATGGATTGTGCAAGTCTCGATGTAATTGTTTTTATCAAATTTTACATGTTCCTCTATCAAAAACCTTAAATAATATTTATTATATCAGCTCCTTTATAATTTTTAGTTTTATTTCTAACTCAAGTTACCCCACCATCTTAGTTTAGGGATACATTGAAAGGGAACTAACCATTTTAACCTAGAGATTCCCCTCACATTTGGGATACCCACAACCCATGACGTGTCTTAATTATATATCCATAGAAGTAAGG
Organism: Taxus wallichiana var. yunnanensis; assembly: GCA_018340775.1. NCBI lineage: Eukaryota > Viridiplantae > Streptophyta > Pinopsida > Cupressales > Taxaceae > Taxus > Taxus wallichiana. Next base: position 834,458,328 of record CM031243.1, read on the forward strand.
AGAGAGAGATATATATATAATCGTGCCATTCCTCAAACAAGGTGTAATTTTTCTAGATAATAGTTACGGCACACTCGGTGGGATGAGGAATAAAATTTGATGAGTCTAGAGAATTGAATATTTAAAGATTATATATGGTGAATTTTTGAAGATGATTTTAGACCAAGTACATCACTTTTCATCACCCACATGACATCAAGTATTTTAACTAAAACCTTTCTAGGTTTTAAAATAATAAATCTAGTTCATCCAATCAACCTATTTTCATTAGTAACAAAGCTTTTTCTTCCACATTTCCATATTTTATGAGGTCATTCAATCACGAATCTTCATTTTCAGAAGCATTATCATTCATATCCACCTCTATTTTACCCATATTCCCCTCCAGATCAGTACTATAACCCTTATCAATATGAATATCCCCATGACGCTAACCTTGTAAAAAATACGGTCATTAGTATAATCATTATGTTTTTCACGAACAAGGTTATGATGATTATACAAATGAGGAAGAACTTGAAAGAAAGCTTCATAGAATGGAGAAGACATATCTAGCTCTCAAGGGACGTGTTGAGAAATTTTAAGAATTAGAGGATGATAGGCATCAAGTTGAGGAACCTTATCAATTGGATGTTCCCACTTACCTTCCCCATAAAAATCCAATTCCCACATACCTTCCTTTTCAAATAATGCAAGCTATTTATCGAGTCCATGTTTTGAGGTTGCTTTAACTTCTACACCCTCTATTCCACTATCACAAGGAACTCATTTTCACATTCCATGCTTCCTTGTTGTTGTTATTCCCACTCCCCCTCCTCACATGCATATTTTGAACCTTATTCTTTGTTCAAAATTTTAAAAATAAAGTTGAGACCCAACCCACTTCTCCTCCTTTATCTGCAATCCCTATTCATGAAGGCCAAGATCATAAAATCAGCAAGGAGGGGCAACCCGTTAAAAATAGCTGGCTAGAATTCATGCGAGAATTTCCAAGGATGGATTTTGAAATTTTAGTTCAGTTATGTTCCACAATTGGAGAAAGAATGCATCCTAGAAGTGGAGTTTGAATTTACAGAGGAGAAATCACAAGAGGGATGTGATCAACAATCTTTATGTTCTAAGTGTAGTGTGCATGAAGGAAGGATTTTCATAGAAGGTATTGATTCATTCCAATTTGAAAAATCAAAAGAGGAGGAAGAACCAATTTTAAATGAATAATAGAACATATAAAAATTACATTTTTTCTAGATCATACCTTATGAAGAAGAAATAGATGAGTTTGAGCTTACAAACTTCATCTTGGGTGTTGAGGAAAAGGAGGAAGATAGGTTCCAGATTAAGTAGAATGGTGCAGCTAAATGTAAAGACCCTTGTTGTGTTGCACGCTTGGAGATTTCTGTGTTATTATAGAATTCAAGTGGTTCATAAATACTACAAGAAGACACTCTAAGAAACCAAGGTGAGCTTCAAACTTTCAAAAAGATAAATTTTATCTTTCTAGCTACATGACAAACCGAATGAAGAGGAATATTTTGACATAATTTTTGAATTTTCATGATAAATGAGGTATAAAAATTTGTGTGTTCATTTAAAACTAACTATACTATGTAAATTGAAATTAAAATCTAATAGCTTCAAACCAATGTTGATCAAACAAAGAACAATCATGATAAGATCTTATAGAAACTAACTTCTTAAAATGCATGAAACATAAATGAATAAAAAAACATACTAAGCCATTTCTACTCTTTAGATTTCTAACTAAACATAAACGTAGTTAGATCATTTAACAATCAAATTTTTTGTTGGTGACCTCAATAATTAAGGATGAAATCTCACCAAGAAATGGCTACAAGTTATTTTTTGTTCTTCCCATATTACTCAATTTTGAGTGAATTGATGCAAGATGGGAAGTTGTTTCCAATAATGGAGAATGGACCAAATCAAAATGCCTATAGTTTTCACTAATGCAAATGGGGTATCTCTTTAGAAGGAAGGAGGAGGGTTTTTTTATATAACCTTCAAGTTTGAGAATGCAATGCAATTTGGTACATGTGGGGTAAGGGTAAAGTGATATTATAAATGGATAAACATTATTTGGAAAAGGTAATTTTTATTTACAAAATTTAAATTTTTCATTAGTAACTCATCTGAATTGAGGGATGTTTTAATTAATCATGTGTGAATAGGTAGATGCAAAGCTTATAGAAGCTAATTAGAGGAAACTTAGTATGATTCATGGGATGTAAAAGAGGGATTTGATCCAATAAATGGTGATTTATTTGTGTAGAGTAGTGAGCATAATTAATTTATAATAATTAATAAACCTCAAGTGGAAGTGGACATTAATTAATGAAATGTTGTTAATCGACATCTTGAGTCATAGGAAGGATAATTAATTATTGGAATGTAAGTAATTAATGCGAATAGATGTAAAATGATGGTTTATTGATGAAGTGTTGACAATTGACCAAAATAGAGTGAGGATCGTGGTTAATTAGTGAATTGTTGTTAATTAACACAATGAGAGGAGAAGAGTTATTTACTTGATGAAGTGTTGTCAATTTATAGGAAAGAGGATAACTGTTGTATATATCTTTCCCCTCGGGTAGATATAGGAAAGCTGAAAAATATGGAAATCAAAGAAACTCGGACCCCGACATTTATTGAGTCGCCCGCAGGTAAGAAGATGTTGACATGAAAATATATGCGCCAAGGCGCAGGTTAAGGGCGCATGAAAATGGATGTCGACATGAAAATATATGTGCCAAGGCGCAGGTCAAGGGCGCATGAAAATGGATGTCGACATGAAAATATATGCGCCAAGGCATAGGTTAAGGGTGCATGAAAATGGATGTTGACATGAAAATATATGCACCAAGGCGCAGGTCAAGGGCACATGAAAATGGATGTCAACATGAAAATATATGCGCCAAGGCGCAGGTCAAGGGCGCATGAATAGAGTGTCAACATGGAAAAATGTGTGCCTTGGTGCACATAAGGGTATGTCAACATAAGGATGGATGCATCGAGGCACACCTTCAAGAGGTGCAACATTTTGAACACCGACGGTGAGAAAGCGAGACCCTAACGCAGATATTTAGATGGCCATAAATTTTGACAGGGAGCTCAGATTCATGTAAGGTTGGAATTTTCAGAAATCTTACGAGTTCCTCTGTCCAACTACGACTGGATATATTTAAATGGGTGGGAAACAATTCTTAAAAATTCAAAATACAGTTTGCCACTTTTAGGGTTTGCTAGGGTTCTCACCTACCACCATAATGAGATGAATTAAATGCAACCTAGAGGTGGTTGGGGTAGTTTTGGATTTCCTCTCTCTTTTCTCTCTCATTCTTCCTATAAATTGTAAGGAGGGGCTTATTTCTAAAGGTTGGACATTCTTGTTTTGCCCCTCCCTTCTTCTCTTTGGTAGGTGAATTTGTGGAGTTCAACCTCCCATTAAAAACTGTAATGCAACTTTGCCTCTTGGCATTTTGTAGTGTGTTGTATTAATATTTGGAGTAAATAATGCATGTCTGTGGATGATTCTCAACCCTCTCTGTGTTCATTTTCATCCTCTTGATCTTTCACTACAAATTTGGTTATTTGTGCATGATCTTGCATTGCATTTTTATGGTTTGTGTTTATTGGCAAGATAGGTGTTCTTCATTCCTCGGTGCATCACCTTTGTAGTTTAGGTTTTATTTTATGCATCTTCTTACCCTGTCTCCTTGGCAAGTTAGTTTAGGTTTTGAGTAAACCCTCTACATTTTTACGTGTGCATCTGAATAGAGGAATAGGAACCAGCCTTCATCCGGAGAGCTTTTCCATTTTCGCAAGGTCCCACACTTGGGAAAATCTCCATGTTATGCAATCGCACTGAGAGTCTCAACCCATCGAGTTGGAGACATTTAGGGGTGCTGTGATTTGCCATCAACATTTTTGGCACGCCCGGTGGGACCAACATGTTATTCCACAAGATTTGAAGGAATTTTCAAGAAATTTGGACTAAAAATTACAAGTTTTATAATTTTAGATTTTTCACCTTCCAGGCTGAACTTTGAAATCGATTTTCAAGGGCTTAACTTGCTCAAAACAAGTCAAAATTTCACCAGTTGATAGATCGAGGGATAATCTTCAAAACGCTATTCTTTTATTTTTGAGATTTTGACTTTCAAAATTTCATGGTTTTTAGTATTTCGGGTTTTCCCAGTTGTCTTGCATGACCTGAGTTTCGTCCGTACCATTCGGGGATTAGTAGCTGCACAGCAAAACTCGATAACCAATTGAAGAACTACATCTTTTGGATCCTTCAAAGTTTTAAATTATTTTTAATATTGTCGGGTTTGGTGTGTAACTTGGCAGAATCTAGCCTTTTGAGGCTCACTTTCTAACACATCCTGCGACTCTGAAGGGGATAGAATTTGGTGGTATAGCAGCCTGAGTTGCCTTGAATATGAGAAGAATTCTAACCAAGTCTGATACTCGAGAAGAGGGGCTATTTTTCCACTTGCAACTATCACCAGGAGGAGGAAGGAGAGCAATAAGACCACAAAGATCACCATCTCCACCTAACCAGACTTTGTCTACACATCCACCTGGTAGAACTTTTCTCGCATCAACAAGGGTTCTCAGGCCAATCAGAATGGCGCAACCACCGAATCCATTTGTCAATTTCACTAGCAGTAGTCCACTTGCCCTCAATGCACAGAATCCAGTTCCAATTGCAGCATTGAAGAACATTCCATTTTTCAATGGAGAAAATAATACCACTCTAGTGATCATGTCAAAGACATTGCTAACATTTGTGCAATCCATGAGATAAATGAAATGGATGTTGCTGTCAAATTGCTGGCATCTTCATTCAAAGGGAGGGCATTGCAATGGTTTAGGAGCCTTGGAGCTGGTACTATCCAAAATTGGAATCAGTTATGCATAGTTCTCCATGAGCATTCGGAGAAAAGGGAGACAATTTATCTCTACTAGAACAATTGACGACTATCAAGAGAGCTCCCAATGAACAGATGACTAACTTCAACTTCAGATTTCAAGGGTCTTGGGATAGAATTCCAAAGGTGGCGTTAGGCCAACAAATGAAAAGGTGCTTTTCTATACTATCTTAAGGCTTTGAATTGATATTTCTATGTTAATTCAATCCATGGGAGGCACAACCTTACTGCTGCTTATAGCATTGCCATTAGGGCTGAAAACTATCTTAGCATCTCCATTAGGGATATCTTTAATTGGGAGGGAAAAAATTCTTAAAAATTCAAAATACTTGTTATCGCGCCACTTTTTGGGTTTGCTAGGGTTCTCACCTACCACCATAATGAGATGAATTAAATGCAACCTAGAGGTGGTTGGGGTAGTTTTGGATTTCCTCCCTCTTTTATCTCTCATTCTTCCTATGAATTTTAAGGAGGGGCTTCTTTCTAAAGGTTGGACATTCTTGTTTTGCCCTCCCTTCTTCTCTTTGGCAGAGTGAATTTGTGGAGTTCAAACCTCCCATTAAAAGCTGTAATGTAAATTTTCCTCTTGGCATTTTGTAGTGTGTTGTATCAATCTTTGGAGGAAAAAATGCATGTCTGTGGATGATTCTCAACCCTCTCTGTGTTCATTTGCATCCTCTTGATCTTTCACTACAAATCGGGTTATCTCAGGCATGATCTTGCATTGCATTTTATGGTTTGTGTTTATTGGCAAGACAAGTGTTTTCATTCCTCGGTGCATCACCTTTGTAGTTTAGGTTTTACTTTATGCATCTTCTTACCTGTCTCCTTGGCAACTTAGTTTAGGTTTTGAGTAAACCCTCTTCATTTTTACGTGTGCATCTCGAAGAGGAATAGGAACCGGCCTTCATCCGGAGAGCTTTTCCATTTTCGCAAGGTCCCACACTTGGGAAAAGCTCCATGTTATGCAATCTGCACCTTTGAGAGTCTCAACCCATCGAGTTGCGAGACATTCATGGGTGTTGTGATTCACCATCCACAATAACTGGTGTAATTTAAATATTAAAAATACGTAAGCATATTTTAGGTGTCTACATTTACCTCTCTTTGGGGTGGCATAAGCGACGCCACTCCAAATATAGTAGAGAATTACAGAATGTAAATTTTTGAATGGATAGAAGAAAAATAATTAGTAGAATAAAAGATTCCCCTTCGAGTGTCAATGGGGTGATGAGAGTGGTCGATCGACACTCAAAAGATGAAGGAAATGGATAAAAGAAACAAAGGGGTGGATTGAAGGTGATCCCTATTGTCACTAGGTTTTGTTGAAGAAAAAGTGTGATAGATTAAAATGATAATGAAGAAAAATGAAGAAAAAAAGAATGGAAATAGATTTCATCCTATGGATGTAAAAATTAATTTATTTCATCATTTTGTTTGTGATCTACGTCATTAGTCCTTATTAAAATATAAGAATACAACAAAAGTGTAAAATAAAATGAAAAGCCATAATATGAACATTCGCTCATTGCTAAAAAACTAACCCAATACAACGTACAAAACATAATGAAATACAATAAAGTACACATGCTAACCTAACAAGGAAAAATGTACAAACACACATACTCAAACAAACAACGTTCAAGACAGTTGCACAAATGATTTTGTTATCAAGTTTCAATTTTGACATGTGTAAATTAACGACAAGGGTTAAGAATGGTACCCCAAGAATTGATACATGCCTGGTGAATAAACGAAAGACTTAGAAGTCCCATAGAAAATAAATCATGCACTAAGAAACACGTTCATGCGAGGGAATACAAATATAGAAAGAAAATAAACTTTTGTTGTTGGAGGGTAGATCCAAATCATCTCATGCGAGTCCTACACAAGAACATGAGATAATCAAAGAAATATTTCCTATAAGATTTTTTTTTATGTTTGAGTAAGATGATTTTGACATAGGCTTCAGGTGCATGCATGCTTCTTATTAAGTTTTGAAATTTTTTGAATTTTACCCTTTTTAGGATTTTTATGGTAATTTTACCAATTTGTTGGATTTTTAATGATGTTAGTGAAATTTTAGGGTTTTTTGAAAGTTATCTAAATATATCTAAATTAAAATGAACTGCAAAGATCCCCCAACGAGAGGTGATAATGTAAAAGTGAAATTATTTACGCGTATATATAAGAAGAAGACAATTCAGATCAAGGCCAAGAAGGATAGGTTTAACATGATGATGAACTCCACCCAATGACATGCTAAGAAGGAGTGAGCATGCCCCAAGTGCAAGCTGACCAAGAAACATATGATAGAAAAGAACTAAAGGATTTTTTTTTAAAAGGGTACAAAAGTTCCCGTAAACATGGTAAAAGGAAATATTATACACGATGTTTTTAATGAAGTAGAAGAAAAGAATTTTTTATGAAAGGATATGGAAAATGTACCTAGAATACTGGTGATGAAAAGGTGATTAGCCAAAGGCACAAATCGTGAGAAAAAATACGGACTAAATTAAGTGTCTAAATATGGTATAACCAAAACCTAGTAACATACTAATAATTTTTTCTCATAGAAACCCAAAGGTGTGCTCGTGGAAATTAATTATTTCTTGAAGGGAAGATTTGATATGAAGCAAGTGAGAAAAACTAACCAAAGTTTAGGAATGATTTATTTTTATAGGTGATTTGTGAATGGAGGATGGAAGGAGAGTGATACATTTCTCCATTACCAGCCAAGTGTCCATTGCCCCAACAAAGAAGTAATTAATTATAGTCACCACATTTCTCTACGTCTATTCATGTGCCCATAGCCCCAATACAAATACTAAAATACCCCAAGAGAGAGTTATATATAAATTTTTGTTTCTTTTGATTTTTGTTGTTTTAATAAAAACAATCTTTCTAAAAATTATTTGATTTCTCTTGATTTTTCTAAAAATGGGTTAAGAATCACTAATGGCTTGATGGAAGGGTGTGGAAGTGATTGTGATGAAGACATTGGATAGTGTTAAAAATACATTAAAAATTCTTTTCAATAATTTTATTAGATGTAGATAGTGATAGGATCTCTAAGAGCTCAGTTGTTCTTTAATTTACCATGGTGATGAAATATAACTTAGTCAAACACATACCAAAGAGATAAATTTTGCACAATGAGCATGAATAGACTAAACAAAATATCACTAAAGGAAAAAAATGGTGGGTGACTTGCGGAGGAATGGAAAGAAAGGGAAGAAAGAACATACACGTTTATGTAATAAACAATTACAATGTTTGATCCTTAAAACTTTTATTTTTATGGTATTGTTTTAATGTTTTCTCATTTTTCATACTTTTGACTTTTATTTATTTATTTTTAAAAATTGGGACCCCCAATGTCACTCGTGTGATAGAATCCAACAACAATTTTTACGATTTTTGTAATGAGGGAGACTAGGATTTTTTTCTTATCAAGAGTAATATTATCTCCAATCTCGATGATCATAGTGAACTCATATTCGATAAGTGAATTTGACTTATATTTCAACATGGATTTTGTATGTGGGATCTTGAGTTCCCTATCCATAGGTTTCTGCACTTTTCTACATACTTAATGGTTATGTTCGTGTGAACTCTTGAATCACATTTTATTTGTAAATTTATGGTTGTTTTATTTGTTGAGAGCTTTAGAGATTAAGTTGGATTTTTTTATCTTATCTTAATAAATAAATGGTTTGGGTTTCGTATAATTTAATGTGTGATTTTTTTAATCCCAAGAAGTGGGAGAAGAAATTGGATGTTTAGGATTCATGATAGGAATGTGACGAATGATGGTGGGATTTCCCCTAGTCATTGATAGAAGAATGATATGATGTAAAAATAGGTTATGGTCCAAGGATTGAAGATGATGGGCTACTAGGAGGGGTCCCATAGATTGAAGAAAAATGAGTACTAGGATGTGGCTCAAGTATAAAAGAGGATGGGATAACAAGAGGTGTCCCATATATGGAAGAAGAAGGACTACTAGGATGTGACCCAAGTATTTAATACGATATGGGCTACCAATATGTGTCCCATAGAAGGAAGAAAAAGGACTACTAGGGCATGGCCCAAGTATAGAAGATGATGGGATACCAAGAGGTGTCCCATAGATAGAATATGAGGGGCTACTAGGATGTGGCCCAAGTATAGAGGATAATGGGCTACCCGAGGTGACCCACAAGTAGAAGATGGAGGGATACTAGGAGGTGGCCCATATATAGAAGAAGATGATGGGATACCAGGTGGTGACCCAAGGTGAGATTTTGATTAAGGAATTTTTATATGTAAAGAGTGATTACGTGATGAAAATATAGCCAACGGATCAATGAAAAACCTAGGATTTTTTCCATGTAATGGGGATGGTGAAAATGGAAGAATAAGAAGAGGATCAAGTTTGATGGTCTTAGGATCTTCCATTGTTTTTTGACAAAAGGAATCAACCTCTTCCCCACAATACATGAATGCATCAAGGTCAAAAGAGAATCCTTTCTCATGGTCCTCTAGAGGGATGTCATCATGTAGCCCCATGAATTCTCTTATTTCTTCTTCATTCTGAAAGAAATTGATTGGTATGGGTTATTGTTCTTTGATGATAGTAGGTTGATTAGAAGAAAGAGGTCTAATAAGTGTGGAAGATTTAGAAGATGTTTGATGGTGATTGATATAAGAAGATGACTCAGGAGATGAAGTATATTTGGATTTAGATGTCTCATGAGTGGAAGAAGATGTAGATTTGGAATGGGTTGGTATTGGTTTTCCTAGAAGATAACATAGTGTAGGTAGACAAAAGAGTGTCACATAGAATTTTCAGTGGATTGAAACATGGGGTCTGCATGGATTATTGATAAGAGTAATCTTGAGTCACATGGATCTTTGATGGAGGAAGAGGTTGTTAAGACAAACTGATAAAAGGGGTGCTATGAAGAAAGGGAGGACCATGACTCAAGATTCAAATTAGAGAAATGATATGAGGAAATTGGAGTTTTATAGATCTTCAAAGGAGGAAGACGTCATTGAGGTGACTTATAAATGGGATTCATGTTATGAAAAGGAGGACCACGATGTAGAAGTTGAATAAGAAAAATGATGCTGAGATTTTGTGGCGACGTAAATCCTTAGAGGAGGAAAAATTTGTTTAGGTGATTGATTACTCCTTAGAGGAAAGTTGATTGGATGAGGGTGAGGAGACTTAGAGGAATATGAAATATAACTTGGATAAGATTCATGAAAATATTGAGAGGAATCTATAGAATAGTTTTGACTCAAATTAGAATAATAGCATGGATTAGAATCAAAAGAATTACATTGATTACAGTGTCGAAAACATACCACAGACTATGAGCTTAAGGTGGGGAAATAGTCATCCGAATGGATTATCTAGTGGGAAGAAAATATCGAGGTTTAGTCATTATTGGCATGTTTCAATCTAAATGCCTAAACCTAGATTCCATATTGTTGTAAGTGTTACGAACCATGTTATACTAAGTCATTGTTAGAATTGTTGGGTCCAAATTCCTAGACCTATATTGTATGATTGAACTCCTTCAAATGAAAGGAAGTTTCATCTCAATTCAGACAACGTAATGAAATCCAACTATGCATTTCTAAAATTTACTTGTGTGATTTTTCAAAGGGATCTAAGAAAAAAAAAAATTGATGATAAATTTCAATAATCCAATAAGGTTTGGACAAAACATTGCAAGTGTAAATGTGAAGATGAAAAACCAAGGGATCCAAGGATCAAATGTTTTATCCTAGGAAACAAGTCTACAAGATGGAAGATCACAAGGAACTATGTAGTACCAAAAAATATTACAAGGCTAAATAACTAGACGAACACCACACAGTCTATTAAGAATGCTAGGAATTAGCAATATTAACATCAAGATCTTAGCTTATTGGAATGGTTAAGAAAAATAACATGATATCAATCAATATAAGTTAAAGAATTCCTACTTAGTGTGAATTTCTAATTAAAATCGACCTATGAAGACTATTGATGCATAATCACAACACCCCTGATTGTTACAACTCAATAGATTGAAATTGTCAATGTGATTGCATAACATGGAAATTTCCCCAAAGTGTGGGAATTTGCAATCGAGGAAGCTCTCTAGATGAATTTCAGTTCCTATTCCTCTATTCTGATACACACATTCAAATTGTAGAGGATCTATCCTAAAATCTACTCTAACTTGCCAAGGAGACATGGTTGAAAAGATTACAAGAAATTAAACCTAATCTACAAGAGGTGATGCACCAAAAGGAATGTTGAATAACTTTCCTTGCATGGAAATGAAAGTGAAACAAGATTGAAGAGGATGAACATCAACAAAAATCAGTTTCTTATCACAAATTCATTCACCATTAAACACAAACTATCAAAACATGTAACACAACCTAAATTGCATAGTTAACCAAAGTTGTAATGAGAGATCGAAAGATGTAATGAACACAAGAGAGGGTTAAAATTCATCCACAAAATTATATTATTTCTCCATATATTTGATGAAGTGCATTACAAAGGCCAAGAGGAAAAAATTACATATACAGTTTAAATGGGAGGTTTGAACTCCACATGATCACTACAAAAAAAGATAAGAAGGGAGGGTGAAAAACAAGATTATCCAAGCTTTTTAAATGAGTCCTTCCTTATAATATATAGGAATAATGAGATAAAGGAGAGAGGATTTCCAAATATTTCTTCAACCACCCAAAAATGCATTAAAATCACCTGCAACAATGATGGGTGCCACTACAAAACCCATGCCTCCATGTACTTTTCCTTATTGGGGAAGAAAGGAAGCCCATACCTCATTATTTTGGTAGGTGGGAAATATGGAAACATCCTCTAAAATGGTGCACTGTATTTATTCATTTTTAAACTCCAAGAAATTTCCAAAAAGTCAAATTTTGTGTAAATCAGAGCTAAGAGTAAAAAAATTTGGCCATCTTAAAATGAGGGCAACCATACTAATAAAATGCCTGTGGTTAAAACTCCTTTTTTGGACTCTAAAATTGCATTGTACCCTATAAAATAAAAAAATTCAAAATTTTGCGATTCAAAACTTTGGGCTTTTCCACTTTGGAGATCGTTGTACTGTACATCACTCAAGTTGGCTTGAGAATTCAAAAATGCTTTGAAACTTTGAAGTCGAAATTAAGACTTCAGATTTTGGACTCTGAAATTATGTCATGTGACATTATTCATCATTCAAGCCAAAATTTCAAAAATTCCAAAACTCGAAGTTTGAAATTTGAACTTCATGTTTTGGACCTTACCTTTTAAATGATTTGGGAGTTCAAGTTTTGAGGTTTTTTTAGGGGTTTTGGGACTTCAGTTTTGGGGTATTGGGATTTTACGTTTGTGACTCGAGACTTAAGGTTTTGAGGTTTTGGGACTTTAGGTCTTGAGGTTTTGGGACATTGCATTTTGGGGATTTAGGACTTTGTGTTTCAACGTTAGATTATCTCGCTTAGCAAATGAAACCTAATAAATCCAAAAATATCAAATTCTGAATTTTATACTTTGGGTTTCATAAATTTTTCTCCCCACATGACATTGTTCACTATAAGCTCCTGAAACCTTCAAAACTACGATACCACAATTCTAAATTTCAGATTTTGGGTTTCGAGTTTCAAACTCCTGCCTCCTTTTTCATTCTTCTCTCTTCCACATCCCCAAATTTCTCTTTGACCTACCTCTTAACACTCTCACCTCTGAAGTCTAAATTTCTGATGTTGGAGCTTCTTCATTTCTTGAACTCCTCTATAATGTTCTCACTTTTCCAAACCTACTCGGCCTAATCCTGAAGTGTGATCTCCCCTTGCTAAGTCAATCCCTCATTTTTTTATTTGGGGTCATGTTGTTGCTACTTCGCAATCATGAAAGGATCTCTCTTAAAATGACTACAAGGACACATTATATATTCCTCTACTAACCAAGCATGGACATTTTATGTAAAGATTAAGAAAGCTAATCCATCAATACAAAGTAAGGCTCTTGATCATATGTCTTACATGATTAATGCTTTGCAAAACATGGTGTAGAGTATGAAGGTAGGAGCTTGTTCCTTTTTATAGTTTTCTATTTGTGGAAAACTTGTATCTTGGTTCATGTGGCACTAAAGGATGAAGTAGATTAAGGATTGTTAATCTTGATTAGTTAAATTAACACGTGACTAACATGTGAGCTTACATAATTGACCAATTAGGATCAATTACGAGTATAACATAAGTTTTTAAGCCTTTTGAGATTTCTTCGAGGGAAACAGGGTGATTTTGAATGGTTGGAAGAGTGGTATTAACCAATAAGAGGGTTTATTGATCAAATTCAATGGTAAATAGGCCTAATTATCTAATAATAATGAATTGTTTTCTTGGAAGAGAATTATAACTAATGATATGTCGCCAATTAGCATTCAAAATGTTATAAAGGTTAGTTAATCAAAAAACCATCATTAATTAACCAGAATAGAGGGAAACATTAATTATATTAGAAATAGTATGAATGAGGGTAATTAGTGCACTTTAAGTAATAAAATTGCGTGAGTGGATTTTAGGTGTCTACATTTTCACCTATTTGAGGTGAAGTAAGTGACACCACTTGAAATATAGTAGACAAGAATAAACAAATAAATTTTTGAAGAAAAATTAGCATAATAAAGGATACCCCCTCAAGTGTCGATGGGGTGATAGAATAAGTCAATTGACGATTGAAAATTTGATGGAAATGGATATGAGAAATAGGAAGAGATAAAAATGATTTTTACCACCCCAGGTGTTCGGAAGAAAAATGAATAGTGATAAGACATGATAGTGAAGAATATAGGAATCTCTTTTGCATCAAATAATTCAATAAACAACTTTATTTCATCATGTTCATCTGGATCTACATCATAATGCCTTCTTAAAATAAAGCATACAACAAACATGTAAGATAAAATGAAAAGCTATAATACTATCATTTGTTCTTTGCTAGAAATGCTCAACTCCATCGACATACATAATGCAATGCAAAAAAATAAAGTAAACCATCTAACCTAATACGAAACAATTACAATCACACATACTCAAACAAACAACGTTAAAGATAATTGCACCAATGTTTTCATTATCAAGCTTTAGTTACTGAAATGTTCTTGTTTTAATCAAAATGGTTAAAAATGGTGCCCCAAGTAAGGATAAATGTGAGGGGAATAATGGGCGACGTAGTAGTCCCATCAAAAGCATTTGTGCACTATGACATAGTCTTTGGCAAGATGACGTTTCACGAGTAATCTTGACATATTAAGCAAACTAGCCTTGTTTAATGGAGGTAGATCAAAATTATCCGTGAGCCGTTTTAGACAAGAACAAGTAAGAACTTAAGAAAGATGTTTTTAGGAAAAAAAAATATTTTTGAGGGAAATGCATTAGATACGAGTTCAGTTTGCATGTGTGTCATTTACCAATTTTTGAAATTTTTTAAAGTTTTACAATTTTTCAGATTTTTAATTATTTTACCAAAAAAAAGTTAATTTTTATTGAATTTTTTTAATTTTTTTGTTTTATGAATTTTATCAAAGAAAATGACCTAGAAAATTAATGAAGTCATACAACATCGTCAAAATCACCGTAAGTTACAAATATGCCCCGAGTAGAAGAAAGGGTCATCGGGAAGAAAAAATATGCCCCAATGTAACGAAAATGGGAAAAAATGATTATTTGTTTAAAAATAACCATATCAAAAAGTATTATAAGAAACTAGAAGAAAATTTGATTTTCTAGTGCATTTAATGCACTTATTAGGTGCCACGTAGGCAAGAATGTCAAGCACATAGGGTGCTAAGAAGATTGTGCAAGCAAAAAGGGGTGCGCATGCACAAAGAAGGGGTGCGGAAGCAAAAAATGTGCTGATAAGCATAAAGAGGAGTGCACATGAACTAAAATAATCGTGCATGTGCTAAAAGGGCACGTTAGTGCAACACTTGATTGTGATGCTTGCCAATTTTTTTAGTATTTTTATATATTTAAATGTTTTTACATTTTTTAACGAACATATTTGAATGTTTTGGGATTTTCATAAGTTATGTGAATGTTTTTACAGATTGTTGAGAAATTTACGGATGCTATGTACAAAAAAATGAAGAAACATAGATTCCCTGAGTGACAAATGGGATGTAAAATGGAATAATTCCATGCATATGTACAAGAAGGGTAATATGAAAACTTTCCCCTAGCATTTCATGGGATATACAAAGCAAAACTCTTCACGCACAAAAGTTAGTGTTGGTACCCAAATTGATTCTCCCTCAGAAGATGAGTAACATCACATATTTGACAGGAAGATTAGATATAAGTAGATCATGTTGTGTGTCATTTTGTAGGCTGGGAATAATTGTAGCTTGCTCTTTGTCACTCAGATGTGGATAAATGGAGAGCACCCTCAAGAGGATTTTATTTATCCTCACTACTTTATGGTTCTCGCATTTCAACCGGGTCACATGAACCCTTTGTAGCTTTGTTGTTTATGGAGGAGATGGAGATATCCTTCCTTGTAGAGTTATTAAAAATACCTTATAGAAAATATGATCAATACAACAAAACCTAAATCTCACGAGTTTTCACCTAGATAATGGAGATATTTTCTAAGCAAGGTTTAGGCCACTAAGGACAATGAAAACTTGATTACCTCTACATGTTTTTGTAATATAAGTTATGAATTTGTACACACATAGGACAAACATGGGTAATATGCGTAAGATTGGTTGTTTTTAAATGAATTTTGGTGGGAGGTGAGGCGAATGAACTTGATTCACCAAATATTTGACATATTTTACATAAATGGAAGGCTTAATAAAGAGAATGCTTCATAACAGACTTAAATTCTCCTTTAACTAGAAGATTTTCTTCAATGGAGGCCCAAATTAGCACGTTTTCCCACAAACTTTAAAAATCTGAAATGAAGGCTCAAATTGAAAATTTTCATTGAACATTATCAACTTTTGTTTTATCACGCCTAAGATACCCTCAAAGGCTAACAAACAATCTTATCATCATGCTAAGAGTAAAGTGATTTTAAATTTTTTTATTTCACTATCAAATGAAAGCTCTTCTGATAAATGAAATTTTAAATGCCACTAATCTATCACAAATATTTCAATGTAAGATTGCAATGGGAACAAGAAAAACTATTTGTAGACATTTAGAAATGAAGCAGACACAATTTTGCCCAAAATCAACACAAATTAACTCAAATTTGATTAAATTTATCAGTAGGGAAAGTTTCTAGAACAATCTTAGATCTTGTCAATGGTTATACACTTGCAACCACCTTGACATGATCAAATTTAACACAAAATAAATAAATAGGTTTCTTAGATGGTTTCTCAGAAAGATGGGCTCTGTCAAACTTTTCTCTTAGGAATTAACTCCCGACCTCTAACACTCCAACCATTTGCATGAAAAGTTTATGTAATTTATAACATTTAATGTACAATAGAGTTTTTCCCCAAAAAAAAAAAAACATTGAAAGCACCATTTATTTGTGTGATTTTGATCGTGATTCGCATAATCAGATTTACAAAAAAATTCAGGCACTCAGATGGAAAATCTCTTCAAATATTTCCAGCATTCAATTCTTTCATCTGGTAAATCACTCTTCATCTCACGCGCCAACTACTTCCTCCTCTAATATGTCAAATCTAGTTTTTGCGTGCCAAGGAAGGAAAGAATGGAAAATCAAATCGAACTCGATAGTTAGATCACATATTAATGGTAAAAGACATTTTCAGATATTCTCTACCAAATCAAGATATCAAATTAATTATCCTGCTCATTTAGCATGTAGGAAACATCAAGAAATTAAAAAAACCATAAAAATTTACATCCCTAGGACCTTTAGATAAAAATGGTGGAAAATAAAATACAAATGCATAGTTTCCGTCAATTTCCTTTTTGAATTTGGACCATCCATGTGGGAGATCCGAGTCAAAACAGGCCTTGGGGTTCTTTGTATCTTTTACAACTTTTGGGAAAAATGAAAACTTTTTCATTTTTCTTTTACCCTCTACCTTGAAAATAGGATTGACATGTGTCCAAATGTGGGTCCCAGTGGAACCGTGCTTCCTTTTTACACTTTAACCCCTTTTTTCAAAAAAATTCAAAATTTCCCAAAAGCCCACCTCTATGCCTATTGAATTTTCAAACTACTAGGTATCTTAATGGAAAATCTTGAGATGGTCCCCAAAATTAGAGACCCCAAAAAGTGTGGGCTCAACACGTGACTCGATCTGAGAGAGTCTTTAAAAATTTGAAATTTTAGCGGAAGGCACCATGTGTCTAGGGTCCGAGGAAGTCTCCTTTGGCTGTCTTAAAGTCCGATCAAAGGTTAGAGTGAGTAGAAGCCTCCAAGTTTCCTACTAGTTCTTCTTTGAAATAAAACCCAGGGGCTGGTATCCAAACATGCGTGGTCCCTCCATGTGTCCCAGGCCCTTTAGAATTTTTTTTGAAAAGTCTATGTAAGGGAAGACTCGGCAAAAACCTCCACGTGTCCTCATGGCGCAACTTCAAGATAGTCCCTAAGAGTAGAGATCCTAAATTAGCGTGGGTTCACCACATGTCCATGGCTCATGAAAATTGTACTACATGAAAAATTTGTCTATGTCTGGGTAAAGGAGCGAGAATCATCCACATGTCCTCCGGCGTAACTCGAAGGCCGGACAAAAAGTTAAATTTTCAAACAAGTGTCAATCCTCCACGTGGACAAGTTTTGGGTTGAAACAAGCCATAGAGTATTTAGAGTGCCCCATTGAGCTACATCCAACCGAAAAGAGACACGTTTCCACTGATGTAGAGATGTAAATTTGACGGGGAAAAACACACCCGTCAAACTATAAAAATGCAAGGAAACTACCATTTGAGCCCAAAGATGAAATTTTCTACAAGGTTCAAACATGATCATTCGAGCTATATCCACTCATGTTTCCTAAGGTATTTGGGACACAAAATATAGGGACAACAAAATGTGACTATGGAAAATGGAGGGAAAGGAAAAACCTGAGTTTTACGACCAAGTAACAGACTCTTTCATATGGTTAGAGGAATTTTTTTTTTTTTGGGTGTTTAAGTGATCCTCGGCCAAGGAAGGAACTAACCATGGCAACTGAATGGAGGATAGAGCCTTCAAGCACCAAGACGGGGAGACAAAAATGTGACAAAGGCCACAAACTGAGGGATTTCAATGAAAAATGGGGTGAGACTAATTTGAGCACCAACATCGGCTCCGAATTAGGGATGGGCACTCCCTGTGAGTGCCACAAGAACCAAATAACATACCAAGTGACTAAAATATACTTTGCGCAAAGATTTAGCTTGTAGAGTAGAAATCAAGAACCATCTCCTAAAAACGAACCAAGAAACCAGCAAAACCAGGTCACTAAGGACTAGAATGAGTAAAAACACAAAAGATAGAAAGCAACCAATGAAATATACGCTATAAAAATGATGCTCACCTTGATTTTGGGGAATCAATCAAGGAAATATTTCAAATTCCTCCCATTAACAGGTAATTGGAGTAATTCCCCATCCAAGTATTTTTTACAAAAAGGTATGTTCACCAATTCAAATTTCAATAGAGTAAGGGCCCATCCATAATGCATCAAATTTACCACGATTTCCCTTATCTTCATGTCTATTATCCCATAACAGCACAAGAACTCCAACACTGAAAGCTCTCGGAGTGACCTTCTTGTTAAATAAACTCTTTAATTTTTCTTTGAACTTTACATGCCTTTGGTGGGATGCCCTCCTTTCTTCATCAAGTTCAACAATCTAGTTAATGCGAGCATCATATGGACTAAATTTTTGATCTTCCAGTTGTTGAATGAACTAATATGAGGATAAGTGCATATGCGGGAAGTGAATCCTGAGTTCCATACACCTATTCAAATGGAATTTTTCCAAGAAATCTTTTAACAATAATTCTATCAACCCAAACAACAAACTTCAACTGCTCACCACATTTCCTTTTGTTCAACTCCAAGGTTCTCCTAACGATTTTTAATAGATTTTTATTGATGAACTCTGCTTGTCCATTTCCTTGGGGTTATAGTTTGAGGCATATGTCAAATTAATCCCATATTTTTGTAAGAGATGGACTATATTTGTAGAATAAAATGCATGGAATAATGATATATCTTTCAATTCATTTTGGATGATTTACATAAGATGCAATTACAAATATATAGGCACATAGTTTCCTATAAATTAGGAAACTATTCTACTAACAAATACTAATCACGTGAGTTGTTTGTAACAACCAAACAACTCGACACACATTTGTTATTAGTTGTTTTATATAACAACTAAATAAAAAATTACTAATATAATAATAATTACCAAATGTAATTATTATCTACACAATGTAAATACTAATTCCTAACAATTTTTTACACATTTCCATCAAAGTTTTAGCTCTGAAGCTCATGACATTGTCAAAGAACAATTTTAGTGGCACTCCAAACATGTAGATGATATGGTTCAGCATGAAGTCCATGAAAATTTTGTGTTGCTCTCTTGGTGGGGATTTCCTCTACACACTTAGTGAATTAATCCATGGCTATGAGAATCCACTTATGGCCATCACTTAAAGGGTTAGAAATATCACCCAGGTGAAATGCATTCCCCATTGCTTGAATGGGGATTCAATTGATACATGCTACAAAGGAAGGGATCCTAAAGCTTTCAGTCCTCTAGAAAAATACTAGCAACTCTCACATCTTCTAACAAAAAAGTTGTATCTTTGAAAAGAGTTGGCCACCAATAACCATCCCTCAAGATCTTGTGCACTTTGACATTTCCGAGAAAAATTTCCCCACAAAATCCTCCATGGAGATCATAAATTATCTTGGGGGCTTCATCTTCAGTAATGAACATTAAGAGAACTCCCTCAGGGTTCTTCTAAGCTAATCCAAAATCAGTAATGACATATTTCTGGGAAGCCAACTTAAGAGCTCTTTTCTTATTTTTACTTAAATACTTAGGGCAGTATAGATGTTTGAGATAAAAAATTATATCTTTGTACCATTCAGAACTCATCAACTTTTCAAGGACATCCACCCTTCCTTCTTCTACTTCATTCACCTCAATAGTTTGCAAGTTTCTCTTAGCCATAAGCTTAGCTAAGCCCAAACCTCTTATAAACTCCATAGTTTTGATATCAATGTCATATTCCTGTAACTTGTTCACCCATCTCCATATTTTGCTTGATACCTCCATCTTTGATAAGACATCTTTCACCATGGTGTGGGGAACATAAGCAACAACTTTAGAGCTCAAAATGTAAGGTCTGAAAACCTTTTTTGCTTTTATTAAGGAAATCTCTTTTTCTCCATAGTGGTGTATTTCAATTCATTCCCCCTATAATTCCTTACTGATAAAGGAAATTGGCCTCTCAGTCCCTTCATCATCCTTCTACAACAAGACAAATGCAACAATGTTCTCTGAAGGAAAAGAATTTTTTTGGAAAGGATTCTTATAATTTGGAGCTGCTAAAATAGGGGCATTCTTTAATGCTTCTTTGATCCCATTGAAAGCTTGAATGGCAGCCTCTTCCCATTTGATAACTTGGTCCTTCTTTAGCATGCAAGTAATTGGAATGGTCAACTTAGCAAAGTTTGATATGAATCTTTTGATAAAGTTTATTTATGAAGAAGGACTAAATTCCTTTCTTGGTTCTTGGAATTGGGACCTTGTTGATGGCCTCTACCCTCTCGGGATCAATCATGACACCATCCTTTGATACAATGTGACCAAGAAACTTGGCCTTTTGCACTCCGAAATGGCACTTCTTTGGATTGAGTGAAATGCCATATTCTCTACATCTTATTAGCATTATTTTCAAGTGTTGCAAGTGATCACTTCTGTTTTATAAAACACATTCACATCATCTTGGTAAACAAT
The DNA here is from genome assembly GCA_018340775.1 of Taxus wallichiana var. yunnanensis. Taxonomy (NCBI): domain Eukaryota; kingdom Viridiplantae; phylum Streptophyta; class Pinopsida; order Cupressales; family Taxaceae; genus Taxus; species Taxus wallichiana. The sequence continues at coordinate 834,479,246 of CM031243.1, forward strand.
AATAAAATCATTAATGTAACCAACAAAAGTAACATCCATTTCTCTTTGAAAAGTTTCTCCAGCATTCATCAAACCAAAGGGCATTCTAACATAGACATAAGTTCCCCAAGGAGTGGTAAAGGTTGTCTTGATTCTTTCTGACTCCTTCACAACAACTTGATTATAGCTAGAGAAACCATCCAAGGTAGAAAGCAGCTTAGAACCAGTCACTAATTGCAGCATGTTTTCCATGTTTGGTAAAGGATAATTATCCTTCATTGATGCTCTATTCAAATTTCTAAAATCCACACATAGCCTGATATCACCATTCTTTTTTCTAACTGGCACTAAGTTTGTAACCCAATGAGAATACCTTGTGGGGTGAATAATCCCTCCATCTATCAGTTTCTTCAATTCTTCTTGAATTTTAAGAGATATGTGTGGATTGATCAACCTCTACTTCTACTTGAATGGCTTTGCATTAGATTTTAAAGGAATTTCATGTTGAAAAAGATCCTCTCTGTATGCCTTTAGTTAAAAATAATACCAAGCCGAAAATCTTCATATTTTTTGAACAATTGGACATAAGACCGCTTCTCCTACTTGTTTATATTACTTCCTAACTAGATATTCCTTGGTTTCTCCTTTGTACCAAGGTCATGCTCCTCAACATCCCTTGAGGCTGCTATATGCCTGTTAATAATGCAATCAACATTATCAAAGTTTGATTCAAGAGCAACCAGTCCTCTAGGAATGGTATTAGTTTTCAGTTGGATGATGTATTTGCCAAAAAAGTTTCTTTACCCTCTGTTGCACACACCATTGGCTCCTAATCAATACATTGATCATAAACTCCCCTTTTTTCTACAGAAATCTTTTGACCTGAGCATCATCATCAAAAAAATTTCCAATGTTTAATGTTATTAGGGACAAATGGCCTTGTTAACACTTCAACATTGTATTCAAAATATGGGGACATTACACAATTATCAAACTAAAATCCCAATCTTTAAGAAGTCTACCATAACATTTAACTTCCTATCATGATGCACAATATTAAATGAATCAAACATCTCAATCAAGTCCTAACCTATATGCTTGTACTATTTCATTCTCTGATTTTTAGTAGCATACAGTGTTTTTATTTTTTTGACAATTAGTTTTGAATCTCCCTTAACAATGATGACTTTAACATAGTATATTCAAGTAACTCTCAAACCTAACAACAATGCTTCATACTCAGCAATGTTTTTAGTACACTCAAAGTTAAGTTTGAAAGAAAAAACAAACTCTTCCAAGCTTGGAGAAATCAGAACTACACCAGCACCATTTCCAAATTTGGAGCAAGCTCCATCAAACAACAAATTCCATGGAGATCCTACTTGTTCAAGACTCTTACATTGATCCATTTTTTCTCTTTCCCATCAGAAAATCCAACAAAGTTATCAACATCAACACTTGTGTACAACACTTCATAAGATGCATTGTTGGGATCTTCAATGAGGTGCAAAATTTTCTTTTCTCCATGTAACTTGACAAGGTTGCCCTTAATTGGGATGGTGGCATAGGACATATCCATTTGAACACTCACACCAAAACTTGCAACCCATTTTCTTGACAACATACCCACTTGGATGGGCAATCAATAATAACAACATCAAGTTTCAATTTCCTACCCGGATAAGCTACAAATTGTACCACCAAACCTTTCACACAACCCACCATTAGAACCTCTCTAGAATACATGGCAATTCACTTCCCATATGTTGATGTTAATTTGATATCTAGTTCATTCATGACCTCAAGAGGCATGACATTGCATGATGCTCCTAAATCAAACATATAGTTGTGTAGCAATCTATCCTTAATGATCAGAGTAGTGAAGAATGGATCTACATTTAGCTAAGACTCTACCAAGGATGTTCCCAAATAAACCTCAGGTGGTTCACCTAGTTCTTCCAATGCTAGTGGTGTTTCTAGCTCTTCAATGATTGGAGGAGTCTCCATAATGTTTACATTTTTTCTTAGGGTACTCTTCTCTTCTTTCAGCCCCAAATACTCAAAGGCCCTTTTCTTGTGCTCAGAATCCTAAGAAACTCAAAATTGGAAAAAAAATCTTGATCTGACTCAAGACTTGGGAAATATCATAAGGAACATACTTTGGCAAGGTAGCATTGGAAGGGAGATTGACAAACTCATCAGATGGCATGGGATTTTTGATAGTTTGGGCATGAGGAGAAGTATGAATCTTGTTTGGGACAACAAGGCCTTTGGAAGGTGTATCTTTCTTAGGAACCTCTTTAGGAATACTAGTAAGAAATGGAGTTTTAGGTTTGGCTTGAGGTCTGCCCCTTTGACAACTTTACTTCTTGTGTTATACTCCTTTTCTTGGGCAACAACAACATTCATCAACAACTTCCTATCCTCCTCAGATGGGATTCCTCCATCATACTTCTTTATCATTAAATCTCTTAAGTATTCAAATTCATTATTAGGTATTTCAAAATCTTGTATAGTATCTATTTCTAAAGTATGAGAGGAAGGAAGAAGAGGTACCTGATGGATGCAATCCCAAAAACTTGCAGCAGTTTGAGAACTTATCACTTCAGTTAAAGTTGCTCCTTATCGTGAGGTCGTGGAGCAACCCATCATGCAAACATCATCATCAGTATTATCATCATCAACTTCTTCTTGTACTTGCTGATCTACTTCACATGGAGCATGGGGCATGAAACATCTATCACACCAATCAATTACATTTGTTTCTTCAACAACAACAACTCTGGCAACCAAAGGATCAAGCACCATTCTGTTTTCCCTAGCCTAGGGCTGTTTATTTCCAAATCCAATAGGTCCCTTTCCTCTGTCATCATATCTCTTCTCATTTCTAGGATGATTTGCAAATCTATCTTAGCCTTGTGAACTCTACCCAATTCCTTTCTCTTGCCTAGGCTAATTTGTATGATATTTCTTTGACAGCCCCTGCCAAAGTTTTCACAACTTCCTCCAAATCAACAGCCTTACTTGCTTGAGGTTTTTCTAGGTTAACCAGTTTCACACCCTCCCTCTTAGGAGGTTTTCCAATTGCTTTAATGTTGTTCTCAATTTACAGAGCCATGGTGAAGGCCTGCCTCAAATTGGTAGGGTTTTTGTCCCTCAAATAGTAAGCATCTTTCTTATCAAATGCATCTGAATACTTTATCAGACATGATTCATCACATGGACTCGATTCTTGTTAAATCTTGTGTTGAAATCATGCACTGATTCATTAGGATTCTTCTTGATATTTTCAAACTCTGATAAAAGAAACCTAGGGTCTATTTTATCACCATACTATAATCTAAATGCATTATTCATTTCCATCCAAGAATCAATGGAATTATTTGGAAAATATTTATACCAATCCCTTGCATCTTCTTCCAAAGTATGGATAAACAATTTGATATATACATCTTCAAATTCAATCTCAAATTCTTCCATCATGTTGATAAAAAGCTTTAAGTGTTGATCACCAGTTATAGCATTATTTCCTTGGAACTTTGGTAGTCTATTTCTTACATCTTGGGGAACTGCATTTGGATAACTAGCCATCCCTCTAAAATTTATAGGACTAAAGGTATTTACAAAAATGGAGGTCTAGGTATGGGACATGCCATGTTGTTGTGAGGAGATGACCTTGGAGGAGAGTCAAACTAATAAGGGGAAAGGGGTCTTTGAAACAAAGGAGTATAACTTTCAAAATGGATATCCCCTAAATTTGTTTCTTCAAAACCCTATCATCTTTGGAAAGCACAAGGAAGAATGAGAAGAAAACCTTTCAAATTCAAATGAAGGCCTCTCTCCGGATGGAGAATTCAATTCCACAAAAACACTACTTGATTCAAAAGCACTTGAATGGAAATCTTCAATGATAGGCTTCTCACTTTAATCAATGGAGATCTCTTTTCTTGACTACTAATCTCCAACAAATCTCCAGGATTTTCTTCCTTCTAACTTTATTTTTCCTAGCTCTGAAATAATGGCCTAGTAGGATCCTTTGTGAAGAAAGATCTTCTTCCTTCCAGCTTTGTAAAGATTAGTAACAAATCTCACTTGACAGAGGTTAAGACACTAGTATTTATCAAAAAATCATATCAACATGGAGTCACCACTAAGGATTTCCACCTTAGTTATGCAAATGCACTAAAAATATGATCTGTCAAATGTCTTTCAACACTAGAAACTAAAAATCAAATGATCGGACCTTCCTTTACCCATATTTATCAATGAAACCTAGTGTAATAACTATAGAAACTAGAAAAATTACACAAAACACTTGTAAATTTGAACACTTCTTACAGGCCTGAACACAGGATGATGTTGAAACAATGTACTAGCACTTAGAGCATATAAGAAATGTTTACTAGGGTCTGAATATGAACTACAATCACAATGTCCCTAGTAACATTTCCAGAAATGGTGTTGGTACCCAAATTGATTCTCCCTCAAAAGCTGAGCAGCATCATAGATTTGACAGGAAGCTTAGAGACAAGAAGATCATGTTGTGTGTCATTTTGTAGCCGGGGAAGAAATGCAGCTTGCTCTTTGTCACTTAGATGTGGAGAAATGGATAACACCCTCAAGAGGATTTGATCTATCCTCACTACTTTATGGTTTTGCCTTTCAACTAGGGTGAGAGGACCCTTTGTAGCCTACTTTTTGTGGAGGATATGGATATTTCCTTCCTTCTAGAGTTATTAAGAAGACCATGAAGAAAATATGATCAATATAACAAAACCTAACTCTCATGAGTTGTCACCCTAGATAATGGAGATATTTTCTAAGAAAGGTTCATGCAACTAAATACAATGAAAACATGATTGCTTATACATGTTTTGGTAATAGAAATTATGCATTTGTACACACACAGGAAAAACAAGGGTAGTATGGGTAAGATTGGTTGTTTTTAAATAAATTTTTGGTGGGAGGTGAGGTAGAATGAACTTGATTCGCCAGATCTTTGAGAGATTTTACAAAAAATGGAAGGCTTAATCAACAGAATGCTTCATAACAGCTAAAATGTTCCTTTAACTAGAAGGTGTGCTTTAATGGAGGCCCAGATCAACACGTTTTCACACAAACTTTAAGAATCCAAAATGAAGGCTCAAATTGAAAAACTTAATTGAACATTATCAACCTTTGTTTTATCACGCCTAAGATACCCTCAAAGGATAACAAACAATATTATCATCATGCTAGGAGTAAATTGATTTTAAATTTGTTTATTTCACTATCAAATGAAATCTCTTCTGATAAATGAAATTGAAAATACCACCAAACTATCACAAGGATAAGATCTTGTGTGATTCACAAAGATTTCAATGTAAGATTGCAATGGGAACAAGAAAAACTATTTGCAGACATTTAGAAATGAAGTAGACACAATTTTTCCAAAATCAACACAGATTAACTCAAATTTGATTAAATTCATCAGAAGGGAAAGTTTCTAGAACAATCTTAGAGCTTGTCAATGGTTGTACACTTGCAACCACCTTGACATGATCAAATTTAACACAAAAGAAATAAATAGGTTTCTTATATGGTTTCTCATAAAGATGGGCTCTGTCAAAATTTTCTCTTAGAAATTAAATCCCGACCTCTAACACTCCAACCATTTGCATGAAAAGTTCATGCAATTTATAAAATTTAATCTACAACAGAGTTTTTCCCCAAAAAAAAAAAAACATTCAATACACCATTTCTTGTTGTGATTTTGATTGTGATTCCCGAATCATATTTATAAAAATGTTGTTAGACACTTAGAGGTAAAATCTCTTCAAATATTTATAGCATTCAATTCTTTCATTTGGTAAATAACTCTTCATCTCATGTGCCAACTACTTCCTCCTTTAATATGTCAAATCTAGTTTTTGCGTGCCAAGGAAGGAAAGACTAGAAAATCAAATCAAACCCAATAGTTAGATCACATATTAAAGGTAAAAGACATTTTCAGATCTTCTCTACCAAATAAAGATACCAAATTAATTTTCCTCTACATTAAGCATATAGGAGATGTCAACAAATGATAAAAAGCCATAAAATTTACATCCCTAGGAGCTTTGGAGAAAAATGGCAGAAAATCAGATACAAATGCACAATTGCCATCAATTTCCTTTTTGAATTTGGATTGTCCACATGGGAGATCTACGTCAAAATGGGCACTGGGGTTATTTTTAACTTTTACAACTTCTGGGAAAAAATGCAAAAATTCACATTTTTCTCTACCCCTCCACCTTGAAAATAGGATTGACACGTGTCCCAATGTGGGTCCCAGGTGAACCGCACTTCCTTTTACACTTTAACCCTATTTTTGAAAAAATTCCAAATTTCCCCAAAGCCTCGCCTCCTCGTCTTTTGACTTTTCAAACTGCCACATGTCTCAATGGTGCATCTTGAGATGGTCCCTAAAAGTAGAGACCCCAAACAAAGCATGGGCTCAACACGTGTCTCGGTCTGACAGAGTCTTTAAAAATATGAAAGTTCAGCGGAAGGCACCATGTGGCTAGGGTCCGAGGTAGTCTCCTCGGCTATTGAGAATTCTGAGAAAAGGGCGTGACCGGAAGCCTCTAAGTGTCCTGCTGGTGCTTCTTAAAAAAATCCTAGGGGATGGTCCCCAAACATGTCCAGTCCCTCCATGTGTCGCAGACCCTTTAGAATTTTTTTTGAATATTCCAAGTAAGGGAAGTCCTAACAGAAACCTCCACGTGTCCTCATGGCACAACTTCAAGATAGTCCCCAAGAGCAGAGACCATGAACAAGCGTGGGTTCACCATGTGTCCATGGCCCACCAAAACTGTACTACCAGCTACATGAAAAATTTGTTTAAGTCCAGGGAAAACCAAAGTGTAATCCTCCACATGTCCTCCCGATGCAACTCCAAGGACAAACCAAAAGGTGAATTTTCAAACAAGTGTTGTTCCTCCACGTGGACAAGTTTTGGGTTGAAGCAAGCCATAGAATTTTTAGAGTGCCCTACCGAGCCGCATCCAACCAAAAAGAGCCATGTTTCCACTGATGTAGAGATGTAAATTTGACGGGGAAAAACACACCTATCAAATTGTAAAAATGTAGGGAAACCACCGTTTGAGCCTGGAGATGAAATTTTCTTCAAGGATAGAGAATTTTGAAATTTTATAATGTTCCAACATGATCATCTGAGATACATCCACTCTCATTTCCTCGGGTATTTTTGACACAAAAGACAAGGAAAAAAAAACTTGAAGTTGTGGAAAATGGAGGGAAAGGAAAATCCCAAGTTTTATGACCAAGTAACAGACTCTTTCATATGGTCAGAGGAACAAAAAAAAATTTTGGGCATTTAAGTGATCCTCAGCCAAGGAAGGAACTGACCATGGCAACCAAATGGAGGATAGAGCCTTCAAGCACCAAGATGTGGAGATAAAAAATTTGATAGAGGCCGCAAACTTAGGGATTTAAATGAAAATGGGAAGAGAAAAAATTTGAGAACCAACAGTTAGATCAGGGCCAAGATGGATAGGTTCAACATGATGATGAATGCAAGCCAATGAAATTTAGGAAGGAACAAGCATGCCTCCAAGCATAAACTAGCCAACAAACACATGATAGAAAAGAAGAAGAATATTGTTTTATTGAAAGAATGTGGACAAAGTTTCCTAAAACATGGAAAAAGGTGAGGTTATACACATGGATGTTCTATATAATGTAGAATAATAACAAATGTTATGAAAGGATATGGAAATTTTTGCTAGAATATTAGTGAGGAAAAAGTGATCAACTAAAGGCACAAATCATGATACAAGATATGGACTAAAGGAAGAGTCTAAAATACGTCCAAAAAAAGACAGTTGGTAACATACTAATCTTTTTTCTCATTGATATCGTTTATGTGCACATGGAGATTTATTACCTCTTGGAGGGAAGATTTGATAGAGAAGAACTAAAGACATCTTGCCAAATGTGTAGGAATGATTTATTTTAAAAGTTGATTTGTGAATAGATAATAGAAGGAGAGCCATACATTTCTTCACCGCCAACCATGTTTCCATAGCCCCGAAAAATATTTATTTGATTCTAGTCACAACATTTCTCTTCTTCCGTGTAGGCATCCATTGCCCGACATAGATACTGAAATACCCCAAGAGAGAGTTATATATCAATTTTTTTTTTCTTTCGTTTTGATTGATATTGTTTTTTCTAAAATTTTATTTTAGTTATCTTGATTGTTTTGACAAGAGCTTAAGAATCACTTATGGCTTGATGGAAGTATGTGGAAGTGATTGTGATGACGAAATTGACTAGTGTCAAAAATATGTCCAAAATATATTCACAACATGTTTATTATATATGAATTGTGATAAGATCTCTGCAAGGTTGGTCATTTTTAATTTACCAAGGTGATGAAGTAAACAGGTCAAATGAATACCATAGAGATAAATGTCGAAAATGTGTGTGAATAGACTAACCGAATAACATTGAAGGGATGAAAATGGTGGATGACCTCCAATGGATGGAAAGAAAGGGAAAAAGAACATTCTTGTTTATACAATACCTGATTGCAATGTTTGATATCCGTACCTTTTATTTCTTTGTACTATTTTAATTTATTCTCATTTTTTTGTATATTTGAAATAAAAATAAAAATTATATTTTGTGAAATTGGGACCAATCAAGGTCAATCTAAGTGATAATATCCAAAAACAATGTTTTTGATTTCCTTGATAAGGGAGATTAATAATGTTTGATTATCAAGATTCATATTGTCTCGATCTCGAGGATGATTGTGAGATCACACTCAAGAAATGACTACGATTTATCTTGAAAAATGGATTTCATATGTGGGATATTGAGTTCCCTATACAAAGGTTTATGAACTTGGTGCCATACTTGAATGTTGCATTGGTGTACAATCTTGAATTACACTTGATTATGAATTTTGTTATTGTTTAAATATGTGGGAGCTTTATAGCTCTTGTAAATTGTGATCCCAACTTAATAAATAAACTGTTTGGGTTTCCTATAAGCTAATAGGTGACTTGTCTTATCACAAGAAGTTTGAGAAGAAAGTGGATATTTATAATTGATATGATAAATGATGGTGGGATTGCAACAATCATTGATAGAATGATAATGTGATGGATGAAAAGTATACATTCCAATAATTGAAGAGGATACGCTACGGGAGGTGTCCCATAGACTTAATATGAAGGGATACTAGGATGTGGCCCAATAGAAGAAGATTGGCTACCTGGAGGTGTCCCATAGAATGAATATGAAGGGCTACTAGGATTTGGATGAACTATAGAAGAGGATGGGGTACCACGAGGTGTCCTATAGACCTAAGATGTAGGGATACTAGGATGCGACCAAAGAATAGAAGGTAACGGGGTAACAGGAGGTGACCCCAAAATAGATGATGAAGGGATTCTTGGAGGTGGCCCACATATAGAAGAAGATGATGGGATACCAGATAGTGACCCAAGGTGAGATTGTGACTGAGGAATCATGACAGATAAAGAATGATTGGGTAATGATAAGATAGGCCATAGATTAATGCCAGATCCAAACATTTCATCATGTAAAGAAGAATAAGAAGAAGGAAGAATAAGAGGAGGTTTAAGTGCAATGATCCTATGGGATTCCTCTGTTTTGTAATAAAATGAATTACAATCTTCCCCATAATACATGAATGTATCATGGTATAAAGATAATTCTTTGTCACAATCTTGTAGAGCAAAATGTTCATGTACCCGTATAATTTTTTAAATTGATTCTTTATTCTCAAATGAATCGGTCAATATTTGTTGTTGGTTAACTAAAAGAGGTTGATTAGAATAAATAGGTACAACAATTTTTGAATATTTAGAAGATGTTTGATGAGGGGAAGGCTTCACCTTATTATGTCCACAAAAGAATTGGATAGTGTGTCGAAAAGATATCTTAGCACATAGTTTCTTGTGAATTTTTCTACATTGATGGAAACATCAATCTTTAGAATATGGATGAGGATGTGGTATGATATTGCTGAAATTTCTCAAGGGCCAAAGAGGTATTGGATTTTGATAGATGAAGATGACTTGAGAGGTGAATTGGACTTATATTTGGATGTATCTCGAGTAGCTTTAGGTATAATTTTAAGATGCATTGGCAATTGTTTTACTATAAGATGAGATATTTATCAAAGAAAAAGAGGATCGCATACCCAGCTTAGTGGATCATGATGTATGAGTCAACTTAGATGATTGAATAGGAGGAATTTGAGTCACAAAAATATTCAAAGGAGGAATACTTCATTGAGGTGAGTGATAAAGGCGGTCCCGCAAAGAAAGGGAAGAACACACATTTGGAGTTGAATTAGAATAATAGCTTAGATTAGAATCTTCAAAACATTAACGAGAATTAGAAGAAAAATTTGGATTTCAATCTTTAAAAGAAAAAGAGGAACCAAAAGAATTATAAATATACCACCGACTATGAGATGAAGGTGGGAAAAGAGGTAACTGAATGGGTTCTCTAGCATGAAGAACCAATCAAGTTTAGTTGTGATGGGAATTTTTTTATGGGAATGCGAAACCTAGGTTCCCTATTATCATAAGTATGAGGAACCATGTGATAATTAGTCATGGTTGGAATTATTGAGTAAAAATTCCTAGACCTATATGGAAATTGAACTCCTTCATGTCGAAGAAAGTTATATGTCAATTCAAGCAACATAACGACAACCAACTAGAGATTTTGCAAATATGGACCCTAGGAAAAACTCGAAGTGTAACGACGTCAAATCATCAAAAAGAATGTCAAATATAGAATAGTAACATGTCCAAAAGGAAACATGAACCAAGGACATCGTAGAATAAATAATGACACACTAATAACACTATTATATAATAAGTATCTAGTACAAAATGATTAAGTACAAGACTATAATCCAATGAAAAAAATAGTTTACTCCCGAGTTTTTTCAAGATAAGTTTAAAGAAAATAATGAAAACATAATATCACCACTTAGGTTAAATTTAAAATAAAAATACGTAAATACTATGAAATTTTTGACACATTCTCCAAATATGGTATACTAAAATAAGTTTTAGACAAAAATTTAGAAGTCTTTGACAATGGAAGTAAGATTTTAGTATCAAAATGATGTTATCATGATGTAAATGATGTAACATTAGCACTCTCAAAAATTTAAGGAAATGTTAGGATAGAAATCTAAGCCAAAGTATATCAAGAAGTTGTTATGTGAGTGAGCAATGCAACAATACAATTTAGAAACTTAGAGAAAGTTTCACAATGGTAAGAAAATGTATGTATCACAATTGTATGGCTATAATGCGGGAGACGTAAAAATCAAAGGAATTCAAAGATGTGATAACCTAGCTACAATATGAACTATCAATTATGTGTATCGAGACAATGACTGGGGTAAGTGCACGAAGGTAGGGGGCCAAAAGTTGAAAAAACCCAAAAAAAAGCAAAACGTGATCATTTTTAAATTCTTAGGTTTGGCATTTACCAAAGCATAACGCATATGCATTATGTCTACTACAAATAAAAGGGACATTGGGGGAACACAATATTTAAACAAATAAAAATATGTACAGCGTTATAACACGTACACGTTATGATTTTTACCTTTTTCAAAGCACATGCCTCAAGGCTTGGGATCCGATTTGGATCCCAAACCCCGAGGCATGGACTCTACACAAACATAGCAAACAATGTGTTTTCGTAGGAAAATGTAAATATGCCACTTCCTCTATGATAAATCAAAATTCAAAAATTGATCCATTTACAAAAATAATTATAGCACAATGTAGAGAAAAGTTTCTTCTTTTTAAAAATATAATTTTTTGAATTTTCTTACTAATATAATGTTTCCATATTTTTGATTTTCTATGTATGCCTTTTTATAGCTATTTTCTGAAGTTTAAATATGTCTATCTTTCATCATGTATATTTTTGAGGTCATTGAAATTGAAAATAAAATATACTACCACAAACTAAGCATAATTCTATACATATTCAAAAAAATCTAATTTTCAATATTTTTTTAGGTAGTTAGGGGGCATGTCAAAGCTCTATTAGTTTTAAAAAACATAAAATTTATGTACTAAAAAAATCATAACTAATAAATACTCGTTAAAAAAATCTATATAATTTTTTAACACAAACTAGATGCTCTAGCTATCTTTCTACCCAAGGGTTTCAAAAATACTCAATGGTGCTCAAAAAATGGTTAGGGGAACGAAATTCTCTTTATTATATTTTTAAAATAAAAACAGGAGCACATGTTGGTAGTTTAGTTGTCTTACTTGACTTAAAATTATTTGTTTTCAATAAAATTTAGTAACTTAGAAACTAGACTCAAAATTCTACAATTCATATGTCTACAACATCATACAATTTTTAGTGTAACTATTTCAAAAACTCGTAGAATTTGAAGTTTTTTTTTTTTTAGAAAAATGTGTCCACTTAAGACCCCCTTTTGGCCCCCCAACTTGGTGCACTTACCCAAATACAAGGATATAAATATTTATCAACACCCTTTTAATGTTTACCATCTAGTCTTAAACAAGGACGAATGTAAATGGGTGTAAAATTGGTGGACACAATCAATCAATAACACTATGTAGGTATGTATTATTTTTTCCTAAATGGGCAACAAGAAAACAAAGGAATAGACCAAGTGGTGATGAAAAGTACTTGGTGTAACTTTGGTAGAGTTTCACCTTGTCTTAGGACAAGTTAAAAACTAGGAAAAATAACACTTTATAAATTTCGTGATGAAATAACACATGGTTTCAAATTTGAAGGACGCCCCCTTGTTCGAATAATAAGGTTTTGACTGTAACAAAATTTTCACATTGTTAGAGTTGTTTAAAACACAATCGATAAGGGAAATTGATCCAAGCCAAAACCTTCCTATGAGTGAGGTTTGCCAAGAAATTGGAAAAGTATCGTTGATGCTCATAATTTAATCATATTATTCTGTCAATATAAGGGGGTGTCCATGGCTGTTTGCAACAAGGGAAACAATATGAATGATTTTACAGTCTGTACTTTAGTAACATAAACTAAGATATTGTTGAATTGATTGTGATTACAAAATAAAATACTTGAAAATAAAACTAAAACAAAAGACAAAATTGAAAAATCATTTATCATGAAAATGCATATGCATCAATGCAATGAAATAACTGTTGGAACATAAAATGCATTCATAAGAACATAAAGAAAATAAATGTAATCTCTCTTTTCGTTAGTTAGGAGTGGCCCTTGTTCCTTCACTTTGATCAACTTTAACACTTGAACTTAAACAATAGAAATTTTCTCTGAATATGATATTTTTATTGAATTGAAAAATACGTTGTTACAATGTATCGAATGACTAGAAAATTTAACTACTAAATTTATGTACAAGATCTCCTTTATATAAGATATGTTTTAATTTTGTTAGGAGAGAAATAGTTATTTCAAATGACTAAGTCTACTTAACTAAATGCTAACTGAAACAATGGCTATCTATTTGGGAAATACATTAATGGAGGGACAATCCTTAAAGTGTTCAAATTGGAATCATTTGTGACAACTAAAGATGAAATGAGTCTTTGGCTCCTTTAAAAGAGTCAATCATTGCTGGAATATTTTTTGTCTCATAACTGATTGAAAGAATTTTGATGACAACAAATCTTAGTTTGGGGTACTTCATCCTCAAAATTGGGAAAAATGTTTGTTGAGTTAATGGTGCCACTCATGTACAAGATATGGTGTTGCCAGCTATGATTCTAATCATTTGAATGATCTACATGTATGTGTGAATTTCCTACTTTGGAGAATCACAGGTTGATGATCTGGATGTGGTACTTTGAGTTCCCTATTAATAGAAAGGTGAGTCCTGTGCCAACACGTTAATTAGATTCTTGCGTTGGTGCATGAATTAATTCATGCACTTCCTGTTATAACTCAACACATACTCTTTCAAAAGTGCAGTTAATGTTTCACAAACAAATCTATTTAAGCCATTTTTAAAAAGAATTAACAAGGTAAAAATAACAAAAATATGCACAATAATTCCTTCAAAATCATAGTAAAGTCTTAAATATAATAATATAACATTGTTCATCATGTACTATGATATCAAAATTGTATATGGATAAAACATGGATTAAATGTCAAAAAATGGGGCTCATCACTCCCCCAAACTAAAGGTTTAACACGTCCTCCTGCTACCTACCATTTAATTGCTTTATAATCCTAGAACAATTATATTTATTAGAATTTTTTTGCCAAGTTTCATCTAAGGATGTATTAGAAAATCTAAAATGATCATTCTACCTCCAAGTCCTGTAGTTTTCCTCTTATTGGTCATCTATTTAATTCCATCATGAAATGGGTGCAAGGACCAGTGTGGGGGTGTATCTCATTCTAATCCATTACTCTTTTCGGTAAATTATTATCTTACATATATCTTTTGCTTGTTTTAAGTACCATCTGAGGTTCGTTGGTGAAATGACCTCTTTCCTTTTGTATGAATATGAAAGAAACTAATAACATACATAGGAGGAAATATAATTGACATTTAATGTGAGGATCATGTGTTCTCTCGAAGTTCTTTACACAATTCACTGAAGAATATCTATGTACCTGTCTACAAGATGTAGATAGTACACCATTGAACAAAACCTGCTAAAAAAATGAAGGGGAACTGATAAATTATGCCTCATCAAGAGGCCAATCTGGATTCTCGACTTAAAAATAATTCCCGATGATCTCTCCATTCACCTTGATTTCTGAGAGTAGAAAAAAAGACCGTAATTTCACTTCTCCCACATAAAGATTGATTGGAATTTCAATTTGTTCTAGGAGAAGAAACTTATGAACATAAAATTCACATAAAAAATTTTTCTCAACATCATTTGTTGCAGTATATGCAGCTACAAACTATCTATCATCATCAAATTCTATATCCATCATTACAGAGCCCTTGATATTTTCCATTTGAAGAACTGTTCTTTTAAAAACAATGCATAAAATTTTGAAGGGGGTCGGCAAGAAAGGACCTGATCATAGAGTCTACTTACTGTTAGCACATTTTCTTTCAACAATTGATTTTCTTCTTTCAAATTTTTATTCTCCTCTTCTACTACTCTCATTATATATAACTCTTACATCCATTTGATCTTACCTTTAAAAACAATAATATAAGGAAAGGTATGCTCCTGCTCTTTTCTCGATTTCTTACAAGAATAAGTGAATTGTTGAGCTCCTCAATTCGCTTGAAGGGAACTTACTTCCTTTTCTCATTCCTCAACAACCTTTTTTAATTAAAGGGTGGATTCCTCTTGTTGTGCTAGTGTGCCATGCAGTTGTTGAATCTCTTGATCTTTGGAAGCTATTTGCTGGGAGAATTGATTTTCCTTGGCCTCTAGAAGGGATTGCAGTTGGTTGATTCTCTCCTGAGCTATTTATAGCTCAAACTGAACTTTGGACAAGGAAAGGACTTCATTCATGACAATATCGGAATCCACGAGAGAACTAGGTTCTCCCTTTTCCATAGGTTCCTTTCCTTTATCTCTAGCAGGGGACCCTATGGCTATAGGAATAGAATGTTCAACCTCCACTTCTATTTCAAGGGATTATAAAGAAACTATATTGATATGACACATAGGTGGGGTTTAAAAAAGGGTTTAATTATCTTATTTGCTTCATGTTCCTCAAGGGATAAGGGATTATTAATTGGTGTGTCATGGAGGGTAGGTATAGTTTTTCAATTTTTGAGACATTTATTTGGTCTCACAGAGGTAGAGGGGGATTGTTCTCTAACTACCATAGGATTCAGGGCACATTATTTTTAAAAATTTAACCATTTCTTCATCCCATGCCTCTTTTTTAAAATAATGTTTGTAGATTAAGTCAATTAAACCCTAGAATTTCAAATACGGAGCCCCCGAAAGAAATTTCTCTGTAGCAACACAAATGGATTCATATAGAAATTTTGGCAAATTAATATGATACTAAGGTATGTTTTGACCATGTTGAAGATGGATTAACATTATTTACATATGATCCAATACAATTTCATATTTCCGTTCACATGTAAAATACTTAATCAACCATTTTTCCATTCCGACCAAAGGTTCGGGTGTATTTATTCTTTTAACCCAAGTATTATTTTCCTTTGTTATCAAATAACAACTGTAGTTTCTCTTTTTTCCCAACTAAAAATATTATAATTACTTCATGATACGTGCTCTTGTCATGTACTACTAGAAAGATTGCTTATTACAATTGGAGAAAAGTGAATTTTCTTAACTCTGAAAGTAGCATGCACTTCTTCCATGTTCCTTGTGAATTTTTTAGTCTTTGAAACACTGAATTTTTCATATGCCAAAAGAAAATCCAACCATCCCATACTTTACATTTTTTCAACTACCTTAGCATCAACCAAAAGCTCAGTAGGGTTGGTGGGATCATGTCGCAACCTAGGCCCCATTCTTAGAACTTATGAGTAGATAGAAAATGTGGATGAAGATGCGGGAATGATAGTGGAAGACTTGTATAATGGTATCATAGGAAAATTAAAAATGTTCTTAATTCGGTAAGTAGAATTGGGATGAATTTAGCATGCATGCAATATAACCAAATTAGGGAAGATATGCTATTATCCTAAGGTGGTAGTGGATTTATTTCGATGCGTGTGAACATTATGGGGAATTGAATTATGGATTTAGTTGGATTTGAGAAGTGTGTGAAGTAAATGGAAATCAAGGTGCATGATGTTCAATAATTATCAACTTATAATTTAAAACCATTATGCTTTTAAGAATTGAATTGATTGCACGTACATTATCATTAAAAATTGACAAATGTCGTCTGTAATTTTCAAATTTTAAGCAAGTGTAAAATATCCACCACTTTTTCATGATGATGTAATGCTCCCTTCATACTTGGTACTTCCTTTATTGATGATCGATTGAAGGTGGAAGACCGTCGTTTTTGGTTTTCATTCCTCTATACGTTATTATTATTATTATTATTTGGAAGAATTGGCTACCATTGTTGTCTTCCAACCAATGCTTCAGAGAAGGATGACCTCCATCACTAGTTTTGAGTCACCCCCTCTTTATTGTTTAGTGGTTGGTTGATCAATTCTAAGTTGTGTTAGCTAAAGAAAATATTCCCACACAGCTCAGATTCTGAATCTTTTTGAATTTCCTTCCTAAACTCTTCTTTTGATTTTGGTTTATAGTAAAACCTTATTCTATTCCCATTAACCAACATTACCTTCCTTTCTTCATCTATTGGAATCAAATAGATAGTTCCATTTTCAAATACCTATGTAACTTAATACATACACATTCATATCATTTTCCATTTACTTATAAAATCCTTATGCTTTGAATCAAATAACAAAGCCCAATCTCCTACATGAAATTTCCTTAGATTTAATTTTTTCATGCAATAGTTATCTTTTTTGTTGGATGATCTCATTATGATGTAACACACATAGTATATTCTCGTCCCTTGCATGTGGCAATGCTTGAACTTCAACCCAATTAGTAACATAATTGATAAAAAAATACGATGTATTATTTACCTTCGGAAGTTGGATCCATGGGTCCAATGAAATCCAACCCCCAATTTTAAAATGATTCCAATGCAAGATGTGGCTGAAGTGGCATCTCTGATGTGAATGTTGGTTTCCTAAGCCTCGACATTGATTACACCTATACACATTCTTTTTGACATCCTTAAACAAGGAAGGCTAAAAGTAACTAGCTCGAAGAAATTTATGAATTGTCATTTAAAATAAATAATGCCCTCTTGATTTCTCATCATGACATGTTCTGAGTATGTCAAACAATTCATCTTCAACAACACACCTTTGTAAGACACTATCGGACCCACATTTGAAAATAATTCTAGTTAACCAAGTATACCTTAGACTCTGTTTAATTATTATTTTTATTTATTTGAGTGTGAAAAAGTTTGGAAACTTCCTATAGCTAAGTAGTTATCCATATCTACATACCAAGGTGAGGTAGTAGAAAGTGCAAACAAATGCTCATCTAGAAAATCATCATCGACCTGCTCTTCTTCTTCTAAAGTGGTAAGTCTAGAAATAAAATCAGCTACCACATTTGACTTACTTGGTTTTTCAATGATTTTAATGTTAAACTTATGTACTAGAAATAACAATCTCAAATTCCTACTATGCACTAAAGGTTTATTCATTATATATTTTATGGCAAAGTGGTCAGTATGTATAATCACTTCATATCCTATAATATAATGTCTAAACTTGTTGATTGCATAAACTACTACCAGAAATTATTTCTTAGTTGTTGTGTAGTTCCTTTTAGCAGGGGAAAGATTTTTACTAATGTAGTAAATGGTGTACATAGTTTCTCCTTCCTCTTGTTTTCCCAAGACAACACCTACTAATTCATTTGAGGCATATGTTTTGATATGGAAGCAAAACTTCCAATTAGGACCTCTCAACATTGGTGTGCTTATTAGCTTATCTTTGATTGCATCAAAATATTTTTGACATGCTTTTGTCCATTTAAATTTAAAATCCTTCATTAGAAGAGAAAATAATGGAGAAGCAATTTTACTAAAATTTGAAATGAACCTTCTTTAGTAACCAACATGGCCAAGAAAGCTTCTTACTTCCATTCGGTTTGTAGCTAATTATAGTTTTACAATGATGGTGAATTTTTTGGGTCAATTTATTTCCTTATATTGAGACATGATGGCCCAACACTATGCCTTGTTCCATGATGAATAAACATTTCTCATGATTCAATGATAATTGATGTTTCTCACAATGTGCAAGGAAATTATCTAGATTTTTACCTCTACTTAAAATACTACTCAATAAACCATCAAATCATCCATGTAAATGTCCAAACAATCATGGGTGAGGTTAGAAAATATTACAAACATGGCCCTTTGAAAAGTAGCTGGGGCATTAAATAATCCAAAACGTAGCACCCAGAAAGAAAAATGTCCCCAGGACATGCAAACATTGTTTTATCTTGATATTCATGGGCCACTATTATCTCGTTTTATCCACTAAACCCATCAAGGAATTAAAAGTATATTTTACTAGATACATTATATAAAACTTGGTCTATAGAAGGTAATGGAAAATAATCCCTATGAGTGGCCTTGTTCAATTCCCTATAGTCCACAAAAGAATATAAATTTTACATTCTTTTGAGGAACTATAACCATAGGGAAAACCCAATAACTATCTAAGATTAGATAAATGAATCCTACATTTAAAATATTTTCAATCTCTATTTTCACAAAATACCTTAGAGAAGGATTTATTATTCTTTGAGGTTGTCTTTCTAGTCTGGAATCAATGGTATAGATGTGATCTATACAAATACCAGGGTGAATACCCTTCATGTCATTGTACTCCTAAGAAAACACTTAGGGATGAGAGTAGAGGAGTTTAAAAAATGCATTTCATTCGTGCTTAGTCAACCAACTACTAATTGTCAACATTTTCCAGGAAGAATAGGTAATTGTTTAGTTTGTGGGTGGATAGAATCCACTACAAGGTTATTCTCTTAAGAGTGCATTTAATGGAAACTTGTGTGGCAACAACTTGTGAATAGAAATGATGTTTTGGAAAACCATTTCAGTAAGATCTACATTTTTCACAAATGGACAGATAATGGGCTTATTATCCTCATCCAAGAAATCACTTCTTATTTCAGTTTTTTGTATTGCAGGACTAGAAGAAGGATCAGCACAGGAGTTCAACACAAGACTCAAGTTGAATTTTGTGCAGACTCGGTGTAGGACTCAAACTATGTTCCGTACTGTGGTCATTGTAAGTACATTGAATTTATTGGAAGTTCTCTTGAATTACTACCATACAAAGAGAGGAGATGATATCATCATAATTTTTAGAATCATCTTGAGACCCTTATTGGTTGTCTATGGAAAATGGTTTAGCAATAGGGTATAATGACATTTTCTTTGAATCCTACCCATTAGTGATCACCATGTTCCATGTCTTGCAATAAATAAGGATGACATGTGTAGCTAACCAAGGGAGTCCTAGGATGATTGGCTACCCAATTTTTCTTATTATTTTTATTATTATCATGAAGTCTACCACATAATCCTAGTATTTTATGGTAATGGTGACATCTTCTATTATTCACCTAGGTTTTTATAGACTTGTATGCCATCTACAAGACTATAGATGTAGACATTTGTTCAAGAAGTGATAATTTTGACTTAGTATTTGTTGTCATTACATTGATGGCAGCTCCTAAATCAATCAGAACATTAGGAATTTGGACTTCTCCTATGCAGATTGTTACAAGAGGACTTCCAAGATCTCCATATTTAGGAGGGGGAATGTTCCCTTCCAAAATACTAGCTATCTTTCCATCAACATGGATGGTTTTAGGTTGGTTCTTTCTTCTTCCTCAAGCCTTGAAACAAAGATTTTTAATTGTTTTGTTTAACTCATGGATTTCCTTAAGAGCTTGCAATAGGGGAATGTTAATGCTTAAATTCCTCAATCCTTGGATTAATTCTAACTCTAATTTATCAAGAACTGTAATATTTGGTTTCTCAAAAAGCCTAGATGGAAAAGGAATGTTTGTGTTTGGTGGAGGTGTTTCTTCTAGAGGTTTAGGTTGTGCTTCTTTTGTTTTTATGTTTCTTCTGGTATTTATTATATCACATGAGAGGAAGGTTTTTATACAACCTTCCCTAAATGCAAAAAGTAATTTTGCAATCCACTAAATTTATTGTGGGATTCTTGTCGATTCCAAAGTATACATTGGGTTTCCTTGCCTAAAGATTTTAGGATTGGAAAAATTTTGTGTAGGAATCTATGGTTGGGAAAGTTGATTAGATTGGGTAACATTAGTGGGTCTAGTCAATAGGTTTTTTTGGCCTTGAGTTATTATTTGATTCTAGTAGTGTTTACCATAACCTTAAGGTGCTCTCCACTATTGTTGGTACTGTTGTTGATATGGTGTAATGTTTAGAGGTGGATCCAAGTGTTGTTGAAAATAAGTTGGTGGAGTGTTCTAATGTGAGCTCCATTCTTGTGGGGATTTTTAACCGAAGGTGGAGGGTATGCCATGGTGCATATGATTGATTTGGATTCCATTGTGATTTTGGAATGTAAGGCTTATTTTTTTTGGCTTGAAATTGTCCTTCTTACCCTTGAGCCATACAATTCAGATCCCATTCCACTTGGTTGCTTTATTTTAGGTGATTCTTTAGCAAGGGAAGTAGTCCACATTGATTTTTGGCATGCTTAAGTTCATAGAGAAGACAAATTTCTATCTTATCCAAAGGACAGTCCTTAAGTCCATGTTTAGCTCTACATCTTGGGTAGTAAATGAAAAAAGGCTCTATGTTCCTATCCTTCTCTCTATCCATGGTTGTATTGAGTTGAACTAGGAGGTTTGTTCTCAAATTTGTAATTTCTTCCCTTAATTTGGATAGGTCCCCATTAGCCATTTTTCCTTTTGTCTTCTCATATTGGGGTGAGTTCAAGAATAATTCCTACAGAGGCTAATATTGTTTTTGAACTCTTAATTTTCCATGTCTCCCTTTCCCATTAAATTGAATGCTTCTTGTGTGTCTTCATCCAACCCTTTAAGAAATAAATTTTTAAGTAGGTTAATATCCAAGCCATTTCCAAACCTTTTATGTAGGAAAAGGAAGCGATCCAGTAATATTCTACACTTTCATGACCATTTTGTTGCATTCAAAAGAGATCTTCTTTCCTATTCCTCACTCTACAGATAATCCTTATAATTATCCAAGAAGAAATGTTCCATTTATTCCCATTTATGAATGGAAGTTGGGCGTAAACCCATAAAAAGAATCATAGTTACATCTTTCATAGTAGAGGGAAATAGTTTAAGGTTTTGGTTATCATAAGTGTAGTCATATGTTTAACATAAAACTTTAAACTCAAAAAGGAATTGATTAAGGTCCTTTGAAACTAATCCCCAAAAATTTGGTAGAATTAATGGGGAGATATTTTCATAGGAGCATCTTCATTATGACCCCATCTAATAGGGTAGCTAGAAATCCTACCAACTTGAGGATCTCCATTGTTTGCAACATTGGGCTTATGTCCTTCATCATCCATTATAACTTAGTCGAAAAATGTGTTATCTAAATTTTCCTCTTAGGAAAAATGGAACAAGTATGGCCCCATAGAGAAAAAATGGAAGGATTTACTCGGACATGGGAGATCACACTTTGGGATTGGCTTAATAGGTTAGGCATGCCAAGAACATTCTATAGGAGTTCAGGAAATGAAGAAGCTCCAAATTTTTAAATTCGACTTCATAGGTAAGGGCATTCGGAGGTATGTTGAAACAAAATTCAAGTACTTGGTGGAAAGAAACGTGAAAAAGAAGTGGAAAGTCTGAAACTCCAATTCCAAAATTCAAACTTTGGTTTTTTGTAGTTTTGGAGGTTTCACAAGTTTAGAGTGTTGAATAGTGCCACGTGGAGGCGGCAAAAAGGTCTTAAAACCTAAAGTTCAAAATTGAAACTTCGTGGGTTTCGAGTTTCGGAGATAGGTGATGACAAGATGAGATAAGAATCCCTAAAACCTGAATTCCTAAATCCCTAAAAAATTAACTCCCAAATCTCTGACACCCAAAGTTCTAAATCCTCGAATCCCCAAAAATTTTGAAGGTCTAAAACCTAATGTCTGATATTCAAACTTCAAGATTTCAAGATTTCAGAGGTTTCATGTGTACCGCGGGTAATCAAAACCCAAACCTCCAAAACCTAAAGTCCTAAATCCCTCAAACTTGAAGACACATATCCATGAAACCCAAAGTTCGTGTTGAAAATTTTCCACTTGTGCAAAAATGAGAAAATTGAAACTTCTTTAAGATGGATGGTATTGATGGAGTGGACCTAACTACGGGAATACATTACATTATTACAATGTTTTTAGTTGCAATAATTGATTATTTACATGTAATTTTCATCTATGTGTGATGTTATAAAATGTAACAGTCACATATACTACCATTCTATATACATCTTCAACAAAGAAACAAAAATCCCTAAAGGACAAGCCTATTGCCTTGATGAAGGTGGGAATCACAATTTTGGTGAATTTCCCAATTCGGGAACAAAAAAGCGAGTTACAATTTACAAGAAAGAGATTTCATTATTAAGTTACAACCCACATATTCCAAAACTCTTTATTTATGCATATAAATACATTTAATTATGTTTTTGAGTTGTTTATTCCATTATACTATCAATATACATGTCAAAAGTAGAAAGTAGAAAGAAGTATATAACTCAAGTAAAGAAATTAAATGTTATTTATTTATGAGGAAGTAAAATACTTCCCACAAAAGCCGTGGGATGTAACTTATAACTACTGAACTAAAAGGTGCATGTACAAAAAGCTAAAAGTAGAAGAATATAGAGAAAACCCATCATTACCTATGTTTCTTCTATCGGTCTTCATCTAGTTGTAGCTTTTTCATCATCTTATTTCGCATCATCTAGTTCCATCATCATCACTAAGAAAAGTAAACAAAATTTTCATCATATACTAAGCTTAGGGTTTAATTTTTATACGTATTCTAATAGTTTCATGCAAATGAATCAATTGACATCAACAAGCATAAGGTACATCAGAAACAAAAACAATATTCTACATTGGAAAATATGATTCCTAGAATCATTTTAGAAAAGAAAGAAAATAAAAAATATGGAAAATAACAGAGGCTAAAAATCCTAAATACTTTCTTACTTCTTTAAGCATGCAAACACATGTATAACACTAGAAAGTAGAAATATTTTTTAAAATGATTGTTATCATCATATCACAACACCCTATGGTTTGCACAAGTGTGTGTGTTTGAGCTCATAGTGTGATTGGATAACATGGGTACTATCTCGAAAATGTGGGACTTGCTACTTGAGATAGACCTCCGAGATAAAGTTGGTTTTTACTCCTAAACTACATGCCACAAATGACTCTAATGCGGGAAAAACTATCTATCCTAATATAACATTCCAAGGGACTAAGGAGAGAGAGTGCATGAAAAAAAAACCTACACTAAGTTGGTGATACACTAGAAAAGGAGGGTGGGAGAGTAGTTTTCCAATGTGTGGAAAGTATAAGCAAGATGCATACTAGAAGGCATGATAATAGTTCTCCACAATCTAGCAAATGCATTCACAACAATATTCCATACATGCATAATAAAAATGAATCCCTCCAAGATTATAAGATAGAAACAATATATATGTAACCATTAAGGGGCAAGAAGAATACAAACAAACACAACGAGAGGAAGGAGTATCCACAAACTTATATCTATTAGTTCATTGATATGCACAATCCAATCTATTACATAATAAGGGCCTAGAACACCATGCAAGGACTCCACCACAAGGTTTTGTAGAAAAGTGTCTTCATAAAATAATTTTGAGAGAGTTTTGCTTCTCAAAACTATCTCCTTTACAATGAGCCCAACACTCTAATTTATAGAATACTTTGCGAGGATAAAGAGAGAGGAAAAATGAAATCCCGAAATCTATCTTCTCACCACTTTTAAGAGGTAGTAAATTAAGTGAAATGATGTTATGTTGCTTGAAAAATCTCCCCATACTATCCCATAACTTGCAGCAATGATAAATGTCAGCCCGTGCTCCATTGAATGCACCCCACCTACCAAATAAAACATTGTTATGAGCTGGGCACATTTTCTGCAAAATCACCATTGATTCTTCATCAAATTCCAAATTTCTCAATTTCAGTGCATTGGACTTAGAATCATGATTCCGACAAAGTACAAATTTTGTGCATTTTTGTTGAGAATTGAAAAATTTATGGCCTTCTAAGTGGAGGTAGCTATTTTGTGTTTTCCAGGATTTTTGTCACTGATGGGACCGGGTATTTAACTAACTTGATTTGGATATGTTTCTTTCATTTTCATATATCTATGCTCATTTTTAGAAGTATTAATACTTGTGGAGGCATAGTGCGGTTGTTGTGACTGTAGAATGACACGTACATGCTCGTAAAAAAGTGCCCATGGTCTCAAGAGGAACAATAGCAGATGTGACCTTGTCGGAGGTGTCCTGGAGCTAAAGAATGAAGACCAACATGGGCATTGGGGGCACAAAACACAACCAAGGTTGGAGATTAGGATTAATAGGGAACTCGGGAGGTTGTGTGGGTGTTGAGAGAAGCCAAAGGTGAATAAGGAGTGACTAAGGCACCAATAACAGGATTTAGAGTGACGTTTGGAGACCGAGAGGAAGCCAAAACGTGCAAAGTAGAAGCAAAACCATCTAGACAATATTCAAGTGTAGAAAAATGGTGATTGGAAGCTTCAACGAACCATTCTAGGGTTTGTAGAATATCCACATGAGGTAAGGAAAGGACTTTAACCTCCCACATGCCCTGGAGTGAAATCTGTCTATAGAGGAAGCTGATGGTTTGATTCTTTTGCATTTAGATCCAGCAAGTATAGGGGATGACTCAACTTCTGGGATAAATGCAGCTGGTAAAGGAGTATGAGTTGCATTATCTTCAAGTGAAGCAAAGGTCAACCTGACAAATTCTTCTTCAGTGGCCATCATGAAAAAAAAATTATAGTTTAAAATTTTATAAAATGATCGCTAGTAGATTTAAGATAAGAATCGGTGGATCAGAGCAAGAGAAGAACACATGAATCCATGAGAGAAACTATAAAATTTAATTAAGATCTTACAAAAGAAATCCAAAACATTTCTAAAATATGTTTCGTGGATTCACTGCTCATCAGTTGGAATGATAGAAGTTTGGAAAATAAGATCAGAAGAGGGGAAGGAATGAAGTATAACCCCCAAAGAATGTAAATGGTAAGAAAAAAATTAATTAGGTAATTAATTTAGGAGATTTTAATTAAACTTATAAATAAATTGAATTAAGAAGTCTTAATTCAAGAAATATTTTTAATATAGTTAGATTGAAAGTCTAAAAATAATAAAAACATTTAATTAAGAAGAATTCAATAAAATTAAAAAATTAATTAAAATAATGTAAATAAAATACCGAAATTAAAATTAAGATACCAAAACATAGAGGAAGGGGAATACATCAAGACCAAAACCTACTCCAGAGAAGAAAAGAACCCAATTTTGGGTTACGCCAACAAACTCTCGTAAGGGGAATGTGGTACAATGTAGGGACTTCGAAGTTTGGGAGTCGTGCACAAAGTGTGGAAGGGAAACCGAGAGAAGGCACCCGCATAGGTGTACGCACAGGAGGATTGCGTACCTACAGAAGGCATGGAAGCTAGGTGCGTGAGATTTCAATCGAAGGAGGGGGCATGACACAATAGGTTGTTCATGGGTGCGCAAGAGGAAAATTAGGGAGGAATGATTTTAAGGCATCTCGCAAAAGGGCATGTGAGTAGGGTGCGAGGGGATAGAAAGTGGGTGCACATGAGGAAGGAGCGAAGTGGAAAATAGAAGGATCGAGAATGTGAAGGAAGAAGCAAGAAGGTGTGTGAGGGGCACAGATGGATTGTAGGTCTAAAGTAAGGTGTGTAGAAAGATGCAAGCACATGAAAAGAAAGCAAAGAGAATGTGTGTGCATAGGTGCACACATAGTAGAAAAAAGAATGCATACTTGGGAAGACAAGTATACAAGTAGGGACATACATATAGTTAAGAAAGGGCGTGTGGTGGCAAAAAGAAAAGAGGGCACGTGATAGGAATACGCAAAATGTAGCTGATTTGGAAAGCATCTATAGAGGGCTACACGTAAAATTGCAAAGCACGTGGATCATGCGGAAGGAATAAAACATATGCAAAGTGCCAAATCAGCAATCTTGTAGACGCAAACCTGAAATGTAAAGCATCAGAGTTATAATGAAGATACAAGTTATCCAAAATAACTAGGAGAGTTATTTGGATAACAATGATTACTCAGATCAAGAAGCAAAATATAAACTAGAAAAAATGCTTTCATCAAAAGTTTTCATGAAATTATAGCCAAGTGTGACTTACGTAAGGAGCATCGGAATCTATAACAACTTTTCCAAAATGGAAAATACAGATGGAAGATTATAAAATAAAGGTAGAAAGATACGAGCAACAGCTTCTTAATGAATAAAGTATTCATAAAACAACAAAAATGAGCAAAATTACCTTCAAGTTTTCATTAACAAACCTCTATCAGAACCCATGAAGAGGATAGTTATAGGAGATACCATAAGAAAAGAAACTTTAAAGGTATGAATGAGAGATATGTGCTCAAAAGAACAGTTAAAAGTGGTCAAGTAGGTGCAGCAAGAAAATGATATCAGTCAAGTACAATTTTATGTAGAAGCCACTATAAAGGATAAAATGATATTTCCACCTCAGAATCAGTAATTAAGAAGGGTCCAAGAACATTGCTAATCTATTTTATTTTTCCAAGAAATTAAATCTCAGTTATGATGATGAAAAGGAAGTTTAAAAGGTTCAAGTATAGAAAGTACAAGCATGCTAAAAGGGATTAGGATATTTTCATTCAAAGAAAAGATGGAATGAATCATCATATTTTCAAACTACATTGATCATACTCCACTAAAATGATGAGTAGAAACATTGACATATGATCACCGAAAGTAAAGAAACAAAAAGATACAAAAATCTAAGTATTTATCATCTTCTATCATTTATAGTTATTCTTGTACAAGTCATGAATTAGAAATTTAATAGAGGTCTTATTTATTCTAAGAATAAAACTATGAATTTTATTAAGTTGCACTCATCAATTGAGTACAAACTTGCAGATGTACATTATGGAGAAAATCAAATCATATAGACACTACAACTAAATAGAGAAAAATTACAACTACACTATGTGAAAGGATGGTTTCAATTGGTCACCAACACATTGGATCATTGTAATATGTCTTTGAAGAGTATAAACGATAAATTTTGCAATGATTAAAGATCACATGTACTGATCATCATGATTCATTACAGATCATGATGGTTCATAAGAGTGGAATATTCTAGTATCGGTCATAAAATCATTTCTTTCATGAAAGAGAACATTTTCAGCAGAAACAAAATTCCACATCACAATTTTCAATGAAATGAAGTTCAAAAGAGTGTCGATTCTGAAAAGGTAACAACTTCATTTTGAAAATACTCAAATTATGAAGAAAAAGTACAGATTGCGTTATTACATATAAACAAAATTCATAACATTTTACAATGCTCAAATCACGAGAAAAGGTGCTCAAGCTATCCGATCAATATAATGTAAGTTGATAAATTAAGCAAAGTTCAATGCACCAAGTTATTAAAAGAATGAAATAATGGTGTCAAGATTGAATAGGTACAAGTAAAAATACAGTGCGAAAAATGTAAAAACAAATGGGATTCAAGTTCTTATATAGTTAGTTGATGCAACATTATTCAAAAGATCATTTCTATATTTTGAAGTGATCATATAAGAAAAGAATAAAGTAACAATTTTTTTTTTTAAATCTCCATAAGAATGTATGATAGATTTTTTGAAATATACCCTCAATCGATATGCCATCTCAAAAATATTCATCAAGCTACAAGTGACCATTTTTAATCAAAGAAGAACGGATTCTCAAAGCATTTCAAATTCTATATTGACTTCTTATCAAAATATAGAATAGAGCATGGAGGTGAGAATATCATAACTTAATGACCAATCAAGTAGAAGTTTAGAGATATTCATTCTTGTAGACATCTTGAACACTATTGCAAGAAGGTTTTTATGGCATGGAACAATCAAATAGATGGAGTTATCTTGCCATTGAAACATGAATAAAAATTATATCAAATTTAAATGAGCCCACAATGAAATCATTAGAAGTAAGTGAAATCGACATAGATCTGCAACTATATATGAAAGGACAATTACAAAAATGTCTAGACCTTAAAATCAATTGATAGAGTGTGAAGTGGATACGAGACAATGCAAACCATTCAAAAGTTACAATTTTATCTCATGAAGATATGCTTCCCCCATAACAATAATAAAAAGTATAGAATTTCCACATTATTATGAAGTAAAAATCAGAAGAGATTTCTCAGAGTTTATTTTTTGAAAATAATGACATAGCATTACCTTCAAAACCCTTAAAATGGAAATGTTACTAAAGAAGTTAGAGGCTCATGTATAGAATGACTCAGAATGCATAAAATATTTGACATAATTCTCAATCTAGAAAATAATAGGTGAATACACAAGTAACAATTTTAGAATCTTAAAAGATCGATATGGCGATCCCTTCTTCTCAATAAAAGGACAAATCCAACCCAAGTATCGACTTAGAGATTTATAAACACTAGATCTCGGGGTAAAATCGAGTAACCAATTTAGTGGTGGGTAAAATACGAAGTTTTGAACTCAAAATATGGCAACCCTACATACAAATAACCCATAATGATACAAAATAAAGAAATTTCAGACCATGTTAGAAAAGAAAACATAGCCTAAATCTTCATTTCTTAGTGGCATTTATTTGAGAACCCACTATGGATTAAAAGCACAAATTAAAAAAATTATGACTACCCAAATTCAAGAATAGAAGTGAGAGAGGAAAAGTGTAAAATCTTAAAGTTAAGGCGACCACTACAAGCAATGAAAGGACCTTCCATATTTTTGTGAAAACCATGAAACCCTTGTGTAAACAAACAATTTTATAAATACCAAGAAAGAAAGCAAGTATCGTGGTAATATTTTGAAGCTAGTTGCTTGAACAGAGACAATAGAAGGAGAATACAAAAAAATTGCTAGAAATTTCAAATTTTCCCCACTTCAAAACAAATCTCTCAAAAAAATAATGGCATCCAAGGCTTCCAATTGAAAATCCATGCACATAGGTCCATACGTATGAATAATAATGGCTAGCCAAGAAAAAGACAGAGAGTTCCAAGAACATCATAAAGTAAGCAATTATACCAACAACCCCGATAATATCACAAAATCATCAAGCTCAAAATATCGGGTAATGGCTGAGCCGCTCGAAAATATTTCAGTGAGTCAAAAGATAAAAAAGTAAAAACTAGAGCTTTTGAAGGTAGACAACTCAACTTCCAAGTGAGCTCGAAATACTTCAACCAAGGCAGAAAGCTTCATTCCCCAGAAATGGCTTGATTATGAGTACGAAATATATAGCTTTAAAACTTCAAATAGATGCTACTGAAATTTTTTGACATAGCATCGTTAGGTCACAGAGAACTCATAGTGATAATACATAAATGATGGGGTTCTTGAAGTTACTGGTATCTTAAATCTTAATCGATTAATGAAACTTGACCATAGTAGGAAAAGTACCAACATCTCAACTCGCCATGAAACCCTAATCTAACTAGGTTTATGATCAATGGAACAAATCAAATGTTGTAAAATTAACGACGTAAAAGGAACCAACCTTATTGATTGCAAGGTCGAACACTAACCATGGGTACATAAGAATCAATGGCGTGTGATCATGTAGAGAAGATCAACAGTCCTCACCAAAAGAAGTAATTCAACCATGTTTCAAATTTAACCAAGGTCAATGTCCCATCCACCAAAAAAATAGAAGGGTCAGGTGATCATGCAAAAGGGGGCCACCATCAAAAGTATAGAATTATTTCATTGACTGTGATCAAATCCAAACATTAGTCTAATGAGATCAAACACCTGACAACAAGTAATGATTATTCAAAATCTGAAATACATAAGTATAATCTTGTTATCATTATTTCCACATAGAGGAGTGACTCGATTTCTATAAAAATCATTGTTTGACCTTGGCTAAGGTCTTAAACAAAGTATGTTCTATATCAATTTAAAAAGGGACCAAGGAATATGAAGACTATTTCATGCCCCTAGTCAATCCAATAAAGAATCACATTCCCGTATTCTTTGCAAAAGAACCTTGTACCCTAAAGGTAGTCCCCATATGGTAGCCCTAATAGATTGTAAAAGAACAAATTTGAACATGTACACATCAAGAGGATGATCATTAGATCTTGCAGGTAGCCCCCATTAGATGAATGCGTGGGTGAATATTTTTCCAACTATTGCAAATGAAGGAATTATTTTTTTCATAAAAAGAGATTTATTTTTTCATGTGCATCCAAGGGGTAGGATTAAAGTGATAATTTTATAATTGCAAGTGGATCAATTTATAAGAGTCACATCAGGCACTAGAATTCAAATATTGGATGCACATTGGAGGAGACTTACACAACAAGTAAGGGCATTTATAATCCAAATTATTCATCCAACTTTGTTAAAAATAGAACAATCAACTACGATTTGACCGTGATGTATTTTTGTAATCAAAACTATTAATGCCTCATTATATTAGCATTGATATTTTTTTCCTTTATTTATTCAAGATAAAGCGATACAAATAGGATGCATGGGCGAGTATAATTTTTAGCCTATTTTTAGGATGGGATGGGTGAATAATTTTTCTATATATTATGTGTAATTATAAAGAACAAGGAGGAATTTTTTGACATAGGAATGTTGAAGCAGATTTTGCCATTTTTTCCTTTTGAATGAGAATAGATTTCTACCTTTCCAATTATTCGTAGAGGTGTGTATATCTCATTAATTCTTGTGAATGTCAAATTCCCGATTAATCATCTTACCTTGCTAAAATTTAGTAATTTCTACATAATATTAGTGTGCATATTTTGCTTTTTGTATTTTTGATATTCATTTCCTCAACAAATCAAGTGTTTTTCCTTAATATTCTGCTAAAAACTATTGGTTTGTTCATCCAAAATCCATTCTCAAAGTAATTATTAATGTGCTTAGTCAAAGCCCTCATCAAGTTTGGTGCATCACCCCATTTTTCAATTTATTTATAGTCATCTTTTCACCCTCAAAACACCTAAAAAATAGTTTAGGATGCATAAAAAAGGAATCGACCTTGATATCGGAGACTAACCTCAACAATAGGTATACCCACAGAACTGAGGTGTTTCCATTGTATCTATGAAAGAGAGAGATCCATAGTAAGCTTAGAACACATACACTCATCTCTCTACAGGTGCACTTTTGAGAGATAACAATTTTTGCACACTTGGTGGGACGATAACTAAGACCTATAGGAAAATTACAACAATTTACAGGAGATTTACAACAAAAGAAAATTCACTTTTCCAAGCAACAACTATAGAAATTTATTCTAAAGATCAAAAGATTTATTTGGCGACTCTCTAGTAAAAAAATTTCAGACTAGTTTTGTAGCATGGTCCATTCCTAAAGTGAATACGAGATCGTCGGTAGGAGGAATTCCTTCTTATTTTTTTCTTTACCTTTGAATTCTGCAATAGCGAGAAGAGTTTATAATACCTTACCTTATAATAGGCCTGGTTTTGACAACCCTCCTCCTATTATTTTTTCACCACGTATTAATCTCTTTATTCAAATTCTAGTTATTCCAATTGCTATTCAACCACCTAGGAATTTTGTAACGTTTTTTAATGGCATCCCTTTAGTAATTCTAGTTTATCATGATGTTCCCAATGCTTCCATAAAATTTTTACCTTCATCCAATGGCAAAAATAAGATTACTCCCACAGAGCACATCAAATATGTTACATGCCTTTTTGTTGTCAATGAAATAAATCATGAAGATGTAGTCTTAAGAATTCTAGTTGCATCCTTTAAAGGGAAAACCTTAGTATAGAACCTTAGAAATTTGGATGATTTGCAAGAAAAATTACTTAAGCAATTTCAAGATCATTTTGATCATTTATCCCTCATAGAGAAGTTGTCCACAATTAAAACATCACCTCATGAATTTATGGCCATATTTAATATCTATTTTACTAGAACTTGGGAAAGAATTCTAGCAAGTGTCAAGCCTCAAGATAATCATGTTTTTCTTTATTATCTTATAGCCATAAAAAGTGATATTTACACTATGATTCAGTCCATGGGAGGAGATATTCTACAAACATCTTACAATATTTCCATTAAATATTAAAACATCCTCATTCAAGCTAGTAAATTGGCATCAAGGCCTTCAATGCCTCTTATAGAAGATTTATTACCTATTTCACAGCCTATTACCATTATAGAGCCTATTGTTTTAGCTCCATCAGATGATGTATTCAAAGATTTGCAGACTATGGGTAGTAAATTGACATCAATTGATACCAAATTAGCCCTCATAGGCCATATCAACCTCCATATCAGTAAGATAAGAGAAATCAATAGAATAGGAAGCCTTATTAGCAAAATAAGAATTATAGACAACCATATCAGCCAAGGTAGTTTGACCCAAAATCTCCTAGTGCATCTAGCACTCTTGTTCTAGTTAACATGGTTTCAGAGGAATGGTTTCAACCTTGTAATCAACCTCATTCAACTATAAATTGTCCAAATGCATTTCTGAATATAAGTCTTGTTACACAATCTCAACCTTAAGCATTGTTCATGCCTCAAATGGAGTGTGGGAAGATAGAAGCTCATAGTCAGAAACCACCCAAAAAAAATTTGGTAAGATTTGGGGAGGTATATTTTATTGCATTCATAACTAGATCCCAAGATAAGGCTCAGGAGAGAGAGACACAACAAAACATACTAGTTCTACCCATAATCACCGATAAAAAACAACTTCAGGGTAGAAAACTAGTAATAGTTATGTTGTTCCTAAAAAAATAGCTAGCTGTTTTACTAAGAAGGACCAACAAAAATAATTACAACTTGATCCCAAAAGACATTTCATACCTCCAATTTCAAAATTTGTTGAAGAAGAGTCATTTTTGCTAAAGATTGTGCTAAAATGGTAGAATATGTTTCAAAAATGGTTGTTTCTTTTAACATTGTTGATGTAATGAAGAAGCATAATATTAATATTTCAATTTGGGATGCTCTAAGTATTCTAGGACAACGAGATTTACATCCTCGCGAGTTTTCTAAGCTGCAAATTTCTTCAAAAACATCATAAAAGTAATCCCTAGAAAGCATACATGGTCCTTGGAACAATGGGGCAAGATTGCATTAAAGAGGTTAAATGGATGGCTCAAAAGGTCTTAAATGCTCATGATATCAAGAAGACACCACCATTTTATTCATCTCTAATTATTGGAGTTCATTTAGTTCATAACTGCAGAGTTGATAGTGATGCAAGTAGCACGCTTATGCCAAAAAATTGAAGAATAATTGGTCTTGCAAGTATGTGCCTACAAATAAAAGTGTGTTGCAGCTAGATTTAAACAACAACCAACATAGTTGGTATTATTAAAAATTTGGAGGAAACCTTACATTCTTGTCTTAATGTTACTATTGTACAAGCTTCAATCGTGTAGAGATTTACCTCCCTATTTTTCCTTATGTTTATCACAAGATTTTACAACAAAATTAGGAGGTTATCTCTCTTCTAATGTGTCATTTTTGTTCTTTACTACAAGATATGGAGTCATGGTTACCATAAATTTAGAACCTTTGGCTATATTTCATATTGAACCATATGCTTCAAATTGTGCAACAAATTATGCAGCTTTATATCGAGTTTGATTTTGATGTCACAACACATGTTTCTGTACTAAATGGTGTCTCTAATTTATTTATGCATGAAAAAACTGAAGAAGAACATGCTTATTACCCTTTTAAAGAAGGATAAGAATTTTTTTCAGTGTTTACTGATTACATGAAGAAAATGCACCAATTCCTTGTTGTCCAAAACAAAGAAACCAATAGAAGGACTATGGAAGCTTCTTTTCAATGGTTCTAAAAATAGGAAAGGATAAGGTGTAGGTTTAATACTTACTTACCCTTCAAATGAAAGGTTCTTTTTAGCTTTAAGTCAGCAATTTTCTTGTACTTGTAATGTAGTTGAATGCAAAACATTAATTCATGGCTTGCAATGGGCCGAGAAAGAGAGTATCAATACTTTACAAGTTTTCAGTGATTTGGAACTAGTTATTAATCAATTGAAAAACTATAATGTATGTAAGAATTCAATGTTGAAGTCTTACAAACATATAGTTTCAGACTTAATGGATGATTTTCATGCTATTAACATTCAATCGTTTCCAAGAGCTGAAAATAAACATGCGAAAGACTTGCGATAGTTGGTGCGATTTTATGTACTAGAAAAAATCAAAAATAGCAAAGTACAACCACATATAAAGTTAATTATCACATCTTCAATTCCTGACAATGAAGAAAATTAGGAAGTTTTCAAAGATGATGAACAAATCTACAGATTTTTGTAGCAAGAAGCTGAATTTTATGCCATAAATCAGGAAAAATTGCAGCACTTCTATGGTGATCAAATTTTTCAGTTGAAGACAAACAATTTTCCCGAAGTATTATTCACTCTAGAAGAAATTTTTAGTTAAGTGATTGGTTAAGAAAGGAAAAAGGCAATACCTCAACTCATGTGAGATAACTACGAAGAATCTTAGTGGATGATGAAAAGAAACTATTTATTGGAAAGTTATTTTATTCAGTGAAAAATAGTCATTTATCAAATTATGTAAAGAATTCGAGAGATGTTTTTGCTTGGAAGTACCAAGATATAAAGGATTTGATCAAATTTTAGCTCATCATACAATAGATTTATAGCAAAATTCCAAGCGAGTTAGGAAAAAGAAAAGACCCATAAATCCAAAGCCATTAATGAGAAAAGAGTTATCTAAGTTGATTGAATCGGGTATTTTTTTCCAATTAAACATTTAAGTTGGGTAGAAAATATTGTTCTGTTTGAAAAAATAATGGATAAATTAGGCTATGTGTGGATTTAAGAGACCTTAATAAAGCTTCATTAAAAGATCATTATCTACTACCTAATATGGATAAGATTTTGATAACAGTTTCGATTCATATAGATTGTCACTTTTGGATGGTTACATTGGATATAATCGATCCTTGTGCGTGAAGAAGATAGATACAAAACAACCTTCACCACGGTGGGGCACCTATGCTTATAAAAGAATGTCTATTGGTCTTTCAAATGCCAATGTAATGTTTCAATGCATAATGAACATATATTTTCATAGCTTATTAAATAAATGCATATTGGTTTACTTATATGATATCAAAGCATATTTTTGAAGAATTCTCATGAGCATCTAATGCATTTAAGGCAGACTTTTTAGCTTTGCGAGATAGTTTGGAATATCTTTGAATCCAAAAAGTTCTATTTTTCCATGCATCAAGATAAATTTTGTTGTCATATTGTTTCTAAACAAGGTTTAACTATTGATCCTTTTAGAATTGAAGTTATTTCACGCTTATCCTTACCTCAAAGATAAGAAATCACTTCATATTTTCCTTGGAAAGATCAACTTTGTTAGAAGATTTGTTTCAGATTTTGCAGCACTTGTCAAGCCTTTTATAGCTATGTTAAAAAAGGAGAAGATTTTCTCTTAGACCAGAGAAGGGAGAATAGGATTTGAAGCGATTAAAACAGCCATTTCACAATCTCTTACTCTTGCAAATAAAAATTTGATAAAGATTTTACAATGTATGCACTTGCAATATATCTTGCACGAGAAAGTGTTAAAAGGGTCAATTAATGAGGAATGTGTGTAGGTGAAGGAGAAATAAATGCACCAATTTTTGAAAATCTATATAAAGAAGGGATATGAGTTCATTTTTACCATTGTAAATAAAAAAAAAAAAAAAAATGAAAGAGCTAAGTGTGATTGAGTTGAGTGAAGAGTGTGAAACCGGATGTAAGGAACAATTTTGTGGGTAGGAGAAGCTTACGTCGCCATTTGTGAAGGGTTTGAGTGAAGCAGAGCATTTGAAAAAGATAGGGAACACAATTTTGACTAGGGAATGTGGATTCAAGATAAATTTTAAGTTTTCATGTTACAAAAGATAGAAGATGAACATTGGAGGATAAAATGTTACAATTTATAGATGAAACCAAGAAAGCAATTGATGTAGGAGAAAAAGGGAAGAAGAAGGTAGAAGTGGAGGTTGAAATTTCTCTTGAGAGAAATTTTTCGAGATGTAGTATAAACAAGGCATAATAGTAGGACAAAAATGTTACTCTCAGTGTCTGAAAATGCAAGATAAGTGACAACAAGTACCACACATATGAGAACAAAATAGAATTAGACATGCTATTGAATACAAAGATAAATCGGTAGAGAAAACAAAAGACATGCCAGTGTATGATGACTTGGGAGAGAATCTGCTAAAGAAGATTGGAGTTTACTAGTTGTATGAGCTTCCCTATTTCAGAAAGTATGAACCTTTATACCAATGGATGATGAACAGGGTACATGAATATTTCTTCTATTTTTTCGCACACAAGGTTAGGGTTATTACTGCTCTCGATTTCAACTACAACAAGATTAAGGGGCATAAGAGTGGACCTAAAAAGTTACTTGACAGATATAAATCAACCATCTTCAATATGCAAAAGGAGTTAGGATACACCAAGGGTCTATGCAGAATGGATATCAACAAATTGAAGAAGTATCCAATGGTATAGGCAGCTACACATCTGGTCACCAAATTAAATGATCAAGAGAGATGGTCCCAAGTGAACACAATGTGGTTACACATTGTAAGGATAATGTCATAGGGAACAATATACAACATAGTAGGCTACATTGTAGACACAATCATCAAGGAGGCGTGCACATGTGAGAGAATCAATTTCAGTGGTTTCCTATTGTCCTTGGTATTTTTGGAAATTAGAGTTCCCGATGGGACAAACAATAAGATCTTGGATTACACTATGTAAAGTAAGTCCCTGATAGAAAGGTTTGAGAAGTACTTATGTGAAGGGTAAATGAGTGGGCAATTCAAGAAAAGGGTGGAGATGTGGTATGATAGGCTCCACATGGCATTTTGAGAGGAGTGGTGCATTCCCAAGGATTTACCTTTAGTGGTGGGCAAGGAATTCCATTTTGCAGTATATAAGCACTTTTGCATCACAAAGTTTGTGATGAAGGATGGTACTTGGAGTCCTTGGTGTAAGCTACCATATGCCTTCACATCGTGCTACTTCTAGGTGTCACTCTATCAGTTCAAAAATGTTTGATGCCTAAACTTCATTGCAGAAAAGGTAGACTGCAACTACCATACGCTACGTATGACCTATGTGTATCTAGGGAAGACTAACTACATAACGAGGCTGATTTTAGACCTGATAAGCATGAAGCCCATGAGTTTAGTGATTGAGATAGTGGGGCCATGCTTATCTACCTTCAGCTTAAGCCCAAGTTGGAGGGAAAAAATATGTGGAGGATGAGTTCGTGCTTCTAGGGATGCCTAAGGGAAAGCATCTAGTAGAGAATTAACTAGCTTCAAAGCCCACTTTGAAACTATAGAAGTAGATGATGAGGAGGAAGAGCATGAAGACAATGGTGGCTTGGTGCATAGAGGATGAAGGCAACCCTTAGACAAGGTAGAATCTGAGCATGCAAGTACTCCACCCCAGACACAAGAAGAAGGGGATGAAGAATTGGAGGTAGGAGAAGACCCTGAAGAATGCCACTTTAAGAGGGTGTTTAGGAAAACAAGGAATCAATAGGATAATATCAAATCGGTGCATAGATCACCATGGCTCTCTCTACGAATGAAAAATATGAGAAGGAAAGGAGAAATTTGAAGCCGAGCAAGGAGTTGGAAGAGTCCTAGGAGAGCATGCCTTGATATCCTACACTATCGTGAGTACATGGAAGATCTGAAAGATGAATAAATTAAAGATGAATATGTGAAGAATGAAGGAGAATGGGTAAAGGAAGAATATGTTAGACCGATAATGCTTAAGATGTAGAATATCTAGCTCTAAATCTTGATGTAACAATTCCTAAGGGCAAGAAGTAAAAGGACAAGTGGGCCATTCTTGTTCCTTCTTTGGGCTATGCCTTAGGCACAATTAGAATTTTTGCACTCATTTTCAAATCACAGTGAGCCCCAAGAAGTCATATGGATGAAGACATGGCCACTTTGTGCACACACGGAAGTAGATATCTTGGTATATGCACACACATATGGAAGAGCCAGACTTCTATGTATGTGAAGAATCCTGTCTATAAAGAAGGTCAAATAAGGCACCTCGGGTAAGAAATATAACCATAAAACCCACTATTATATCTGATGAGAAGGAAATTAATTCCTTTGTCAAAGTATCTACGAGAAGTGGCATGGAGGAAAATAGAAAAATATTCCACTATCAAGGTGATAAGAGAAGAGGTCAAAGACAAGGATATAGATATCGCATGCTTGAAAGGAGAAAAATACCTAGAACAAAAAAATAATGGGGTTCTTATCATCATAGAAAAGGAGATCGGGGATCATATCCTCTAAGGAAGACCACACTTATAGCCCAATGTACCCAAAAAATTCCCTTCGGCTATGCACTATTTGTGTACATTAGTCGAATTGGTGCTTGAGGATGGACCGGTTAGGATGCTAGTGACAAAGGACCTTGAGCGGGGAGGTAGAGAGGGAAAAGGATACAATAGTCAAAAAAATTTAATCATATGTGGAACTACTTCAAACTATGTATGATGAGATGAAGAAAACATAACAAGCATTGAATATCTATGCAGCTCTTGAGGTAGTCATCGAATAAGGAAAATGGTTGAGTACGATGAAGTTCTCAAAGTAATGAAGGATGAAACTTTTGGCCATGTGGAGAGACCGACACTTTGTAAACAAAAAGCGTGAAGCCCTTACAATGGCCTAGGAGCCCCATAAGAATAGGTTGGATGAATTGGGAAAACTTATAGTGCAGAAGATGGATCTATTAGAAGGGAGAATGTCTACAATGGATAACATTATGTTAGTATTATAGAATGAGAAGGGAGAAATTTCATAGGATGAATTAGAGTCTATTGTAGTGAATATTCCAAAAAAGGCAAAGGCCACATTGAG
The DNA here is from genome assembly GCA_018340775.1 of Taxus wallichiana var. yunnanensis. NCBI lineage: Eukaryota > Viridiplantae > Streptophyta > Pinopsida > Cupressales > Taxaceae > Taxus > Taxus wallichiana. Next base: position 834,519,117 of record CM031243.1, read on the forward strand.
TGAGTGGTAGACATTAGAGGCAAAAATAAAAGAAGAATATCCATAACTCATTCTTCTAGATCAAGTAGAGGGTATTGTAGAGTAGATACTTATTCTTTACATAGAAATTATTTTATATCCTTTCCATTACTTTATTCATTATTGTTCGAGGAGTAGCCATTACTGGGGTGGAAATTCAATTTAGTGTGGGGTAATATTCAGTGGATGAAAGTGGAATACTTAGTAGAAGGAACACATAAGGTTCGCATGAGAGAAAAGGGCGTAATCAAAGGCGGGAAGCACGGGGAAGGACACGTGCATGAAAGATAATGGCAGATTTGGGACTTATACATTTTTCACATGTAGGGGCTATTTTTGGAGATAACATGTGAAGAACACAAATAGGGTAATGACTCGCACAACAGGAGCATTGGCTATTTTTGAAAGCGCAGATACTAAGCGCTTTTCATCGGTGTGGGCTAAGAATAGAATTAGTACTATATGTAAACTAGAAGAGGTATATTGTTAGTGCACTTGCATGTGTGTCGATCTCTTCATGCACCCTAAAGTTTCATCCTTCATTTCTTTGAGGATTTCATTGTCCTCTGCCAGTTTCCTTATTCGATGACTAGACGTCGGAACTATATAGATATTTAACGCTTGATCCAATTTCTTTAGCTCCTCCCACAAAGTTTTAAGAAGTGCCTCATATGATGAATTTTTTCTAATTACTGCAGCATTTTCCCTCTCTACCTCCTGCTTAGGGTCCTTTGGCATTGGCATCTTAATTGGTCCAACCTCAAGCACCAAGTCGACTAATGTGTGGACGAGTGCATAGCCAAAGTGAATTGTTTGGGTACCTTGGGCTCTAAGTGTGGTCATGTCCCCATTCTAAGTGTGGGATCTAAGTGTGGTCATAGCCAAAGTGAACTGTTTGGGTACATAGTGCATAGCCGATAAGAACCCCATTCTTCTCTATTCTAGGTCCTTTTCTCCTTTCAAGTGTGAGATCTTTGCATCCTTGGCCTTGATCTTTTCTGTTAACACCTTGATAGTGGCAGATTTTTCTATGTTCCTCTATGCCACCTCTGTAGATACTTTTACCAAGGCATTACTTACCTACTCATCAGACATAACAATGGGTTTCATGGTTATATGTCTGACCTAAGGTGCCTTCTTCAACCTTCTCAATACAGAATATTCTTCACATACATCGAACTATGGATTGTCTATGTGTGTGTTCATAGACCAAGATAGTTTCTTCCATGTGCGCATGATGGCCATGTCCTCATCCATCAACTCCCATCCATATAACTCCTTAGATATCATCATGATTTTAAAATGGGCACAAACAAATTTATTTGTGTCCTCAAGCATATCCCAAAGACGAAACACAAAACTCTCCACTTTTCCTTTTACTTCTGCCCTTAAGAATTGGCGTGCAAAGATTTGGTGTTGGATCTTCTACATATTGAAAATTATTTGGTCCCTCCTCTTCTTCCTTTACCCCTTCTCCTTCATTATTCACATCTTCATCTTTCATTTATTCATCTTTTGGATCTTCCATGTCCTCTGGTGGTGTAGGAGATCCAAGCACACTTTCCTTAGAATCTTCCACCTCCTCACTTAGCTTCAAATTTCTCCTTCTCTTCTCACCTTTCTCATTTTGTGGAGAGAGTCACGGTGATCTCAACACCGACTCGGGAGTAGCTCCTTATTTTCTTGATCACCCGAACACCCTCTTCAAGTAGTGTTCTTCATGGTCTGCTTAATACCTCCAAGTATTCATCCCATTCTTCTTTTTCTCAAGGGTTAAGTACTTGTGCACTAGATTCTACCATGTTTGAGGGCTGCCTTCATCCTCTATGGACCAAACCACCACTATCTTCATGCTCTTCCTCCTCATCATTTACTTCTATAGTTTTTTGTGGGATTTGGTGCTAGTACATTCTCTACTAGATGCCTTACCTTAGGTGGTCCTAGAAGCATGAACTTGTTCTACACATAGTTGTTTTCCTCAAACATGGGCTTATGTTGAAGGTAGATAAGTGCGACCCCAATATCTCTAATCACCAAAATAAAAATCTTCATGCTTATCACATCTAAAATTAGCCTCTCTCTGTAGGTAGTCTTCCTTGGATACACATAGGTCTTACATAGCATATGGTAGTCATAGTCTACCTTTGTATGCAACAAAGTTTAGGTGTTGCACATTGTTGAACCCATGGACTAATGCCTAGAAGTAGCACATTATGAAGGCATATGGCAGTTTACACTAGGGGCTCCAAGTACCATCCTTCATTACAAACCATGCGATGCAAATGTGCTAATATATTGTGAACTATCTTGCCTTGTCCACCACCAAAGGTAAATCATTGGGGAGTCATCACTCCTCTTCAAACACCATGTGGAACCTGTCATACCACATCTCTACCCTTTTCTTGAAAAACCCACTCATTTACCCTTCAAATAAGTACTTCTCAAATCTTTCCACTAGAGAATTACTCTACATTGGGTACTCCTAGATCTTGTTCTTCTGCCCATCCGGGCACTTCGATTTCCAAAAATACCAAAAATAGTAAGACAACACCGAAAATGATTCTCTCACATGTGCACACTTCGTCGATGATAGTGTCCGTAATGTATCTTGCTATGTTGTATATTGTTTCGTGTGACATTTTCTGTGCAATGTGTAACCACATTGTGTTCACTTAGGACAATATATATTGATCATTTAATTTGGTAACCATATTTGTAGTTGCATGTTCCATGTGATACTTATTCGATTTATTGATATCAATTCCACATGGACCCTTGGTGTATCCTAACTCCTTCCACATCTCCAATATGGTTGCTTTTTCTATCAATTCATTATTTAGGTCCACTTTTGTGCCCTTCAATCTTGTTATTGTTGAAATCAAAGCGGTGGTAGTCCTTACTCACATTTGGAAAAATAGAAGAAATCTTCATGTACCCTACTCATTAGCCATAGGTATAAAGATTCATACTTGTTGAAATAGGGAATCCCTTATAATTGGTAAACTCCAATCTTCTTAATCACTTTATCTCCCATGTCATCATACATTGACATGTATTCTATTGTGCACTAGTTTTTCTTTGTATTTAATACTGCATCCAATTCATTTTTGTTCTCTGATGTGTGGTGGTTATAGCCACTGATCTTGTATTTTTAGAAGTGAGAATCCCATTCTTTTCCTACCATTATGCCTTTTGGGTACTTCATCTTAGAAAAATTTCTCTCGGGAGAAATTTTGACATCCGCTTCCACCTTTTTCTTCCCTTTTGCTCCTATGACAGGTGATTTATTTGGTAGCATCTCAGTAAATCACAACGTTATATCTTCCAATGCTCACCTTCTATCTTTTACAATGAATAAACTAAAACCCTAGCTCAAATCTACATGTCTTAGTTGAAATCGTGTGGCCTAGATCTTTCAAATGCTATTCTTTACTCAAACCCTTCAACAATGGGGATGTAAGATTTTCCTGCGCACAAATATGCTCCTTATTACTGGTTTCACACTCCTCACACCTCAATACTCTTTTCTCATCTTAGTCCCACTTATCTCTTTCAAAATTTTGAATGAACTCGTATCCCTTTCTTATATAAATTTTCAAAAAAATTGGTGCATTTAATTCTCCTTCACCTACCAACATTCATCATTAATTGAACCTTTTCACACTTTTCCACACAATACATCTTTGTGCATCAACTATAGCCTTGTAGCATGGCTTCCTACCTTCTATCTACAAGCTTCTCTTCAGCTCAATTCTATGTGTCTGAGAACCTCATCACTACACATTCTTTTGGTAGTCTCCATGGTCACTATTTACCTCATGTTATATTGTTCCTTCATTTATCTCCATCCATGGTCCTCATTTGGAAGAAATATTCTATTCACCAACTCTTCAAACTTTGAATAGCACCTGTAGTAGTTTGTTGCTTTATATGTACCCATTTCTCAATAACCACCCTACACAAATGGTATGTGTAGTCTGTTACATAGGAAAAATACTACAAATGGTAATTAGCTTTTGGCATAAAACCACATTTATTTCACAAAAAAACAACTAAATTGACAAAGCATAGCGAAAAGAGGGAAACACATTAAGGGAATACAAAATTAAAAACCTAATCAAAATAGCAATAATGTCTTATTACAAACACCAAGAATACTTTATTATAGTAGGGATTCAAAGATACTCCTATTAAAGTAACTAGGTAACCATATTCCATCAAGTGTTTCTAAGTGAAAAACTCTTGTTTCAAGTATGTGAGTGATAACATATGGGACTCCTAACTAATGTACTTTGATTTTTCCTTGATGGCACGAAACTTAGAATCATAAAGGAGCACCACTTGTCCTTCTCAAGCTTTTTTCACCTAATGTGCCTATCATGTCAAAAATTTTGCCTTGAATTTTCTTTCTTCTAACTCCAGTGTGTTATTTATCATCTCTTATCCAACTTAATCAACTTGTCAATCCATTCTTCTAATGCTTTCTCATCAGCTAGACCTCTAGCGTGCACAATACACAAAGAAGGTAACATGAATTCCATAGGAAGAACTTCTTTTGCACCAAAAACCAATTCAAAATGTAAGGCCTTGTTTAGCTACTTGTATGTTGTTCTATATGCCCAAAGTACTATAGAAACTTTATCATCCCAATCCTTTCTTCCAACATCATAATTTTTTTTCAATATCTGGCTCAAAATGTTGTTGAAAACCTCAAGCAGTCCTATTTTTCGATGATGATATGGTGTAGTCTTATGGTGTCAAATTATGAATTCATCCAATAAAATTTTGATTTCATGATTTAGAAAATGCATACCCCTATCACTGTCAAACTCAAAGGCCATCCATAACTTGTAATAATAGTTTGCAACAAAAACTTTGGTTGGTGTGGCCATTGTAAAAAAATTTGTACATGTTGCTTCCGCACACCTTGTAAGATAGTCTCGTAGAAAGTAATGATATAAAGCGACCCATTCTTGCACGTGGCTAGTTAAATAGGATCCACAAAATGTATAGCTCATTTCTCAAACGATTACATTTGGTACCCAAATTTGTTCTCCTTTTCAAGATGAGCAACATCACATATTTGACATGGAGCTTAGAGATAGATAGATCATAAAGTATTTTATTTTGTAGTTGGGGATGAGATCTAACTGGCCCTTCTTAACTCAGATTTGTGGAGAGATGGATAACACCTTCAAGAGGATTTGACCTATCCTCACTACTTTAGGCCATGCCTTTCGATGAGGGTGAGAGGACCGGTAGTGTAACCTCTATTTGATGAAGTAGATGGATATATCCTTCTTTTGCACAAATTTTATGAAGAAAACCTTGGGAAAGTATTATCAATACTCCATAGTTTAAATCTCAAGAGTTGTCACTTCTAAAAGATGGAGATAATTTCAAAATAAGGATAAGGTTCTTGAAGACATTATGAAATCTGATTGTTTTGTATATTTTAGTGAATAGATTTTGTTCCTTTGTGGATATATAGGGAAAATCATGGGTAGTTCGGGATAGATTCATGATTTTGGAATATTTTTTGTGGGAGATTAAGGAGGATAAAATTGATTATACCAAATATTTGAGATAATTAAAAATAATTAGAAAGGTAAATGACATAAATCCTTAGATAAGCTAGCATATTCCTTCAACCGAGAAGGTGTGCATCACTCGAGGCCCAGATTTGCAAGATTTCACACAATATACAAGAATTTAACATGAAGGCTAGAGCTAAAGACTCAATAAAACATCAAAAACCCCTGGTTCCTCACACCTAAGATACACTTGAAGGCTTATAGATAATCTTTATCAACAAATGACAATGACCTAATTTTAAAGTGTTTATTTCATTATAGGATGAAGGATATTCTTGAAATGAAATTACAAATGCCAATAAACTGTCACATGGATGAGATCCTACGTGATTCAAAGAGAATTTAACACAATATTGCAATAGGAATAAGAAAAACTACTTGCAGACATTCTAAATAAAGAAGACAAAAATTTCTCCAAGATTGACACGCATTAACTCGAAATTGGTTAGATTCATCAAAGAAGGGAAAGTTTATTTGAACAGTATTAGATCTTGTAAATTGGTGTACACTCGTAACCAACTTGATGTGGTTGAAATCTAAAACACAAGAAAATAACGAGTTTCTCGATTCGTCTCTCAAGAAGATGGGATCTCTCAAATTTTCTTGTACGAGTTCAACTCATGACCATTTACAAGAGTATTCTCATTACATTTATACATTTCACTCACTCACTCATCCCAAATTTTCCCCGAAGAAAAAAGAATATTTGAGGGACCTTTGCTTGTTACCAATTTTCCTTAGAAAGTGACATTTAACAAATTCACATCCAAAAGCTATCAATGTGACCAATTATGAACTGATCACATTTTTCGACCCTCGACTAATGACAAGGATACCATGCCATATATTTTTGTTATTCCTTCTATTCATTTTGATTCTACCATGCAAGAAATCCCGTTTTAATCATTTTCTGGATGCTCTGTATAGAGCTTGGATCGACATGTAATTCTTTTCACTCTGAAGGAAACACCTTTTTCATCTTTTGCGCTTGCAACCTCCATCAATAAATCCTTTTCCCTCTCTTTCCTCTATAACTCTGCCCCACATCCATCTTCTCTAGTAATTAACATTTTTGCAAGTTCCCAAGCAATTCCAATTTCAAAATATCAACCTTAACAATTCTTGGACTCAAAAATTAAGTTCTAAATCCATTCAATGGCACTTTGTAGAAAAAAATGACAAGGAATTTCATAAAAATGATGAAAAATAGTGCATATTCATATCTACAGGAGTCTTGGAGAAAAAAAGGTGGAAAAATAGGTGAAATACACAACAACCATTGATTCTTCCCCTTCTCAACTCTAGATTAGAGCCATCCACATGATTTCTTAGCACAAATACAAAGGTGAGGTACAGTGTCAAGTTTCCAAACAACCACGGGCCTTCCATGTGCCCTACGCCCAAGAAAACACCTTTTGGCCTTTAAAAAATATCAGTATAAAAATGAGCCAGGGGAAGCCTCCATCTATCTCAATGGCGCACTTTGAGATGGCCCCCAAATGTGGAAATTCCAAGCAAGCGGGCTCACCACATGTCTCAGTTTAGAAGATTTGTTTGGAAAATTTGAATGACTAGTGGAAGCCGCCATGTGTCTAGGGTCCGAGACAATTTTCTTTGGACGTTGAAAATTCCAAACAAGGGTAGAGTGAACGGAAGCCTCCAAGTGTCCTCTTGGAACTTCTTCAAAATAAAATTTAGGTGCTGGTCACCAAATAGGCACAAATCCCTCCACGTGTCCCAAGACTTAAAAAATTGCTCTAAAAATTTTAAGTATAGAGCGGATCCGTGGAAGCCTCCACGTGTCCATGGTTCGCGAAAGCTACATTAGCCATATGTAAAAGTTGTATAATTCTAGGCAAGGTAATAGAAACCTCCACATGTCTCCCCAGCGTAACTCCAAGGTCAAACCAAAAGGTGAAATTTCAGATGTGTGTCGGCCCTCCACGTGGACAAGTTTTGAGTTAAAGTTCTTCATTGAGCTACATCCAACCGAGAAGGGCCACATTTCCATAGATTCTAAGATATACATTTAAAGGGGAAAACACACCTAAAAATCGTAAAATGCATGGAAATCACCATTTGCACATGGAAATAAATATTTCTTTAGGGACAAAGATTTTGGAAATGATATAAGGCCAAAATCTAATCTAACGAGCCACATCCAATCAAATGAGACTTAATTTCCACAGATATTTGGGACAAAAATTGACAAGGAAAACAAAACGTGACTATGGAAAATGAAAGGAAGGGAGAAAACCTGAGTTTTCACCCGAGTTACAAATTCTTTCACATGGGTTGAGGAATAGAAAATAAAATCTGGATTTAAAGTGATCCTCGACCAAAGGAAGGGACTAATCATGGCAACCAAATGGAGGACAAAGTTTTCATGCATCAATACGGGGAGATAAAAAAGATGACAAATCCAGAAAATTGAATAATTTCAAGGACAAAAAAGGTGAGACAAAATTGAGCATGAACATCATCTCTAAATCAGGGATGGGCACTCCTTATGAGTTCCATAAGAAAAAATAGTAGATCATGTAAAAATAATCCCTTAGGAAACAGAGTCAAAGAATAAGCTTGTAGAGTAGAACAATAATAACCAACTCCCCCAAGGATGAACCGAGAAACCAACAAAATGGCCACCAAGGACCAGGACAAACAAAAATAGAAAAACACGAAAGTAGAAAGAAACCAAAATACTATACACTATATAATGGATTATACCTTGATTCTGAGAAATCAATTAAGGAAATGTTTCAAATGCCTTCCATTAACAGAAATTCAAGCAATTCCCCATCTAATTATTTTAAGAAGAAAGTATGTTCACTAATTCAAATGTTAATTTAATAAGGATCCATCCACAATGCATCAAACTTTCCATGTTTTCCCTTATCTTTGTTCCTGTTGTCCCATAATAACAAAAGATTGCCAACACTAAAGGCTCTTGGAGTCACTTTTTTCTCAAATAACTTCTTCAAATTTTCTCTGAACTTCATATGCCGCTGATGGGATGCCCTTCTTTCTTCATCTAATTCAATAGTGTGATTGATTCAAGCATCATATGGACTAACTTGTTGATCCTTAATTTGTTGAACAAACTAAAATGAAGACAATTGGAAATGAAGGGCGCGAAAAGCTTGACTTCCATATACCAACTAAAATGGTATTTTACCGGTAGCTCTTTTGATAGTGATTCTATTGGCCCAAACAATGAGACTTTAGTTTCTCACCTCACTTCTTTTTTCAGCTCAATGGTTCTTCTAATGATCTTGAACAAGGTTTTATTGCTAGACTTAGCTTGTCCATTTCCTTGGTGATTGTAGTTAGAAGCATATGTCAAATTTATTTGATACCCTTTGCAAATTGCCACGAAAGGTTTAGCTCTAAAACTCATGGAATTATCGAAACAATATTGGTGGAACTCCAAATCTGCATATGATTTGATTTAGCATGAAGTCCATGATAACTTGGTGTTTTTCTTTCTTGGTGGTGATTGCTTCCACCCACATAGTGAAATAATCAGTTGTTACAAGAATCCATTTATGACCAACACTTGAAGGATCTTAAATTTTGTCAATGAAATCCATTGCCCATTGCTTAAATGGGGCTTCAATTGACATAGGATACAAAGGAAGGTATCCTGAAGCTTTCATTCTTCCAGAAAAATGTTGGCAACTTTCACATTTCCTAACCAATAGAGTTGTATCTTTTAAGAGAGTTGGCCACCAATAATGAGCCCTCAAGATTTTGTGTTGTAACTCTTCCGAGAAAAATTCCCTCTACAAAATCCTCTATGGAAATCAACAAGTACCTTTGGGGCTTCATCCTTAAAGAATATATCTTAAGATCACTCCCTCCGGTTCTTCCAAGCTAACCCAAAATTAGTAATGAAATATTTTGAGAGGCTAACGTAAGAGCTATTTTCTGATTTTTACTCAAATTTTTAGGGAAACACGATGTCCGAGATAAAAGATTATATCTTTATACCATTAAGATCTTACCAACTTTTCAAGGACATCCACCCTTTCTCCTTCTATTTCATTCACCTCAATAGTTCCAATTTTCTCTCAGCCATAAGCTTAGCTAGGCCCAAACCTCTTATCAATTTCATGGTTTAAATATCCATGTCATATTCCTGCAACTTCTTTACCCATCTACATATTTTTCTTGAGACATCCATCTCGATAAGATATCTTTCACCATGGTGTGGGGAACATACGAAAAAACTTTAGAGCTCGGGATGTAAGGTCTGAAAACCTTTGTTACTTTCACCAAGGAAAATGCTTTCTTCTCCATGATGATGTACTTCAACTCATATCCTTACAATGCCTTATTGAAAAAGGCAATCGTTCTCTTAGCCCCTTCATCATCCTTCTACAAAAAATAGATGTAATGGTGTTTTATGAAGAAAAAGAAAACATTTGAAAAGGCTTCTTGTAATTTGGAGCTTGTAAAATAGGGGCATGCTTTAATGCTTCTTTTTTATTCCATTGTAAGCTTGAATGGAAGCTTCTTCCCATTTGATAACTTGGTCCTTCTTCAACATGCTAGTAATGGGGATGGTCACTCAAAAAAGTTAGACACAAATTATAATGAACCGTTACCACAAAACCTCGAGGCGTTAGTGAAATCCACACATGAGGATCATAACATCCCACCACTCTTCCGTAGCTCGGACCACAGGGCTATATTTGCGCGCGTATAGTAGGACCCTTCCTTGCCCTATATGAGCCTTAGGCAAACACTACAAAGCCAGCGTAGCTACCCATGTCGGGACTTGAACACTGGTGGTCACTCGATACCTACAAATGTTAAGAACTTTACATATAATAAATCAATAAATTACATAAGATAAAAAAACACAAGAGATATGGGGCCAAGATGCCCAAATAATCAATATATGTAGAATAATACCCTTAAGGTAGGGCAACACCATACAATGCTCCTTAAGGAAGGAGTAACTCCACAATCTCCCAAGATGGGAATCCACTTCGAGGGGGACACCTCCAATATACCTCTACCAAGTAGAAGAATCAAATCATACATACATGACCTCCTCATAATGATACTCACATCCTTTAAATAGGATGGGTAACACCTAATCCCAATGTAGGCTGACTCATTACCCAATATAATTAATTCCTATGTGAGCCCATATAACTAACTAAGGGGATGTGTGCCACATGTTGGCATCTCCATCAACCCATATACATTATAATATTATATCCCATGTGAACCCATATATATAACTAAGGGGATGTGTGCCACATGTCGGCATCTCCATCAACCCATATATATTATATTATCATATCCCAAGGTACATAAATTTTCCTCCCTCTTTGACATGTTTCATCCCCGAAACATAAGAAGAAGCCATATACTAAGTGTGCTGTAAATTATTACACACATGTTGCCATGCTCGATCATCTAACCACCCATATGAAATCCTAGTGGGTTATTCTGCTCCAAACATGTTTCCATATTCCATTGTGCTCATCTAATTCCATCATGGTCCATATGTGTTCCTCCTTGTCATCCACACATATCCATAATTATTATTCATGTGATTCCATGTCATATAATTATTGTTCCACTTTGATTTCATGTATAGCCAAAATTTTTACTCCTCCAATTACCTATATATCCATATATATTGCTGCCTTTGTGTGTCCTTGCATGTCTCGATGATTTTTTTCTCTCATGATGATGTGGGTTTCTATATCGTGCATCCTTAGTATGTTCAACCTTATCAATATTTTCCTCCACTTTCTTTTCCTCTTCCAACTTGTTTGCTATTTTTTTTTCTCTTGAGTAGAGAAACTATTTTTACTTTTTCATCATTTTCTTCATCCTCTCCTTCCCTGATTCATCTTTATTCCCTTCTTCACCATCTTCAAATTCATCTTCATGATCTAATTTTACATTATTTTTTTCCTTGCTAAGTGTGATATCTTACTGATGTAACTTTCTTTCTCTTGTACCATAATTTCATTAATTTTGTTTACACAATAATATTAATTGTTCCCAATGTCTCAAACCAAGGATATCCGATAACAATATCCATAGCATCAATATCTCGAAGCATAAAAATCTGAATGTAAAACATATTTATCCATAGAAAGCTTTAAATATTCAAAAACTTGAATATGCTTACCATCTATTTGAGATTCCTTTATATGCTTTGTTTGCACATGTACATTATGAGCTACATCCATATTGATGAAGTTATATTTTCTCCTAGGTTTATGGAAACAATCACCTTTTTCTTTGAATGCACCCTTCAAACTGAAATATTGAAGCTTCCTTCCTTGGAGATACACATATCCCGTGTAAAAGCAGATGTCATCATCAACATTTTCTTCTTTTTTGTTCTTCTTCTTCTTCTTCTTCTTCTTCTTCTTTAACAAAATTTTCTTTCTTTTTTGTTTCCCATCTAGCTAAGAAAATATCCTCCATTTCCTCCCAATCCCAATCCAATAGATCTATATCCAAATAAGAATACCAATGTCACTCTTTCCCACCAAGATGAAGATAAAAACTAACCCATACTAAAATTCTTCAAATTAAATTTGTGTAAATTGTATCCACCATTTTTTTGCATCAATTTCCCCATTACCATAGAAAATTGGTATATCCATGATGCATAAAAATTAGGGTTTCACAAACTTACTCCTTTGACCAATATTTGAACTGATGATTTCATCAATCATTCAGCCTCCAATCTGAAACCACAAAGAAGTAACCCCTACTAAAATTTTGAGAGATTTCCGAATATGTAAAATAATCAAAGAAAGACAAAAATTGCAACTTGTAGGCCAGTTTTATGTAAAACCCTAAAACTCTCAATATATTCTTCAAAATAGATCCAAAAATTATGAAATTTTTACCATAGATTTCTGAAAGGAATTTGAAATTTTGGAAAAAAATTAGAAAATTAATTCCAAAAATACAGCCCGTGAAGCAAATTTAGGTAAAACCCTAAAAATGTAATAACTTCCACAAAACACCTCAAAAATTTCTAAAATTTAGACTGTAGCTTTATGAAACCCTTTCACAACTATGGTAAAACAATTGAGAAAATATTCATAGCCATTTCCAAAATATATCTGAATCACTAAAATTAGGGTTTGAACCCAATGTTTTTGCCGAAATCGATGCTCTGATACCACTTGATAATCCACAATCTCCCAAGATGGGAATCCACTTGATGGGACACCTCCAATATACCTATACCAAGTAGAAGAATCAAATCATACATACATGACCTCCTCATAGGGTGGAAAGCATATAATTGTGTCCCACTTTTTGCAGTCTTTGTACCTTCAGACAAATTATGTCTGAAAACCAAAACATGACCAAACATATATAAAATCACCAAACATGTATTTTTAAGAGGCCTATAAATACGAAGGTGCGGGGCATCAAATTTACACGATTTTTTAAATTTTTATAGTATTTTTAATTATTTATTTACTAAATCATTTTAAAATATTTATCGCCACAAAGTGGGACACACTTGTATGCTTTGACCCCATAATGATACTCAAATCCTTTACATAGGATGGGTACCACCTAATCCCAATGTAGGCCAACTCATTACCCAATAGAATTAATTCCTATGTGAGCCCGTATAACTAACTAATCTGTAATGAACCAAATGTAATGAAATGTTACACCAAACTATCGAGGCGTTAGTGAAATCTGCACATGAGGATCATAACACAAATATTCTGATAAAGTTTATTTTTCCAAAGAAGGATTGAACTCCTTGTTAGTTCTTGGAATTGGAACCTTGCTAATGGCTTCCACTCTCTCAGGATCAATCATGACCCCTTCCTTTGATATAATGTGACCAAGAAACATTTCCTTTTGCACTCCAAAATGGCACTTCTTGGGATTCAATGATATGTCATACTCTCTACACCTTAACAACATTCTCAACAAGTGTTGCAAGTGATCATTTCTTTTTCTAGAAAACACAGTTACATAATCTTGATAAACAATAATGAAATCATTAATATAACCAACAAACACTACATCCATTGCTCTTTGGAAAATTTCTCTAGCATTCATTAAGCCAAAAGGCATCATGACATAGATATAAGTTCCCCAAGGAGTGGTAAAGGTAGTCTTTATTCTTTCGACTCCATAACAACTTGATTATAGCCATAGAAACCATCCAAAGTGGATGAAAATTCAGAACCAATTACAAATTATAGCATATTCTCCATGTTTGGCAGAGGTTAATTATCTTTCAATGATGCTTTATTCAAGTTCCTAAAGTCTATGAACAACCTTATATCACCATTTTTTTCGGTAGATAGTAAATTTGTAACCCAAGATGAGTACCTTGTTGGATGAATGATCCCTCCATCCCTCATCTTCTTTAATTCTTCTTGCATCTTCAAAGAAAGGAGCGGATTGATCGGCCTATATTTTTTCTCTAAAGGCTTGGCATTCGATTAAAGAAGAATTTCATGTTGGAACAAATCCTCCATGTATGCCTTCAACTCAAAGTAAGACCAAGCTAGGTAGTCTTGATATTTCTTCAACAATTGAACATATGACTTGCTCTCTTCCTTTTTCTCATATTGCTTCTTAACCATATTTTACATGGTTTTTCCTTTATGCCCAAGTCATGCTCTTCCACATCTCTTGAAACCAACATACTTTTGTTAATAATGCAATCAACATTATCAAATTTTGATTCAAGTGCAACCAAACCCCCAGAATCGTGTTTGTCTTTAGGCTGGATGATGTCTTTTCTAAATAAAGTTTCCTTTCCTTCAACAGATACACCATTGGTTCCTAATCTATATTTTGGTCGAAAACGCCTTGGTTGTGTAGAAACTATTTCACTTAGGCATCATCATCGAACACTTGCCAATTTTAAAGTTTTCATGAGACAGATGGCCTTGTTAGTATTTCAACATCATACTCACAAAATGGAGATATTGTACAATTTCTAAATTTGGATCCTAGCACTTTTCGCTAACGTGTATGCAACATCATTAAACTTTCTATCATGGTGTACAATATTAAATGATTCAAAATTTCAATCAAATCCCCAGAATGCATGCTTGTATTGTTTCATTCTCTCATTTTTAGTAGCATATAGTTTTCGAATCTTCTTGACAATCAATTTTCAATCTCCTTTGACAATGATACCCTTTACACCATATTTCTATGCAATTCTCAAACCCAAAAATAGTGCTTCATATTTAGCAATATTGTTAGTGCATTAAAAATTGAATTTGAAAGAAAATACCAAATCTTCCTAGCTTGGACAAATCAGAACAATACCAAGCACCATTTCTAAACTTAGAACAAGCTCCACAGAGTAACAAGGTCTAAGAAAAACCTACTTGTTCAAGAACTTTACATTGATCAATATTGTCCTCTTTCCCATTAGAAAATCCAAAAAAATTGTCAACATCTACATCAGCATACAATAGTTGATAAGAAGCATTATTGGGATATTCAATGAGGTGCAACATCTTCTTCTCTCCATACAAATTTACAATGTTGCCCACTTTCTTGATAACATCATGCACCATTTGGCAGGGAAATCAACAATAACAACATCAAGTTTCAAGTTCTTACCCGTATAAGTTGTAAGTTTTACCACCAAACCTTTTACACATCCTACAACTAGAACCTCTCTAGAATACATTTGCAATACACTTTCCATAAGTTGTTCTCGCTTTAATGTTCAATTCATTCATGACCTCTAGAGGCATAACATTGTATGATGCTTTGGAATCTAATAAACAATTGTGCAACAGTCTGTCCTTGATAAGAAACATTGTAAAAAATGGATCAAAATTTAATTGAGACTCAACCAAAGATGTTCCCAAGTAAACTTCGGTGGTTCATCTAGTTCTTCCAAAGCACTTGGGGTTTTTTCATCTTTGAAATGGTAGGAGGAGTCTAAATACTATTTACATTTCTAACTTGGGTAATCTTTTCTTCTTTCAATCTCAATACTCAAAGGCCCTCTTCTTGTGCTTAGGATTCCTAAGCAGCTCAACAATGGAACATAAATCTTGATCTAGCTCAAGACTTGGGCAATGTCATAAGGAATGTATTTGGGAAAAGAAACATTTGGAAAAAGATTGGAAAACTCATCGGATGGCACAATATTTTTCAAATCTTGGGCATGGGTGGGAAAACCAATTGTACTTGAGGCAATAAGGCCTTTGTCGATGCATCTTTCTTTGAAGTTTCTTTTGGGATATTGGTGAGAACTAGGGTTTTTGGTTTGGCTTGAGGCTCTCCCCTTTGAAAACTTTACTGCTTGTGTTATACTCTTTTTCTTGAGTAACAACAACACCTATTAAAAATTTTCTATACTCCTATGGAGGGATTCCTCCATCATACTTATTAATCATTAGAGCTCTTAGGTACTCAAAATCATTATTAGGAAGTTCAAAATCTTATACCATATCTATTTCTAAAATATGAGAGGGAGGAAAAGAGGTACCCGGTGAATGTAATCCCAAAACTTGCAGCAGTTCTTGCACTTATTACTTTAGTTGAAGTTCATCATTGTTGTGAGCTTGTAGAGCAAGCGATCCACCATGCATACATCATCATCAGTCTATCATCATCATCAACTTCTTCAACTTATTGATCTACTTAACATGGTGGTGGGGTAAGAAACATTTGTCACACCAATCAATTTCATTTATATCTTTAATAACAACTCTGGCATTTAAAGGATCAGGCACTACTCTATTTTCCCTAGCTTGGGTTTGTCTAGATCCTATGTGTCCTTTACCTTTTTCATCAGATCTCTAATCATTTCTCGATGATTTACAAATATTTATTTTCCTTGTTTCCTATGATGACCTTGAGAACCTTGTCAATTTCCTTTCTCTTCCATGGATAGCTTGTAAGAAATTTCTTTGACAGCTCCAACCAAATTCTTTACAACTTCTTCAAGATCCACAACCTTACTTGATTGAGGATTCTCTGGGTTGATCAGTTTAACACACTTAATCTTAGTATTTTTTCCCCACTACTTTAGTTTTGTTCTAAATTTACTGAGCCATGGTAAAGGCCTGCCTCAAAGTTCCGGGGTTCTTATCCCTCAAATAGTAAGCAAATTTCTTATCAAACACATCTAAATACTTTATCGACATGATTCATCACATGGCCTCAAATTAATAGGCAATCTTCTCAATGTTTTATTAAATATTGTATTTAAATCATGCAATGATTCATTACGATTATTTTTATATTTTCAAATTATGATAAAATAATCCTAGGTTTTATTTTATCTCCATACTACAATCTAAAATCATTCTTCATCTCTATCTAAGAATCGGTGGAATTATCTAGAAAATATTTATATCATTCCCTTACATATTCTTCTAGATAATGGATAAACAATTTAATGTAAATATCCTCAAATTATAATTCAAAGTCCTCCATCATATTGACATAGAGTTTAAGTGTTGATCGCTAATGATTGCATTATTTCCTTGAAACTTAGGAAATCTATTTCTTACATCTTGTGGCACAACATTTGGATAACCAACCATACCTCTAAAATTGATGGGACCAAAAGTATTAAATAATGGAGGTCTAGGTGGAGGTTGAGCCATATTATTTTGAGGAGGTGACCTTGGAGGAGATGTAAACTGATGAGGAGTGAGAGGTCTGTGTGGTACATGGATGCAATTCTTAGAATTACTGCCCTCTAAAGGCTTTATTTCTTAGAAAACTCTATCGATTTGGAAAATACAGGGGCAAATTGAGAAGAATTTTTTTCAAATACAAAGAAAGGCCCTCTTTAGATGGAGAATTTAATTCAACAAAGAGACTACCTGATTTAGATTCACTTGAGGATGTATTGTAATCTTCAATCAGAGCATGATCAATTTCACCAATGGAGATCTCTTTTCTTGATGCGTCATCTCCAACAACCTTCAAAATTATTATTCCTTCTGAATTAAACTTTCCCAACTCTAGAAACAACATCCTACTAGGGTCCTTAGTGAAGAAATATCTTCTTCCTTCTAGGTTTACAGAGAGTAATGAAAAATATTACTTGATATATGTTAACACAATGGTATTTATTAAGAATTTAAACAAAGATGGAGTCATCACTAAGGATTTTCACCTTAGTTTTTACAAATGCACTATGAAAGACCTATCAAATGTCTGTCAATACCAAATTCATGCAAGGCTTACATTATTTTCTCTTCTTCTACCCAAATTTTTGAATGATGATACAAAATTTAGTGCAATAACTGTATAAGATGGAAATATTGCACTCATAACTTACAACTTTGAACATGTTGTCCACTCAAAATTCCCCTGCCCTAATGAAAGTAAAATTTCAAAATTTTGATTTATGAGTGTCTTCCTCTAAAGTGCCCAAGTCGTGAAAATTGAGAAAATCTATGTTTCGGGTCATTTTGTATGTATTTCGGGCTCTGTCGGACATTTTTGTCCAACTTTGTCCCAAGTACGAAAGTGCATTTTGTTCCCGGATCGGCGAAACCTCCGAATTTGTCCCATTTTTGGGCCCGTCGGAATTTTTGTCCCAAGTGTCCCGAAGTTCTTGTGCGAGATGTTCCACTTTGGCCGAACCGCCCAACCGTGTACTTCACACTTTCTTATCCCAAATGTCCCAATTTCAAAAGTGCTCTATTCCAATTTCACCCGAACCTGGTGAGTCGCGTGCTCGAAACTTTGTCTCAAATTTCTCAAGTTCAAACTTAAAGTGCACTCTGTTCCATTTTTGGCCGATTTACCGATTTCGTCCCAACTCGTCCCCGCCAAAATCTATGCAAATGTTCCATTTTCGGCCAAACGCCCGAGTCGCGTCCTTCACACATTTCATCCCAAATGTCCCAAAATACATTTGTGCATCTTCTCCTTATTTCGTCCGAACCCGGTAGAGCCGCGTGTTTCGCGCATTCGCGTCTCACATGTCCCAAATGAACCTAATGCAATTCATACTTAGTTTTTCCCGCTCGACCCGAATGTGCTAAATTTGAATTTAAGTTGCGAAGATCAAATTTCAAGGACAGCTGGCAGAAGGACGAAGCTTTTAAGACGCAGTTTACATCAATTTTCAAAGATATCCATTGTCATCTTCAAGATGAAACGTCTGGTGTGTCCCTCGTGGAAAAGACATAGCTGAGACGTTAAAGAATTTCAAGCAACAGTTTCTGAAGTTGATGGGTCCCTCTCAGTGACCGGCCACCTGTCTTCTTCCCCATACGTTTCTCTTCTTCCCTTTCTTTTTCAGTTTTCTTTGTAATAGGTTGAGGTATTGCGGTTGGCAGTCCTTAACGGTTCTTGATTAAAGAAACGGTTACGAAGAGTAACTGATCTGCAAACTATATAATGGCATTTCTACGCCATTCTCAGGGAGGAAGAACTTGGCATATTTTCTGCAAGTGTAAATAGATTATAGAGAAATCAATACAGAAGGACTTTCCTTTCTTTGTCTATCTGATCTCTGTCTGTTCTAAGCTTTCATTTGTTTTCTTTGTGAAGATCATTTATCTCAAATTCGTTAGTCTCATCGATTGCATACTCTTCAACTTTGCAAGCTCGGTGATCTTGTACAACCAAGAAGGAACTTTGTGTCCTTAATTAATGAATCTGTGTTACGTTAAGAAACTTTGCATTAAGCGCAGATGTTATTTACGTAACTTTGTGTCTTTAAATTCTATCTTACTTACGAATGATCTTGTTTTCAATTCATAGTGACTTCGCATACATAAAGAATTACTCGATATCTATAATTCGTATGTTTGCCTTTACTTCTTTTTCTATGCTCTCATTTCCTCGGTCCTTTTGTAATTGATGACCTTCATAGAAAACACTTTCATGGTATCCAAGTTTAACCAACAAATCATATCCTGTACATTTGTGAATAGGTTTGTTTCTGAATAAGGGAACCTCTCCCATTAAAGAGGAGGGACTTCTTGTCCCCCGATTGTTGCTCTTCTAAAAAGTCCTATTTGAAAACCAACAGTTTTGGCTGACTCACTGGGGAAAATAGCATTCCATTTCTACAATTTTTGATCATCCTTTGATCCGGTGACTCCACGTGTTTTACTCGAGGGAGAAGGGCCCTTGGTATCGAAGATTCTCGCCATGTTTTAGAGCAAGGGGGTTTCCTTTTCCCTTCAACAAGAAATAGAAGAACTCGTTCAACGAGCACTCCACCTGTTCAAGATAGAAATCCTACGGGTGGTATTCCTTCAGAGCCTGCTAGTCCCAATCTACGAGCTTTGATCTTTGCCGGTGTTACAGTTCCTCTCCAAGCCATTTTTCCAAGAATGGCAGCGCCATTACCATGGGGTCATCGTGTCGGGCCTTTGGCCCTTGCTCAACCTTTGCATGAGTTACCCAGAGGAAACCGGAAGAACTTCCCCAAATTCAAAGGCGATGGCAAAGTGCACCCTGACGAACACATCGCAGCCTTCGTTGTTGCATGTGGAGTTCTGGGAGTCGAATATGAAGACGTCTCCGTAAGGCTGTTTGTTGAGACGTTACAAGATAATGCTGCTGATTGGTTCTATCACCTTCCGGCCGGTGCTATAACCGACTGGGACACAATGAGAACTCAGTTCGAGAACCGTTTCAAGCCGGCAGAAGATGTGCATGCCTTGCTTGCCCAGGTCTCTCAGATAAAGAAAGATTCACAAGAGCCCATGAGGGAATTTGTGGCCTTGTTCAACAGGTTGGTAAATAAAATTCCAACGCCTACCCGACCTGTCGACCAAATCCAAAAGTGTTTCTTCCTAAATGCTCAATCGCCCAAAGTTAGTTATGCACTAAGAAGGGCTAATCTCGGAACACTAGCTCTGGATCAAGAACTGGCTGTTAGTATCGAAGATGACTTGATCATGTCAGGGAAGTTGAGAAGAGACCCTCCCAAATCTAAGTCTGCTGCTTCTTCCTCTTCCACCCCTGGACCTAGCACTGATCCATTAGTTCAGAAACTTGCAAATGATATTATTGCTATAAAGAAACAACTGGCCCAAAGACACTCCTTATGCGGATGTTACCGAGAAGAAATTTTCAGCCCAAAATCATTTTCCTGCTCCTCACACAAGACTAGCACTTGAAGGACCTCCTGTTAAGGTTCCTGTGAACGCAACCTGTGAAGTTGAAGAGCCAGATGATGATGAAGCTTGTGAGGAGGTTGTGGAGGAATTTGATGATGAAGCAGAGGAACTTGAGGGATCTCGAGTGAATTTCTTTACCACTGAGGGCATTGATGATTATGATGAAGTGGTAGTAGACATGAACAGTGAATCTTTTGCTGTCATGACTCGAGAACAGAAAAAGTAGAGGGAAAAGGTGACACAGCCCATAAAGAAATCTAAGGAGCAGTCGGCAACTATCCCTGTAATTGCAAGAAGAGGATCTCCTATCCCTACTTCATCTACACAAAAGGTGAGTCCTATCAATCCAGTTACCAAAGTTACTTCTTCTTTTTCTCCTAAAGTTGATAAGCCTAGAATTCCAAATGATGATGGCCCGTCCACTTCTGGATCCTTTGATATTGTTGATGACCTGAAAAAGACCAAGGTATAAATCTCAGAAGTTGAGTACTATCAAACCCATCCCAAAGCCTTTGCCAAAATGATCCACTTTGTTAATTCCAACTCTAAGACCACTTCTAAAGGCCTTTTACCTACTCCTCCTTCTGCACCATAGCCAAGTCTGGTAGCTGCTATCACCTCCCCTGGTGACAAAATTAAACCATTTTATGTAACACTTCTCATAGCTGGCCATAGGCTCAGTAATTGTGTCATAGATTCTGGAGCCTCAGATAATGTGATGCCTGCCAAAGTAGCTCATGCTTTAGGCTTGATCCTCACTCGTACTTATGGATCCTGCTACTCCATGGAGAGTAAGGAAGTGCCTTTGGTTGGAAGGATTAAAGATGCACAAGTGGCCTTTGCTGCTTTGCCTGAAAAGAAAGTCTTGGCTACCATCCTAGTAGCAGACATTCCTCCTTCTTATGGAATGTTGCTAAGTAGAAACTTCTGTAAAGATGTGGGCGGGGAGATTCAAATGGATTGGTCACATGCACTCATACCTGTCAATGGACACATGAAGAAGTTACTACCTGAGAAGCAGTCTGAGTATATTGTGCAGAAAACAGATGATCCTAAGGCACAAATACTCTATGAGGATATGGGGCATGGTAATTACATGATTCTGTCCCCTGATGAAATCCAACCCTCCAAAGTATCACCTAAAGATCCCAATGGTGTTTGGATTTTAGAATTTGATGGAAGTTGTTCCTCAGCTGGTTCTGGAGCTGGTGTCCTGCTAGTGTCACCTGAAGGATGCCTACATCCTTTTTCATTTAAGTTGCAGTTTGAAAACACTAATAATACAGCAGAGTATGAGGCTCTCATTCTTGGACTTCAAGTGGCCAAAGAATGAGGTGTGAAGAACCTTCTGGCTCGTGGTGATGTAGAGTTGATCGTGAAGCAGGTGTCGAAACCTCTTTCAGTAAAAATGGGAGGTCAAGCATTACCGGAATCAGGTTTGGGATTCCATTGAATTCCTAGAATGCTTTCTCTATTGAAGCAATACCTAGAGAAAAGAACAAAGCAGGCTGATTCATTGGGCGTCTCGTGGTCACTATCTTGATTCCCATCCTGAATTCTCTCAGGATAAGTTCACTATTGAAATGGTCCACCGGCCTAGTGTACCTGACAATACCAATAACTGGCAAGTTTTCAACGATGACCAGCATTTGCTTTCCTTCCTGGAACTCAAGGGTAATTTCGAACAACTATATTTTGAGGGAAGTGACAACCTGCCTCGTGAGAGTGTGTCCTCTGACCAAGCCGTCACCCAAGGAGAAGAAACAGATCAAGATGGATGCATCAATCTCAAAGGAAACAAGATTCCTAAAGGGTTGGTGAGTTTGGAGGAACTATTTGATAAGCATGACAGGTATGTGAAATCTAGAGCTTCTTCTGGGCCTCAGCAATCAGCTGAGTACGATAAGATTGACATTGGGAGTCCTACTGACCCTAAGCTAGTGAACATTGGGAAATGTTGCACAGTGACCCAATGAAAGGAGAAAAGCAATTGATCTTCTAAGAAGGTATAAGGACGTTCTTGCATATTCTTATGAAGATCTGAAAGCCTTCAAGCCAAAAGATATGCAGCACTCGATTCCTCTCAAACCAGGAATTAAGCCTTTCAAGCAGAAACAAAGGCAGTACAACCCCAAAGTAGCTGACACCATCTTTCAGGAGATACAGAAGTTGTTGAAAGCTAAAATTATCTTTCCTATTCACCATTCAACATGGATTGCAAATATTGTGCCTGTTAGAAAGAAGAATGGTGAGATCCGCATCTGTGTTGATTTCAGGAACCTAAATCAGGCTTCTCTGAAAGATAATTATCCTTTGCCCATGATGGATCAAATATTGCAAGCAGTAATAGGCTCTGAAATGTTATCTATGCTTGATGGATTTTCTGGATACAATCAGGTAGAGGTTGATACTGTAGATCAACATAAAATAGCCTTCACCACTCCTTGGGGTACCTTTTCCTACAAGAGAATGCCTTTGGGCTTATTAATGCTGGTGCCACTTTCCAGAGAGCTATGGATCTGGATTTTGGAAGCTTGAAAGGGAAGTGTATTGTCATATACCTTGATGACCTGACAGTGTTTTCCAAGACAAGAGCGGATCATTTTGATCACCCTGAGACAGCTTCACGAGATGCAGAGAGCATGGAATCTCTCTCGAACCCTAAAAATCTGTCTTCTCGTACGTGTTACGAGAGGAAAACTATTAGGGCACATTGTTTCCAAGGATGGTATTAAGATTGATCCTGAATGAGTTCAAGCCATCCAGCAAATTCCTCTCCCAACCAGTAAAAAGGGCGTGCATTCCTTCTTCGGTAAGATAAATTTTTTAAGAAGATTCATCCCTGATTTTGCTGAATTAACTTTGAATATTTCTCAGATGATGAAAGGGAAGCAAACATTTGGTTGGTCTTCTGAAGGAAAGGAATCCTTTGAGGGTATCAAGAAAGCTATCGCTAAAACTCCAGTTTTGGCCTGTCCCGATTTCAGCAAAGATTTCATCATCTATTGCTATGCTACAGATAATACCCTGGCTGCTGTCTTAACCCAAGAAGACTCCGATAAACATGAGCTACCAATTGCCTTCATGAGCTATATCCTGAAGAATCATGAGCTAAAATACACCATGATGGAGAAGCATGCTTTTGCAGTAGTCAAAGCTGTTAAGCAGTTCCGTTTCTATATCCTCAACTCTCACTCTATGGTGCTGGTTCCAGATACAACTGTTAAGTCAATTCTTACACAGCAAGAATTTGGATCCAAGAGAGGGAACTGGGTGGCTAAGGTCCAAGAGTATGACATTGATATCAAACCAACCAAGCTGGTTCATGGAAAAGGTCTTTGTGAGCTCATTGCTGAAGGGGCCAAACATGAGTTGCTGGAGGAGAAAGCTGACCTTCCTACTGTTCTGTTCCTGAGTTCGGTTGATGAATGGTATGCTGACATCGCCCATTTTCTCACCTATGGGGAATGCCCCTCTCATTTAACTGCCAAAGAAAAGAGGACTGTTAAATTGAGGTCAGCATAATATGTATTATGGGAAAACGCCTTGTTCAAGCATGGTTTAGATGGGAGATTTTTGAAGTGTGTGGACAAGGAACAATAGAGAAAATTGCTCTCAGCTTTTCATGATCAGGCATGTGGAGGGTACTATTCATCAATGGTCACTGCTCACAAGATACTCCGTGGAGGTTACTACTGGCCTTCCTTGTTCGTAGATGCATCCAAGTGGGTGGATAAATGCGAGGCTTGTCGACTTTTGTGGGAAGACCTAAACGGTGTCGTTGCCTCTCAAGCTAGTTGTGATTGAGGAACCATTTCAACAAAGTGGGGTCTAGACTTCATTAGTACACTTAATCTTGCTTCTTAAAGGTCTGGTCACACTCATGTGCTAACTACCAATGACTACTTCACCAAATGGGTGGAAGCTATTCCAGTCAAGAGCACTACTTCTGAAGTGGTATGCAATTTCATCAAAGAGAACATCCTGGTGAGGTATGGTGTACCTAATAAGATTGTAACAGATAATGCCTCGAATTTCTCTTCAGCTGAGATAATGGAATTCTGACTATGGGTATGGCATTTCCTTGGCTCATTCTTTAGATTACTACCCCTAGGGAAATGGTCAAGGTAATCCATAAACAAAAACCCGTGACTATCATAAGAAAGTTGGTCAATGAGTCTCAACGAAACCGGCACAAAAGCTCTATGATGCTCTTTGGGAGACAGATTACACAAAAAGAGATATTGGAATGTCTCCTTTTCAAGTGGTATATGGAGTAGAAGCTCAATTGCCAATGATAATGGAACTGCCAGCCTTGCACCTAATGAAGGCCATTGAGGATACTAGTTTCAGTGATGCTCTGGATAAGAGGATTATGTACCTGCATAAATTGAATGAGGACAGATTGGAGGTTGCTGATCGGATATCTGTTCACCAGCATAAGATAAAGGTCCCATTTGACAAGAAAGCTAGGTTCAGAGATTTCCAAGTTGGAGACACCGTGCTGTTATGGGATAAAAGACATGAACCTCGTGGCAGCCATGGAAAGTTTGATTCCCTGTGGCTCGGACCCTTCAAGATCAGACATTTTGCTGGTGAGAATTCTTTCTATCTTGATTACATGGATGGTTCTCCTCTCCCACTTCCCTATAGTGGGCAGTATCTCAAGTTGTTCAAGTCCTAGGTGACTAGGGAGTCCCTTTGTATATTCTGTACAGTGTTTTCCTTCTGTTTTGGTGTGTTTCCCTTCGTTGTTTTTGTGCGTTGCCTCTCGTGTTGGTCTTTTGTTAACTCTCAGTTGCCCAATGGATAAGGCACTGGTCTGCTTCACCAAGTTTGTCTAAGTTCTTGCCTTGCCTCATTCCTTGAATTTATACCAAGTCATCCCCAGAAGGAGCCAGCTGTTGTCCACTCAAAATTCCCTGCCCTAATGAAAGTAAAATTTCAAAATTTTGAGTTATGAGTGTTTTCCTCTAAAGTGCCTAAGTCGTGAAAATTGAGAAAATCTGTGTTTCGGGTCATTTTGTATGTATTTCGGGCCTGTCGGACATTTTTGTCCCGCCTGTCCCAAGTACGAAAGTGCATTTTGTTCCCCGATCGGCCGAAACCTCCGAATTTGTCCCATTTTCGGGCCCGTCGGAAGTTTTTGTCCCAAGTGTCCCGAAGTTACTGTGCGAGATGTTCCAATTTCGGCCGAACCGCCCGAACCACGTACTTCGCACTTTCTTGTCCCAAATGTCCCAATTTCAAAAGTGCGCTCTGTTCCAATTTCACCCGAACCGGCCAAGTCGCATACTCCAGAACTTTGTCTCAAATTTCTCAAGTTCAAACTTAAAGTGCACTCTGTTCCATTTTCGGCCGATTCGCCCGATTTCGTCCCAACTATCCCGAAGCCAAAATCAAGCGAGTTGCTTCCATTTTCTGGCCGAAACGCCCGAGTCGCGCCCTCCTTCGCACATTTTCGTCCCAAATGTCCCAAAATACATTTGTGGCGTCTTCTCCTTATTTTGTCCGAACTGCCGAGCACAGTGTTTCACGATTCGTCTCACATGTCCCAAATGAACCTAATGCAATTCATACTTAGTTTTTCCCGCTTCGACCCGAATGTGCTAAATTTGAATTTAAGTTGCGAAGATCAAATTTCAAGGATAAATTTGCAGTAGGACGAAGCTTTCAAGATGCCGCTTACATCAGTTTTCAAAGATATCCATTGTCATCTTCAAGATGAAACGTCCGTGTGTCCCTCATGGCAAAGACATAGCCGAGACGTTAAAGAAATTCAAGCAGCCGGTTTCGAAGTTGATGGGTCCTCTCGATGACCGCCACCGCTTCTTCTTCCCCATACGTTTCTCTTCTTCCCTTTTTTTTTCAGTTTTCTTTGTAATAGTTGAGGTATTGCATGGCAAGCGCTCCCAACGGTTCTTGATTAAAGAAACGGTTACGAAGAGTAACTGATCTCGCAAACTATATAATGGCATTTCTACGCCATTATGCAGGGAGGAAGAACTTGGCATATTTTCTCGCAAGTGTAAATAGATTATAGAGAAATCAATAAGTATGACTTTCCTTTCTTTGTCTATCCGATCTCTGTCTGCTCTAAGCTTTCATTTGTTTTCTTTGTGAAGATCATTTATCTCAAATTCGTTAGTCTCATCGATTGCATACTCTTCAACTTTGCAAGCTCGGTGATCTTGTATAACCAAGAAGGAACTTTGTGTCCTTGATTAATGAATCTGTGTTACGTTAAGAAACTTTGCGTTCTGGCAGATGTTATTTACAGAACTTTGTGTCTTTAAATTCCATCTTACTTACGAATGATCTTGTTTTCAATTCATGGTGACTTCGCATACATAAAGAATTACTCTGATATCTATAATTCTGTATGTTTTCCTTTCTGCTCTTTTCTATGCTCTCATTTCCTCAGTCCTTTTGTAATTGATGACCTTCATAGAAAACACTTTCGTGGTATCCAAGTTTAACCAACAAATCATATCCTATACATTTGTGAATAGGTTTGTTTCGTATAAGGGAACCTCTCTCATTAAAGAGGAGGGACTTCTTGTCCCTCGACTATTGCTCTTCTAAAAGTCCTATTTGAAAACCAACAGAACAATTCTTATAGATCTAAATAGAGAATGATGTTTCAAAGAATGTATTTGCACTTTAAAATTTGTAAGAAGCATTACCAGGGTCTATATGTGTTGCTGATGGTGTTCTTACTTTTCACGCAACTTCATTTCTCTAAGAATAGTGCCATGAGTGTTATTGACGGGCCAAATGGATATGCACTAGAAAAAAATCAAGAAATTATCCTCGACAACAACACCACGAGTGTTGGAATCCAAATTTGTTCTCCATTTCAAGTTGAGAAGCATCATAGATTTGACATGGAGATTAGAGACATATACATCATAATGTATGTAATTTTGTATCTAGGGATGAGATCTAACTCGCTCTTTATCACTTGGATTTGTGGAGAGATGAATAGCACCTTCAAGAGGATTTGACCTATCCTCACCGCTTTAGGCCGTGCCTTTAACCAGGTGAGAGGACCCATATCAGTAACCTCTGTTTGATGAAGGAGATGGAGATATACTTCTTTTACACAAATTTTATGAAAAAATCTTGGGAAAGTATGATCAATACTCCGTAATGTAACTCTCAAGAGTTGTCACTTCTAAAATATGGAGATACTTTCAAAACAAGGATAAGGTTATCAAGACATTATGAAATCCCGATTATTCTCGCATATATTTTAGTAAATATATTTTGCTCCTTTGTGGATATACAGGGAAAAGAAGGGGTAGTTCAGATGGATTCATGGTTTTGAATAATTTTGCTGGATATTAAGCAAGATAAAATTGATTATACCAGATATTTGAGAGACTTCACAATAATTGGAAAGGTAAATGATAGAAATCCTCAGAATAGCTAAAATATTCCTTCAACCATAAGGTGTGCATCAATGGAGGCCCGATTTTCACGATTTCACACAATATCTAAGAATTTAACACGAAGGCTTGAGATAAAGACTCAATAAAACCTCAAAGACCACTAGTTCCTCATGCCTAAGATACACACGAAGGCTTACAAACAATCTTTATCAACAAATGATAGTGAACTGATTTTAAATTGTTTATCTTGCAAGATGAAGGAACTTCTTGAAATGAAATTGTAAATACCCCTAAATTGTCGCAAGGATGAGATCCTGTGTGATTCGAGGGACTTTAACACAAGATTGCAATAGGAATAATAACAACTACTTGCAGAAATTTTGAAATAAAATGCAGACACAAATTTCTCCAAGATTGTCACATATTAACTCAAAAATGGTTAGATTCATCAACAGAGGAAAGTTTCTTGAATAGTCTCAAATATTATCAATGGCTATAGACTCACAATGAACTTGACATGATTGAAATCTAAAATATAGGAAATTAATAGGTTTTCTCGGATTGGTCTCTTAGGAAGATGGGATCTCTCAAATTTTCTCTTAAGAATTCAAGCCCCGACCATTTGCAAGAGTATTCTCATTGCATTTATACATTTCACTCACTCACTCATCCCAAATTTTCCCCAAGGAAAGATGAATATTCGAGGGACCTTTGCTTATTACCAATTTGCCTCGAAAGAGACGATTAACAAATTAAAATATGAAAGATGCCAAGTGGACCAATTATGAATTGATCACATTTCTTAGATCCTCTACTAATGACTAAGATGCCATGCCACATCATTTTTCCAATCCTTCTAATCATTCTAATTCTCACATGTAAGAAATACCTATTTTAATCATTTTTGGAGGCTCAGTATAGCTAAATCCGACAGTAATCTTTTCACCCTCAACAAAACACCTTTTTCATCTTTTGTGCATGTAACCTCCATCATTTCATCCTTTTCCTCTCTTTCCTCTACAACTCTACCCTACATCCATCTTCTCTAGTAATTCATGTGTTTGCAAGTGCTTGAGTAATTCCAATTTCAAAATATCAACCTTAACAATTATTGGACTCACAAATTAAGTTCTAAACCTATTCAATGGCACTTTACATATGAAAATGAGAAGGAATATCATCAAAAATGATGAAAATTTGTGTGTATTCATATCTACAAGAGTATTGGAGCAAAAATGGTAGTAAAATAGGTGAAATGCATAATAATCGTTATTTTTTTCCCTTCTTAACTCTAGATTAGAGTTGTCCACATGATTTCTTAGTGCAACTACAAATTTGAGGTACAGTGGCAAGTTTCCAAACAAGCATGGGCCTTTCACATGCCCTGGGCCCAAGAAAAATCCATTTGGCCTTTGAAAATATCGTGTAAAAAGAGCCAGCGGAAGCCTCCATGTGTCTCAATGGTGCACTTTGAGATGGTCCCCAAAAGAGGAGACCCCAAACAAGCATGGGCTCACAATGTGTCTTTGCCAAACCTACACTAGCCACATGAAAAAATTGTCTAAGTCTAGAAAAAGGTAATAGAAAACCTCCACGTGTCTCCTTGGCGCAACTCCAAGGTCAAACCAAAAGGTGAAATTTCATATGAGCTCCGTCCCTCCACATGGACAAGTTTTGAGTTGAAGTGGGTGTTAGAGTTTCAAAGTGCTCCACTGAGCTACATCCAACTAGAAAGGGCTGTGTTTACACAAATGCTTTGAGATATAAATTTGATGAGGAAAACCACACCCGTAAAACCGTAAATGCAAAGAAATCACCATTTACACCCGAAAATGAATATTTCCTTAGGGAGAGAGATTTTGGAAATGATATAAGGCCCAAATTTGATCCAATGAGACACATCCAATCGAGGATACCACAGCCCATAGATATTTGGGACAAACGTTGACAGGAAAACAAAGCATGACTGTGGAAAATAGAAGGAAGGAAAAAACCTAAGTTTTCGCTCAAGTTACAAATTATTTGACATGGATAGAGGAATGGAAAAATAAATATTTATTTAAAGTGATCCTTGACTAAAGGAAGGGATTGATCATGGAAACTAAATGGAGGATAGAGTTTTCATTCATCAATACGGGAGATTAAAAAGATGACAGAGCCTAAAAATCTAAGAATTTCAAGGACAAACGGAGCAAGACCAAATTTAGCACCAAATAGTTTTGCACTAATAATAGGTCTTAGAGACATTTCATCTCTTTGACTTGGCTTCCCAAGGCACCGACAATGATCATAAGTCTTGCAATCTACCTTCCAATTTTTATACAAGGTCTCCCACCATAATCCAACGAGTAGAATCTTGTACACAGTGGCATTACCTGCATAGTACCCACTTGCAATGCCACCATGAGCCTCCTCTATGATATTTTGGTGATCATGGTTTAGTAAAAAACTACGTAATACGTCATCCTAATTTAAATTGTACAAGTTACCGCTAATCAACAAAAATGGTGCCGCATGAATAGTGAGTTTTTATTTTCTAAGAATTTCATTCCTTATGGCACCATACCTTTTCATAGAAAGACATCAATGTTATCTAATTCTGATGGCACCCATTGTAACATGTATAATTGTGCATCGAAATGGTATCTTCAATTGTTTGTGCTTCTTTTCCTGACTATATTCTAGATAAATGGTTTGATCTAGAATTACTTTTCCTCTTGTGTTACCATAACAAAGAAATTAAATTCTTAGAATAAGAGTACCCATTTACATATGAAACCCTCTAAAATGGGCATGTATAAAAAATAATTCAATTCCATGTGATCTATATAAAATACAAATGGTGTTGCTTGCAGGTATTGTCAGAATTTATGTAGCACATAGATCATTGACAAAGCTTCGCATTCTGTAGTTGTATAATTCTTCTCTAAAGGAGTCAACTTTCTACTAGCAAAATAGATAGGATGATGTATAATACCTTCACCAAGTTGATCCAACATTGTGCCAATGGCCATGCTAGATGCTTCCATATATACATGAAATGGTTTCTCCCATGAAGGATAGCACAAAATAGGTGTGGTAGTAAGTTTCTCTTTCAATGTTTCGAATGCGCATTGTTGTGGTTCTCCCCAGTAGAACATCCCTTTTCCTTTTAGTAACTCCTCCAAAGGTTTCCAAACCTTAGCATACCCCTTTATAATTTTTCTATAATATCCAATGTGACCCAAGAATCTACACACCTCACTTTAACCGGTAGGAACTTTGAGGATGATAATGACAACAAATTTAGCTTGACTAACCAAAAATCTTGCTTGCAGATGATGTGCCCTAACAAAGATTCCAAATGGTGTAGAAAATAAAAATTCTTGATGTTCAAATAGATACTTAGATACCTACATCTTTCAAACATTAAGCACAGATTTTCACAATGATCCTTAACAAGTCCATACACCATCTAATCATCTAAATAAACATGCAATAAGTTGTCAATAAAATATTTTAACGCTTGAACAACTATGAGTGAAAATACAAAGCAGACGCATTTTTAGACCAAAGGCATCACAAGATAGGCAAAGATGCCCCATTCAAGAATAAAAGTAGTCTTTTCCCGATCCTCCTTGCAATCCTAACCCGATGATACCCAGAGAATCCATCTGTAAATGAATAAATTTCACAACCTACAACGCCTTCTAGTATTTCCTCAGTGAATGGCATAGAAAGGGATTAGTCACACATGTAGCATTCAGCCCCATGTAGTCACAAAGATCCTAATCTGACCATCCTTATTGATACTAATTACCATTGAGTTCATACACCTTCCTTAATCTTTATCTTCATCTCTCCTAATAATGCATGCACACCTTTGAGCTCATGGTATCCCAAAGGGAATAAGTCATGATAACCCCGTAGTAACTCAATGGTTTTTACCACTTAAGAGTCGACCAATTTTCACCATTATTGCCTCGTTAGGCTCAAAATATGATCGAATATTCACTTTCTTTTCTTCATAGGTTCATGATAGGCACACGTGGTATTATATACACTGTCCAACACATCACGCCTACTTGTTGAATGGTTTATATCATGATTTTTTACGTCTTCATCATCCACTAAGTAGACCATTTTTCCTTTTTCTTTATCAAGGTAAGCATGCTTAAGTAATGTGGCATCTGCTTTATTTCTCTCGCAAAACATGCTCCAAATTATCCTTCATCAAATAACTACTAAATGAGTTCTTCCACCTTGGCTCTATCTCCCATAGTTAAATACTTTACAACATTTAATACCTCTTCTACCGTGAGGTTTAATAGAGAAAATTCAAAGGTTTGGGTCATTCGTACAATTAAATCCTGCCAATTTCTAGTCTCTCTATGGACTTTCATATATACATACCAAGCATGCGTGGAGCCTTGTAAAGTGGAAAAAAAAATCCACCCAGAGCGAAGGTGGTAAAGCTTCCTACCCCTATGTATAGAGTCTCTCACACTACCGAACATGGTGTTGAGCAATAGGTTGATTAACATGATAAGTTCAAATCCGAGTAGTTGCATCACTCCCGAAGAACCTACTAGAAAGAGAAATCCTAATTTCATCCCATCCTACAAGATTATCTTTATGAACCACACAACAAAGGTAATCGCTATCCCGCGTAGTGTATATGCTAGAATATTCCATCTCTCCAACTGGTCTATCGAATGTTCCTCCATGGCATGTAGAAATATCATAGGATCCCCTTATCTAGTGTAACAAGGTATTGATTTGTTACCTATTCTCTTGATATAATAGTGTTTGCTGCCCCAAAACATGTGCTCCCGACTTTGCGCCCTACTAACACATAAGTAATATGAGCCTAGTTACCACAAGAAACACTTGTAGTATCACTAAAAGACTATGCATCTTCCTATTAATATAATTTTTTCCTTGGAAAAATTGATCAAACATGACCCTGAACAGGTCACTTCTACCGGATTAGCCCGTGCTTTAGATCTAACAATTAGGTTGTAGGCGTAATGAAAATGGAGGAGCAAGGTTGGTTAAAGAGGAAAGTAGTATCAAAGAAACTAGAGGGTCTCAGGAGTAAAGCGGGGAAAGGTTCAAAGTCTTCAGCCTTAGCAAACAATTCAGAGTGGGCTCAAATTGGCTAAGTATGGGAGAGATGGCGTAAGAAGACGCCACGTGTTTCAACAATGCACTTTCAAGGGTTGAGACCAATGGTGGTTCCCTAAACAAGTACAAAGTCTCCAGTGTCCTGTGCCCAAAAAGGGATAGATCCCGGCATTGAAAAATCCAAATGAGTGGAAAGAACCACGTGTAAGCTCAACACAATTTCAAAAGGAAGAGCCCAGTGGTAGAGACTCAAATTAGCGCCAGCTCTCCACGTGGTCAGTGTCCAATAGAATTCAAAGAGTAGTGAGACCAAATCAGTTGAGTAGAAGAGTGTTAATGGAGGGTGCCAAGTTTCTCAATGACACACATTCAAAGGCATGGCCCAAGGGGAAAACTTAGACAAGCGGTAAGTCTCCACATGTCCCAGGTTAGACATATGGCCCCGCCAAACAAAAAATACTTAGCCAAAACACAAAGGAATAGAGAAAAGTTATGGAGGCATCCACTTGTCTCTTTGGCACACCTTTAAAATCTAAAATCCAAATAGAATTCCCAAACATGCGCTGGCTCTACACGTGGCCATGCTTCAAGTCAAGGTACGAAGATAGGTCGTTGGAGGAAATTTGAGCTTTTGGATCAAAAGGTGTAAATTATAAAAATGATCCACACCCTTGTTGATGCCCATAGTGCCATGTGTCGTGTCTAAATTACGTGTAGGAAGGTAGACCCAGGGAGGAATTTTTACCCAAATGGAAAATGTGGGCTATGTGGGCCCAAGATGGTTTTTTTACAAAAATGAATTACGGGATGTAGGGTGTTTTTTGTGCATTTCATTTTTTTGTGCCAAAGGGCAAAACTAAATTTTAGGCACGTGGACCCGTTCTACTAACTAGTTTTCACCATTTTTGTATGGACCCAACTCAAACATTCAAATGGACATATCTTTCAATCTAGTGCCCAAAATTCAACAAATTTAGCACCATTGGAAAGGTCTCAACCTCATCTATGCCATGGAAACATGAAACTTTAATTTTGATGAAGTTAGGTGGGTGAAAAATGAGAAAACATATTCATGCCATTAATACACAATCTAATTGCTCCAACAACTAGATCAAATTTGATTTAATCCATTGTTCTTCCTTCTTCAACACACCGAGAAGACATAGAGTGGTGGACTCGATAGATTGTGGGCATATTTACAAGCAACGCTGATGCTAGTAAATGAGCTCCAAATAAGGTTTCCCACCTCTTTTATTATTTTTTCTTTGGTACATCTATAAAGGAAGGAGCTTGGCTCATTGTAAAGGGTTGGACACTTCTTTTTTCACCTTCCTTTCTTCCCTTGTCTACAACTAAATTTGTGGAATTTTCCAAAATTCCCATTCAAATTGTAATTAGAATATTTTTTACCTCTTGGCTATTGTAATATACTGTATCAAATCAGTAGCAATAATAAATGTCTTTGGATGATTCTCAACTCTCTCATGTGTTCATTGTTGTCTTTTGATCTCCGATTGTGGTTTGGTTATCCGTGCATGGTGGTTGTATTACATTTCTATAGTCTTTTTATATTGTAAAATGGGTGTTAAAAATCCTTTGGTGCATCACCTTGTTAGCTTAGCTTTATTTTTATCGTATCTTCTAAACCCTATCTCCTTGGTGAGATAGAGTTGGTTTTATAGTATATCCTCTATAATTTATTTGTGTGCACCGAACAGAGGAATAGAACCCACCTTCATCTACAGAGCTCTCTCGATTTCAATGGCACACACTTTGAGAGCTTCTCCATGTTATTTTATCCCACTTAGAGTCTCAACCCATCAAGTTGTAGAAATTCAAGGGTGTTTGATTTTGCACTAATAGTTTTGGCATGCCTAGTGGGACAAAGACGTCTCAATTTTTATTGTAGCAACATTGATGTGCACTTTTTCAAATATTTTCAGCTCTTTTAATAAGCTCTAAAGTTACGCATTTGGTAACTCCCAAAGAAGTATAATACACTAGTTTCAACAGCCCAAATTTATCAAGTTAATGAGAGGAATACAAACAAGGCCAAGAAAAAGAGAGTAGGGGCTATTCATCTATCTACATTTATCCCTAGATAGAGAAAGAAGGGGAAGAAGAGCCCAGAGGTCTCCATCTCCACCAAGAAGGACATTGTCAACGTCTCCACCTAGTAGACCTTTTTTTCAATCGACTAGAGTCCTCTCGACCATTTAGGATGGCACAACCCAACCCCTACGTTAACTTCACTAGCAAGATCCCAATTGATCTCAACGCATAAAATCCAATTCTAGTTTCGCATTGAAGAGCATTCCATATTTCACTAGAGAGAACCAGACTACTCTTGGTGACCAAGTTCAAGACATTGCAAAAGTATAAAAATTCATGAGATTGTTGAAATGGATGTTGTTAAGTTATTGGCATCCTCCTTTAAAGGTAAAGCTCTACAATGGTTTAGGAGTCTGACATTAGGGTCTATCCAGAATTGGGATCATTTGTGCACAACCCTTCATAACCAATTTGGATAAAAAAGGGACAACCTATCCTTGTTAGAACCACTAACATCCATCAAGAGGGGTCCGAATGAGCAGTTGATGGATTTCAACTTCAGAATTCAAAGGACATGGGATAGGATTCCATTGACCATTAGACCCACAGATGAAGGTGCTTTCCTATACTTTCTTAGATCTTTAAATTCTGATATTGCCTTAATGATTCAATCAATGGGAGGTGTGACCTTACCTGCAGCCTATAACATTTCCATTAGATCTAAAAATTTCTAATTCAGGTTAGGAACCTTGTACCTAGGCCACTTATGCCTCTCGTATCTAGAACTAGGAGCTCCAAGAACTAGTCAAATACCCATGTTAGCTCCCCTTACCTACTCTAAGGAATCTGAGTTCACCAAGCTTCCACCTCATCCTCTAGCAAGACTTAAAAAGAGCCAAAAATGCTATGAAATAGTGAAGAACCTTGGGAATGAGCTAGTGACTATCAAAAGGCAAGCAAGCTCAGAGTTTTAGGCCATATCAACCTTAAACTCAGTATCAGACTAGATCCCCATATCAGAAAAATAGATAACCAACTTATGTGGCAAGTCAAAACAAAAACTAGGGACAACCTCAAGCTTCTAAGTCATTCCGACCATATGATCCAAACATAGCTTCAACATCAAAGGCCTTGGTTCCAACACAAAACAATATGTCACAAGAATATGATTGGTGTTTCCCATGCAATCAGCCCCATAACCACCAATGTCTTTCAATGGTGTACTCAACTAGGCCTTGATGGTACAGATCATTGGTGTGTCCCAAGAGTCTAGTCAAGAAGAAAATCAACAGAAAGAAACCCATAAAGAGGAACCTTCAAGTGAGACTATACTTGTCAATTGGTAGGTCAAGACTTCAGGAGTTAACCAAACCCCTTCTCAAAGTTTGGTTGCACAATGCATGGTTCGAGAAAATGAATATTAGAGAGGGAAAATCATCAAACTTGAGTAATCCTCAACCTTCTATTATTCCACAAGGTATTGTCACTCAAAGTGCAACTCCCAATATGTAGAGTCAGCCCAAGCCACCTTCCGCACTCCATGTATAAGAGAAAAATGTACCCGTAAAGGGAAGCAAAAAGATAGCTCATCCCCATTTAACATCACTTGAACAAATGAAGAAAACAATGTGAATATTTCAATGTGGGAGTTGTTAGCTATCCGAGGATAGAGAGACTTGTTACAGCTATTATGGCCAATTGGTCAACCTAAAATCAACCTCCCAACCACCAAGAGAAAGTTATTTCCAATGTGGCTTAGCCTAAAGGAAACCATGGAGTACAACAAGGTAGGAATCTAAATCCCCCTTTGTTCTATGTTTCATTGATAATTGGAGACAAGATAGTGCATAATTGCATAATTGATTTGGGAGCGAGTAACTTAGTCATGCCCAAGAAAAAAATTCGATCGTTGGGCTTCAATACAAATTCATCTCCAAAGGCATAGTGCAATTAGATGGGACAATAGTAAAAAGATTTGGAGTCATCAAGGATTTGAGCCTCACACTGCACGCATGCCCTAATGTGACCGTATTGTAAAATGTATCAATTATAGACTTTCAGTAGCATTTTTCATCGTGTTGTTCAAGAGACTTCACTACAAATTCAAGGCTATTTGTTTTCTGATTGGTTGCACATGATTTTTAGAACAAGGTATGGAGCCAAGGGTATGATCAGATCTTAGCCCATTTCAGATTACCATATTGAACCTCATGTGCCTAACCCAATCAATGTGAATTGTTCATCCATTGATCGTAAAGTCCTTCCAAGCACTTGTGAGGTAGATACCAAAGTTGAGTGTATTCTTGACTTGACCCTCAATGAGTGGATGAACAAGAGGCATGATTTTTATCCCTATAATGAAATGGAGGAATCTAAGCTAGAGTATTTTGTTTGCATGAGGAGAATCATCCTCTTCCCGACATCATTAAGTCGACCACAAATATTATAATGAGGTATGGCAGCTATTCTTTGATCGCTCAAGAAGCAGATAAGGAGCCGAGAGGAAGAGCCATGCTTGTTTTTCCCCAAGGTATGAAATATTACTCAACCTTCCATTTCCAATTTTTTTGCTTGAACAACATAGTAGAGTATGAAGCTTTGATCTATGGACTCGCATTGCAAAATAAAAGAGGGATTAAAAACTTGAAAGTGTTTAGTGATAATGAGCTAGTTGTAAATCAGGTCTATGGAAAAATTCTACTAAGAATGATCTCGTTAAGGAATTACAATAACTGTGTATGAGACCTCATCGAGGATTTTGAAGCATTCAACATCAACTCCTTCCCATGAAAGAAGAATGAGGAAACAAATGCAGATAAGTACAGATCGGGGCAGCATTTGATGTTTTAGAGAGTATCAAGAGTGATAAGTATAAGCCTAATTTTAAGGTGGTCAGTAAGACCAGCCATCCCAGATAACAACAAAAATTTGCAAATCTTCGAGAATGATCAACAAATTATCAACTTTCTACAAGAAGAGACCGAGTTTTCTTCTAGAAATGAAGACAAATTGGAACAATGTTATAGTGACCAAGTGGTGTAACTAGAACTAACAAATTACCAAAGGTTATTGTAACTTTGGAGTCAATATTCAACCCAAATGATCAATTCCAAAGAAAAAGGAAAATATTTAGGTGAAGGGTGAAAATTGTGAGCCCATTTCCATGACAAAGGCAAAATGTTGTGAATCGGCAAGGTAAGTACACAAGAAGAAAAATCTGAATTCATTCAAATTTTTCAAGAATTCCCATATGTCCTTTCCTAGACTTACAAATATTTAAGATGTTTTAACCCAAATTTTGCACAACATACTATTGAGCTAGATCCGTAATCTAAGCCTTTCAAATAGAAGCAAAGGCCATTAAAACCTCACATTGAACCTCTCATGAGAAAAGAGTTGAACAAGCTAATTGAGGCCAACATCATCTTCCCCATCAAGCATTCAAGTTGGGTTACAAACTTGGTGCCTATGAGGAAAAGAAGTGGAGAAATCAGATTGTGTGTAGACTTCCATGATCTAAACAGAGCATCACTCAAGGATCATTATCCACTTCCATCAATGGAACATATCTTACAAGTTATAGCTAGCTCTGAGATGTTTTCATTGCTAGATGGATACTTGGGCTATAATCAGATAATGGTGAAAGAGGAAGATCAATTCAAGATAGCCTTCACCACCAAATGGGGTACATATGCTTATAAGAAGATGCCATTTGGATTGTCAAATGCCGAGAAACATTTCAGCAAGCTATGGACATGGCATTCAAAGGCTTAATCAACAATATAGTTCTGGTGTATCTAGATGATATCAACGTATTCTCAAAGAATGTTTTAGACCCTCTATTCCACCTCAGACATGTATTTTAGAGGTGTAGAAGGTTCAGAGTGTCATTAAACCCAAAAAGTGTGTATTCTTGATACACGAGGGAAAATTTTTGGGTCACATTGTCTCAATGGAAGGGTTAACAATTGATCTTGCAAGGGTCGAAGCCATCCAAACACTTCCATTGCTAGAACATAAGAAATCTCTCCAAAGCTGCTTAGGAGAATAAATTTTTTCATAGATATGTGCCTAATTTTCCACTCTTGTGAAGCCTTTAACAATGATGTTGAAGAAGATTTTTGCATTCAAAAGGACAACGTAAGGCAAAGAGATTTTGATGCCATCAAGATCTCAATATCACATGCCCCAATTTTTTTAACCCATAATTTTCAAATGATTTCATGATATATGCTTGTGGAGGGTCGACACAATCTCAAATATCTTGGTTAAGCCCAACAAGGAAGGTTTAGAACAGCCCATAGCATTTTTCAAATCGAACTAGAGGATTACGAGGTAAAATATTATTTCATTAAAAGCATGTCCTTTTCATCATTAGGAATTTGAATAAGTTCGATGCTTGTTCTTGAACAAAAAGATTCAACTACTAGTGTCTCATGCCGATGTCAAGGATTTTCTCCTAAACAAGGTGTTTCACCATTTTCTTTACCTTTTCAAAATGAAAAACATATAAGGGTAAAGGCCAAGGAGGAATACCCATTAAATGTTGGTCGATTGATGGCTGTTGCATGTGTTCTCGACTTCTTGATCCCGAAATGAATGTGAGAGCTTCCTTTTGTCTAGGAGGAACTACCTGTAATAGAAAAAAAAACACAAGAAGATAGTTAAATGATATATGACAAAGGGACTGCCTAGCATATGCTAATTTTGGGAAGTGTGATACTTCCTAGATGGATGTCAATCCATAGTTTAAAACAAGTTAATGCAAGAAATAATCAAGGTCCTACCGTAATTAATATGATTTATGTATCTCATTGAAATACGATAAGTAAATCCAATCACAACATGATAGTTTATAGTTGGATTTGAGAGTTGAGGTATCTCGTTAAGGTATTGGGCCCGGTTAGGGTTAGGTTCTAGGTTATTTAGGTCAAATAGTATGGTGATTGTTGGGTCTATTCTTGGTCAAGGTGTAAAACACAAAGATCGACATTGGCTAAATGTGATCGATGCCATTTTAGGTGGAACTGAAAATGGTTGTGGATAACCGACGTCGGTATGGTCAAGGTAAAATAAAATCAAGATAATTTAAATGGCATGGGTGATCTAAGTTCAAATAAAGTTTGGGTGAGTTAATGGGGAGGTTAGTAGAGACGCTAGGTATTCTTATAAGTGTACAACATGTGAGAATAGGTGATATTGTGATGTGAGTGAATGAATATTTGGGTTTACAAGTAGGTGGGTGATGAAGAAATAAGCATGTAAAGAATAGATTAATAACAGGAGTAATAAAGATTACTAACTGAAATAAACTATACTAGTTAGGGCCATACTTATTGTGTTAAGGTTTTTGATGGTTGAGTGGTGGAGGCAGTTGATCGGAGAATACGTGTATGGTCCTATAGTGGTGCCTTCCCGGAGTGATCCTGTGAATGCAATGGCTCTCTGATTGGTCCTCGTGATGGATCTAAATGTTTGGATGTATAAAAGAATGCTTCTTTCACTTACATGTAGATTTGGTCTCTTTTCTTTTTCTCATAATGTGCCAACCTTGAAATAAGGTTACCAAATGGAATAACAGTAACCAAAAAATGTTTCGGATTGATTGGCATCGGTTCAGGGATGACTGACATTGGTTAGGGTGGGATTCCCTAGGTTTACTAAAAATTGGATATCATGGCAATGATTTCTACTAGATCTCTCTATTCATTTGGGAAAGAATGGGAGTTACCTTTTCTTATACATGAATGTGGTTAGAGGAGATGTAGGCTTTTACTTTTAGGATTTAGTTAGGTTTTAGTTAGTTATGGAAACATACTAAGAATAGCTCTTAGGGTGAGGTGGCTAGTTGTGGTGTATAGGTGAGGTGGTGGGGTAGGAATTGTATTAATTAGGATAATTAAATAATAATTATTGTCAGACATGGATTAATTTAATTAAATTAATATTAGTGTGGAGTGTAAGGGGCCATGGTTAGGTGATTGCATTAAAGTTGATTATTTAACGAAGGGTCAAGGAGCATGTGACACAATTTTGGTGTCTACATTTTTCCCTTTGGTTGCATATTTTGTATTGGTAAGTGACGCCGACAAAAATAAGATGTGGTTGTCCCATGTGTGGGTGAAGATGATTGCCCTCAAACTAGCAACTAATGAGGTAGAAGGAAGAATTGGTAAGTGGTTTGATTAAAGGTGAATGTGATGAAGAGGAAGGTGGACAAAGGGTAAGGGGGTAAAGGTCCAATTGGGTAATACAAGTAATGGGTTGGGGTTAAAGGTAGTAATAGTTAAACACGTGCCCAGGTATAAACTACAACATGATACCAAGTTGAAGAGAATGAAAACTCTACATTGTCTAAGGTTGATAGGTTTATCCAAACAAGGTTGAGGTGATTATGGTATCCAAGGTATAGGATATGGTGCGGAAACACGTTGTAGGTCAGGTGCAGGAATGTTTAGGTATGTTCCAAAGACACCAAAGCTTGGGTTAGGACAAACGGTCATGGAAAGAGGCAAGGTAAGGTCATTAGGTCAAACAACATGGGTAACAATGTCGCAAGGTATAGTGAGCACATGAGTTCACAAGTCACTAGCAATGTTCTAGGTCCAAGTAGCTAGGTCACAACACGGGTAGGGCTGAGGTATGGGTAAAATAACAAGTCCCAAAATGCAATTAAGGACAAGTATAGGTAAGGTAGGCATGGAGGTTGGTTACAATAAGGGTGGGTAAGGTCAAACGGTGGTTGGGTTGAGTAAGTGGGGACAACAATGGGGAATGGGCACAAATATGATAGGTAACCGATGCTAGTCATACGTAATTGGGAATGGTTGAGGTAATCTTGTCATTGTTTATGGGGAAGATGACCAATGTTAGACTTGGTATAACTCGACCACGGTGAGTTAGGGCACAAGACTGATGTGATTTTATGTATAACCGACATCGGTCGGGTTGACGTGTGTATATAAAAATAAAAATCTATATATGACAAATTCATTTGTACATTTCAGATTTTGTGGAAATGAAAGATCACTAAACGATTTGTGTTGTGTCGGGAGAAAAAGATGAGGGATGATATCCTGCTAAGGTGGAGGGATCTAGTTGGTTAGAGGAGCCAGGTAGACGGGTTCACGAGCACAGGTGGATTGATTGTGATTGGGTGGAGAGCATGAGGATTGGATTTGGTGAGTGGACATGGCAAAGGTGGGAGAGGGATTAGGTGGACCACCAATGCAGTGGCTTGATGTGCCACCATGGAGATGGTAGTGTGATGAGGTAAGATTCAATCTCTTGCATTGGTTTGGGAGGTGAATTGGGTATATAGGTTAGGGAAAGAATACAAGATTTTTGGGGGAAAAGGGGATTTGAATTTGGGAATGCAAATTGGGTAAAATAGGAATGGGTAGAGGTGTGGTTAGGTGTATGAGGGGTGGGGAGGAGATGAGGGTAGAGGTAGGTAGGAATGGGTGAGAAGAAGGGAGTGTTTTAGGAAAAAGGGGGTTTGGGGTTATAGATTTCTAGGTGAAAGTGACTAGCGTTGGTCATGGGGTGGCCAACGTCGGTGGTGTCTAGCCGGTCACTGGTCACAAGTAAGGTGATTAATACCAATATGGGATAGACCATGGTTGGTTATAATTAATCGGTCCCATCAAGATGTGAGAAAAAAGGGGCCAATATAGCCTAGGATGGTTGGGTGAGATAGATACTAGGAAAGGAGTATGTTGTTGATAAAAAAACTAGAGCATGGGTAAGTGGTTGAAAGAGGTATTGTATTGTTGATAGTGGTTTAGGGTTGGGGTGGGTGGATAAAATATGTGATAAGAAGTTAAGTTGTGAGGGGAAAAAGAGGGAGGGTAATAAGTGTAGGTGAAGTGTCAAGAGTGATTGTGGGTATGATCAAGTTGTATTAATGTGATGTTTTGTTGGATGCAAATGAGAGACTAGTTATGGATGCCGATAGGTACCGGCCCTACTCGTGATAGTTCAAGGAGGTGTGATAGTTAAATTTACAACATGTTGTAGCAATTGTCCTAATTACATTCATATGCTACCAGCATGTAGTCTGGTAGCCTAGTTTGATGGTCACTCTCATTGACAAATGAGATTTGGTGACCAACACATTTCATCTACCGACGGGTGAGATCATAGTCACCCTAGAGGATGTGTATAGGATCTCTTGCGGTTACTGATAGTGGGAGTGTAGGTATATTAAATCCCTTCAGATGTGTCTTAAGAGTTGATGCTTTGATAGCCTTTGGTGAGGGGTTGATAGAAATGAAATTTCATAGCAGTAGCATGACCTATGGAGAGATGTACCAGGCCCGTCTAGAGGAGACTAGGCTTGTTGTGTTGTTGATGGAGGTAGTTTGCTACTTTGCACTACCAAATGTAGAGGGTGGGAGATTCCCACAATCACTGATGGGGGTCCTACATGATATGGTGATAGACTAGATATGTTTTTCATGAGTGCCAACATTTGTAGTGTAGCTATATATGGAGTTATGGGTGTATGGGCAGCTTCGTGAGGTTCATCTTGTACTTCACTTTCATTTTACATTGTTGGACCTATAAGCACATTGTGTGTTTGCCAAGTTGTTATGCCCCGTGATGATGCATTCTATCCAAGATTTATTCAGTGGTCTATAGGTGATGGGTGTCAATTATTGCAGAGTGTCGAGTGGGTAGGGAGATGCATGATGTCGCCTACTACATGTGGTTACTGGAGGTGTTGTCTTGTGTAGACACCATTTGGAGGACCTATGTGTGTTATCCATCATATGGATAGATGGATGTGGAGCTAGATGGATTATGGCTTCTCGGATGGATAGAGGGGTGACGTGTCAAAGAGAAACGAGATGATACACGTAGATAGGGTTAGGAAACATTTTGTAATGTCACAAGATATACCTCCACCCTTCCCATAGTACATAAGGGATGGTGTGGAGAGATTGCTACCTCTACCCTAGCTAACAAAGTGACTAAAAGGTAGGAGGAGTATGTGAGAGACCAATGGATTGATGATGCCGAGGTGAATGAAAAATATAGATAGTGGTGGGATGCACACCTACGAGCAAGCACCACCGAGCCCGAGATAGCCGATTTAGCCACCATCGTAGTTTAGAGGGATGCCCTATAGGGGCAGGTAGCCATGTTGATTCCACAGTTGGGGATGGTGCAGGAGAAGTTGACAAGAATAGAGGCACGGTGGCAACTTTTACAGTGCCTAGATAACATAGGGACAAGAATCCTCACAGGGAGGTGATGGTGATGGGATACAGGTGGCTGCCCTACATGTGTAG
Source organism: Taxus wallichiana var. yunnanensis (assembly GCA_018340775.1). Lineage (NCBI taxonomy): Eukaryota > Viridiplantae > Streptophyta > Pinopsida > Cupressales > Taxaceae > Taxus > Taxus wallichiana. Next base: position 834,563,678 of record CM031243.1, read on the forward strand.
GTTACTTGTTTACAGGGACAGTTGGCCACTACACAGGAACATGTTGCAAGTCTTTAGTTCTAGATATAGGCATGAGTGGGATAGGGTCCCTCAGATACACACAGGAAGTAAAGGGTCGAGGGCCAATGGGGCCACCAAAGATAGTACCCAGTAGCAAGATTATGGGATGCCCTAGGTGAGGCTAGGTATTATTAGGATATTTTTATGGTGGCAGGGATAGATTTTCTATCCTATGGAGAGTACAGGGAATAATAGGCCTCGAGTGAGAGGACTAGGTCGTGGACCCACATTTTGGAGAGTATAGGGGGCGATGAAGCCCCAGAGAGGTCGGTGAGGCCACCGGTTTATGGAGGCTAGCTTCAGGTGCGGTAAGAGTAAGTAGTACCCCACCACGACAGAGCCGAGGAGGAGGAGAAGACATGGGAGACTGATATGGAGGATATCTAGCAGGGAGATATTTGATAGCCATATGTAGCTTCTGTTTTGTATAATTATTTATTTTTTATATATACCGCCCGCTGCATGCCAAAGAGAGTGAGGATGTATACGAGAGATGATTTATTTTTATCATATACCGCCTACGTTTGAAGATGGTGAGGATGTATACTAGAGTTGATTAATATTTTTGTATTCATTTGTATCGGTGTACATATGTATGTATACATAGATGTCTTGATTTATAGATGATGATATTTATACTATTGATAATGTACTTGTTTTAATTTCCATTATTATTTGTGTATGTGATGGAAACTAGGTGAGTTATGTATGATAGAGTCAGGGTCATGTAGGTAAGGATTGAGTCAGGTCATAGGAATGGATTGAGTCAAGTCATAGGCATGGATTGAGTCAAGTCATAAGCCCGGATAGAGTCGGGTCATAAGAATGGACGGAGTCGGTCATATGCATGGATTGAGTAAGGTTGACTTAGGTATGATGAAGTTTAGGTTGGTTTAGGTATGGATTGAGTCAGGTTGACTTAGGTATGATGAATTTTAGGTTGGTTTAGGTATGGTTGAGTTGAGGTTGGTTGAGTTTAGGTTGGTTTAGGCATGGTTGAGTTTTTAACTCATTAATTTGTGTAATTAATGATGATGTGGGTCATGTTAAGATGTTTTGTAGGAAAATGTATGATAATGGTAAAGAAATGGTAGACAAGATGAAATGAATGCATGAGTGATGATGGTAAAGATGTGAAGCAATTGTTGTTTTTTAGTTTAATTTACAATTATTGATATAAAAAGGAAACTAGCTAGGGTAGAATGTGACTAGGAAAGGGGAGAGAGAATTGGTTAGGGTAGAGAGTGGTTGAGCTAACCTCCAAGGGCCCCATGCCCTGAGTCCTACCTACCCAATGAAAAGGGACCTCAGGCCAATGTAGTTCTCTTATAAGCTATGGAATGTTAAGGTGAAATAACGAAATGGTCTTATAGGTACTAGGCATGGGTGATGTAGGTCATAGGCATGATTGAGTTTAGGTTGTAGGTATGGTTAATTGATTTTTGAATACATGTTCTAAAGATATGTCTTGTATAGCAATATAAATAGATAATGAGGAAGGTCAATGGTAAGAGGTGTAAAAGAGCAACTTAATTGATAAGAACTCGATGCGTCGATCATACCCTAGATGGGCTTATGAACATAAGACCCTATAGGCCTTGTATGATGGATTGTTTTAAGGGTGAAGAAAAGTCACATGATCATGAAATGACATGTTTATTTATAAGTCCCTTGAGTAACAAGGAATTTAAGTAGAAAAAAAAGGAGGTGAGAATGAGAGGATTATCATAACTTAGTGTATGACAATGTATATTTCGAACAAGAAACGCGTAATCCAAAATAGGCATGTCCATAACAAAAATTTATCTTATTATTGATTTGTTTTTTTTTAATAGACCGATCGATGCGGAAGTCTATATAGGATTAATATATTATCTCCTCGAGGTCTTCATGAAGCTGATTGATGACAGAAACTTCAATGTTTATTACATTTTTCTAATGACCATACATAGTTTTCATTCAAGGGAGCAGTCTATCGATAGTTGTAGAATATGGAGAAGAGATGTCCCCTTTGAGGGAATCATCTCTTTGCTAGATGTTTGACTCAAGGAGTTGTATCTCTTTTTCTTTTTTTTAAAAATTTGTTTACTTCCTTTTTTAGACATTTAAGTCATGGACAAGATTATAGAGCATGATTATGTGCTAGCTTTAGAAGAAAAGATCCTAGTACACAAAGATTAATTAGGAAAATGGTGGTTTTGAGTGATGAATGACCATGGGATTCCATCTTGAAGAAGATGAAAAGTATCCATGAGAATCATACTATGAGGAGAACTATGGTACTCACATTGAAGACAAGGCTAAAAGGTGACGGGTAATCACATGATTCTTGTTTAATCATGGATCCTGAAAATGGGTGATAATGAAATATGAATAATGCTCAAGGAACGAGTGACCAATTGATGAAAGTGATATAGGACTTGATATTAACAATAAAAGGTCGAAGATGCAAGGCATTAAGGGGCTTAGGTTATGGTTTACCTTCAGGTGAAGACAAACGATAAGCACCCAATCCATAAGCATGGGTGACGATATATTGTCCAAGCCAATTAGGAGCAAATTTTCCCCATTTACTTTTCTCCTCTTTGGTTACATGTTGATTTTCCTTCATGACGAGGTCACTAATTTGAAATGTTCGCTCATGAACATGTTTTTCATAGGCATGTTTTATATGTTTTTGGTATATTTGAAGATGGTACAGGTGTTGAGATGACGTTCATCTAATAATTTGAGTTGCACCAAGCGATCCTAGTTAAAGTCATTGTCGTTGAGTATGTCTTGTAGTGAGATAAGGAGGGATGGAATCTAGACTTAGAGAGGTAAGACAACCTCGGTGTCGTAGACCGAGAAAAGGGGGTGGTAGCGAGTCGAAGTTTGAATACTAGTGCGTTAATCCCACAAGGTGAAAGGAATGTGCATATGCCAATCCTTCCCAAGATCATTACCAACCTTCATAAGAATTTTTTGAAGGTTTTATTGGTTGATTTGGCTTCACCATTGGTTTGCAGGAAATAAGGTGATGAAAATTGAGTTGGATGCCAAAAAGCATCACATAGTTTGTGTAGGGTTTTTTTTGAATTATTTTCCATTATCCGTGATAATACGACAAGGGACACCAAAATGAAAAATGATGTGATGGTTGATGAATTCACATATTTTATCATCTTTTATGGAAAGAAGGGGAATGGCTTCTATGCATTTAGTTTAATATTCAATAGCGGTTAGAATTCATTGATGGTGTTGCGAAGAATGGGGGTTGATCTCACTGACAAGATCCAAACCCCATTGAGAAAAAGGATAAAGGTCTTGCATGACCTGTAAGGCATGACTAGGGGTGTGATGGAGATTAACATGTTGCTAGAATTTTATGTAGTGTTTGACATAATCACAACAAATCACAATTTAGGGTTGGCACAATAGCTAGGTGAAGAATGTGTTTAGCAAAAATGAGATGACTAAAGTGGCCACAACAAATCCCATTATGGACTTCCTTAATGGTGTAAGGAATTTCAGAACTGGTAAGGCATCACAAGGCAATGCTATCAAAACCATGTTTGTATAGAAGACCACCCATGATGACATAACGCGAGAAACTTTTAAGGAAGGTACGTTGTCCATTATGAGTGAGATTGGTGGGTAAAATGGAGAGGGAAAGATAGTCTATGTATTGCTTATACCAAAGGTCACTTGAGTCAGGAGAAGCGGTTTTGATAGAGTAAACTTCACAAGGCAAATAAAAGGGTGATTTTATTCTTTGTATGGTGACAAAGATTTTAGAGTCAGCGGAAAAGAGGGTATCTGAGAAGCCAAGTAGGCCATGGTATCTGCAAATTTATTGGTAGAATGTGGGGTGGTTTGAAGGGCGTAACGGTCGAAGGTGGTCAAAAGTATGTCCACATGATGCTTATACTTTTGAAGTATTTCCTTATGACACTGGTATATACCATTGACTAGGTTTATGACCAACTAAGAATAGCTAAAGATGTTGATTGACTTAATATATAAGGCATAAGAAACCCTGAGACCCAATACGAGTGCTTTGTATTTAGAAATATTGTTTGTGCAATCAAAATCGAGTTTGAAATACAAAGGCATAGGTTCACCATCGACCGGAATGAGGATAAAACCAGCCCCACCCCCATGCTGAAAATTAGAGCCATCAAAGAAGAGTGTTATTTGGTAGGCAAGTTCATCCAGGAAAGGATAATAATAGAATCTTCTAGAATGTCAAAGTTATAGGCTTTATCCCCGAAAATAGCTGCATCACCCAATTGGTCGGCAATATCTTGGCCCTTGATGGACTTTTTATGGATGAATTCGAGGTCAAGGTCACCTGAAGCATAATCCAAAGATGCGGCACACCGAGTTTGATAAGATTTGGCATACATGTAGTGTAATGGGTTGGTATTAGTAATGACGAAGGTTTTGTGGTTAAGTAGGTATTGGCATAGTTTGGTAGCAAAAAAACTAAGGCTAGGCAAAAAAATTTGGTGTGGGTATATCTAGTTTCGTAGTCAAGAAGGGTACAAATTATGTAATAAATCACTTTCTCTTGGTGTTGGTCGTCATGATGAGAAAGCATGACACCTAGAAAATGGTCATGGAAGAAATATATAGGTAGAAGGGCTAGTAATCCTTTAGAGGAATGAGCACCGGTGGTTGAAGGAGGTATTGTTTCAAGGCTTTAAAGGCTTTATGGTAGTCATCATCCCATTGGAATGAGACATATTTCTTGAGAAGATGATGGAATGGTTGATAGCGATAAGAGATCTAGGAGATAAAATGAGAAATTGATTGCAATTTTCCTTGTAGGCTACGAAGCTGAAAAATATTAGTGGGTGGTGGCATTTCAAGGATAGCCTTAACTTTAGCAGGATTGACTTCTATGCCATTCAAAGAAATAATGAAACCGAGGAGTTTCCTTAACGCATCTTTGCAAAGATGAATTTTTTTGGTTGAAGACCAACACAATATTTGATGAGGCAGTCAAAGATGACTTTAAGAATGGGTAGGTGTTTGGATTTGGCAAGGATCATCTACGTAATCCTCTAGTATGTGATGCATGATGTCATGGAAGATGTAAGTCATGGCCTATTGATATGTAGCACCAGCATTTTTGAGGCCAAAAAGCATGGCTCGGTAGCAAAAAAAATCCCCCAAGGGGTGATGAAAGCAGTCTTTTGTTGATCCTCGGAGGTAATAATATTTGATTATAGGATGAGAAACCATCAATGAGTGATAACATTTCATGGCCAGTAGTGAGATCAACCATTGGTGAAAGCCTGGAAGTGGGAAATCATCTTTGGGATAGGTGAGGTTGAGGTCACAGAAATCTGTGTAAATGCGGAGTCTCCCTATCACTTTCATGATAGGAACGATGTTAGAAATCCATTGGGTATAATCAATGGGTACAATGAAGGACACCGAGAGAAGATGCTGAAGTTGTTCAATTACCAGAAGAGAAATGTGAGGATGCATTTTCCACAGCTTTTGTTTGATAGGTTTAGCATCAGGAATGGTCATGATATTGTGAACATGATTTTATGATTGATACCAGGCATACTAGCATAGGACCAAGAAAATGCATCGCTATGGTCCCGCAGAAAGAGGTGAAGGCTACCTATTCGGTAGAGTCTAAAGATTGGCCAATATTTAGAATGTGTAGGTCTTTGGGGTATTAATGTTGATTTCGATGGTGGATTCGTTCAAAATGGTTTGTGTCTCAAAGGGTAACAACCGGTGAGTATAAGAGTCTTCTGCACCAAGGTAGGTGAGGATGGACTCATCATCCTAACATTAGATGATGTTAATTAAAGTTGTATCATCATTACTCATGTCAGGATAGAGGAATGGGAGAGGAGAGGGAACCTTACCATCATGCTAATAGTTCAAGTAGTCCCAGGGAAATGGTGTTTACGAATAAAAAGTTAAGAGGTATAGACTTAAGATCTATGGACTCTTTGGGTGAGGATGGTAATGTGGGTGAATGAGAGGGGGAATATGCCTCATCCTGAATAAGGTCAATGTGAACCTTCTTAGAAGATGGAGCATCAAAACCAATGCCACTATGGTCATTGTGTTTATGAGAGGTACAAGAGATGATAGTGTGGTGGCCTTGTTCATAAAAACCAAAGCCAAATCCTTTCCACGCACACCGGTGGAGGAAAGTGTGAGTGAAATAATGGTTAGTGAGGGAGTGTAGGTCATTCAAAAATAGTTGGGTTTGGGATGGGGATTAAGGTTTATAGGTGGCCATATCAAGTCCGTTATATGTTAGATTGGTGCAAAGATGGGGAGGGCTATAAAGGATAACATCACCAATGCACATGTCATAATTGGGGTGTTGACAAAGATTCCCATACTATTGTGGGCTAAGGAAGGTATTGATATCATATAGGTGGTACTCCCCAGGGTGAGGCATTGAAAAACACCTTCTAAGGGATCAATAGTTGGTATGTGGGTAGCAAGTATAGATGGCTTACTAGATGAAGGGGAAGCGGGGCGCAAGCGAGAGAGGCTACAACTACGGTAGGGATAGCGAGGTTAGACACAAAGCAGGTAGTTGTTGAAATTTTGGTGGATGGGCTTGTGGGTGTAGGTGAAGTGGTCTTGGTGGCAGATGCCTTGACCGATACAAGAACATCATTGGGTCAATATAGCATGTTACAGGTCTTTAAAGGTGAGGGGTCGGTATGGATGGTGTATTTATGTCCCTCGCGTTCAAATTTGAGGCATCGATGTAACATCGAAGGGAGACAACTCATAACATGAATCAAAGGTCAGCTAAGCAGCAAGTTATACTGGAACTCCCCTTCTAGGACATAGAAAAGTTTTGTGATGGTGTGGGGACCTATGTAGAAATGAAGAAGAATTGTACCCAGTATAGAGGTTATGGCATCATTGAAATAACAGAACATAATGGGGTTACTATGCATGCAATTGGAAGGTATTTGCATTCGGGCATACACATGAGAGGAGATGATGTTAATGTTAGCACCACCATCAATCATAGTGTGTTGTATGTGTGTATTATCAATAAATACGAAGATGAATAGAGTGGGATTGAGGTCATCGACTAGAAGGGAGTGATCTATTCATCTGCAAAACTTAGGGCAACCACTTGGTGACTGGATGAAGGTGTAGAGGAAGGTGAAGACCTAGTGAGAGAGGCTATGTGGTGAGGGGTAATGATGGAGGCTATGGATGTGGGGTCATTTGGTAAGAATTTGATGGATTGAATGACCTTCATGAGGTCTTGATGATGTGACTTTGAGGTCTGAACAAGGTCATATAAAGATATTTTGAGGGGGGATTGGTGTAGTTGTTTTAGCATTGTACGATGTGTGGCCCCATTGGAAATGAGGTATGCGAGAACCACAAATGATGACTTTGGGTGTGGGTGCGAGACGGTATATTGGGTACGGGGTTGGTTGATGGGCCGCTTTTTTTCTCTTTTCCTTTTCGTTCTAAGCATGGGTGACAATGTTGATCATTTTTATTTGAGGGGAATGGGTAAATGGAGAAGGTGTAGGATGAGTGGTATAACGGAATGAGGGATAGAAACCTATTAGTGGAGAAAACCTTGTGAACTGAGCTACACGTAATGACATTTGGGTGGTGATTTGACTAATTTTTATGCGAACAATGTTAATTTCAAATCTCGGGGATGGATCAAAGAGTTGTGGGGGTGGAGATCTTTGTTGCTGAGTAGGTAAAAGGAGAGGATCTATGGAAATTGGTGAAGGTGAAATGGGGTCCTCATCAAGAAGATCATCATCATAAAATTTTTCTTTAAGAGGACATAATTGGATAAGAGTGGATTTTAAAGCCTTACAGTTCTCTACATCATGTCCTGGCACACGATGGTAGGCACAAATTTTGGTTTCATCAAACCCTTTTGGTTTGGGTTTGAGTGGGTCATAAGGTCTAAGAGGTGGTAATGTGATGATAAAAGTTTCGAGGAGATTGGTTAGGATTTTAGTGTAGGACCTTGCTAATGGATCACAATGGGAGGTGAATGTGGGTTTGGGTATAGGTGCGGCTGACTGTATAGGAAGAGTTTTCACAAGAGGGGTAGTGGGTTGGGTTACAAGTTTGGTGTGTGGTGTGGTCTTGAGTGTTGGTCGTATTTACTTGGGTAGGGGCGTTGTAGATGAACCTGGAAATAGAAGGTGTGGTTGTTTTAACTACTTTATTGGAGGGTAGCATATTTTTGGCTTTAGGTTGTATCTTTTTGGGTAAAGGTGATACGGGTGCATGAGATGTGGAGGGAAAATCTGAAGGTGGAAGAGGGCGGGTTACCCATGGAGGTAATTGAGGTGCTGTGGAGGTAGGTGGTGTGAGTTGGGCAGGAGGCATGAGTGAAAGAGAAGGAAGTGTCATGGGTAGTGAAGAAGTTATTGATGGTATTAGAGGTATGGGTGGTAAAAAGGTTACAGGTGAGGGTGGAGGTTGTGTGGGGTGCTTGGGTATATTAGAGGTCTACGATGGGGAAATGGGTTGCTGCATTCTTGGTTTACCAATGGATGGGGTTTTATTTGGCTAGGGTCGAGGGTGAGGTCCTAGGATGGACAGAAAGGGTGAAGGTGATAAAGGTGTGGTTGGTGAGGTTGGGGTATGAGATCTAGGAGACTGGCTCTTATGTTTAGGGGTCGGTTAAGTTTGGTGTTAGTTTTGGAAGACGTAGCTAAATCTAATTTGATGGGTGGATGAGTAAGGCTAGCTGTTGGTATGACCCCTAAGGTAGTGATAGGTTTAGGCAAGGGAGAGACAATATAGGCATGGGTTTGGGTGCAGATGCATGTTGGGTTATAGTTAGAGGTGTGAGTTGAGCCATGAGTGGTGTCATGGGAGATATTGTGATAGTTGTGGTTGTGTTTGGTTTGGTCAGTTGAAACACTTTTAGATAGATAGTGTAGGTGTCAGTGAGTGATAGATGCATTTGTGTTAAAATAGGAAGTAGAAGATGTTGCTAAAGTAAGGCTCTATCGACATAATCCATGTGATCGACCAAGCATGAGAATGGTACTGTTGTATGTAGAGCCAACATGGACCAAGTGGCAATCCCCATAAAATGTGTTTAAGATATCGGGAAATGGCTAGCCTCGGACTCTGTGGGTAGGAGAGACAAAAGTATATCAACAGGATCTTGAAGGTCTGATGGTGGATGGTTATAAACAAATAGTGGTAATTCTATAGTAGCTTCCATGGGTAGAGGAAAGGATGCGCCGAGATGAAGTAGATTCTCCTTGTGTTGGTGTAGGTGGTGAACTTGCATCTTCTATGAGTACGAAAGGTGCCATTAACAACTTCTTGGAATTTTTAGGAGTCAAAGGTTGTGTGCTGATTATAAGATCTATTATGGGTGAAGGAGAATATGGAGGGATTCCTCTTTGGGTAGAGGAGTATATGAAATAGGTTCATGTATAGGTAGGGAGCATGGACTAATATTTCATCTATGAAAAGAATATGAGGAAATTGTTAAGCAATTGGCGTGTCATTGAAAATAGCGTGGACTTAATGGACAATGCTATCATTGTTTGAGGTATCACCCCTTGGTTGGAAGATGGGGCATGATTATGGAATTTCTTCTTGAAGATATGTAGGTTTTGGTTAGTGGGTGCATTCGAGCTATCCAAGACTAATTATTTGTTGTTTATCATTTCTTGAACATTATTTTCAAGGTAATGCGCTTATTTTCGTTGTGACCTTTGACTCAATGATAGTTCAAAATTCGTGTTCCTTATATCATGCAGGCATAGGTCACTCTGGGTCAAAACCAATATGTGGTTTTAAAAGTCCAAGGTTAATGGTGCCACCTTAATAAGCTTTTCCAAAATGGAAGAATAAGATTCTCCTAGGGAATTGTACTTTCATTGTTCTTGTCTGAACTGGAAAGTTTAGATAGGAGAGAGATTAGAAGGGGGTTTGGCCGGGTTTGATTGATGATGGGGACCTTCTTTGAGAACTATGACATTAGTAGAACCTTTGGTATTTGAATAGTTTTTTGAGGTTTTGAATATGATGTTCTTGTTATGAAGTTGAATCTTTTTTTCTTTGATAGTACAAATTTCCATTTTCCATGCCATGGTGAGTGCTTCACAAAAGTGTGAAAAGTTTTCACTTAGAGATATAGTGAGATGTGTTGAGTACAGGCCTAAGTAAATAGTTTTATAAGCTCCATTTGAGAAAATTAGAATGTGAGCTTGTTAACGAGGTTGCGCCAAAGAAGTGAAAACTTCTATGATAGACTCGTCATCATATTGTCATGTGGGATAAAGATCATTCATGGTCACCTTCTTAACAACATTAATGGAGAATTTCTATAGGAAGGCTTGGGCCACTTTATTGTAATAAATGGAGTGTCTTGGTCCACCGTAAAACATTAATGGAGAATTTCTATAGGAAGGCTTGGGCCACTTGATTGAATAAGTAAATGGAGTGTCTTGGTAGTCCACTGTACCAGTCTAATGTAGGTCTTGTCAGGGACATTGGGAAAGTCCTCAAAAGTAAAGCATCATCATGGGAAATTAGGTAACACCCATGTTTAAAGGACCACAAATGTTGTTGTGGATCTTCTTTGCTATTGAAGCGGTTGAATTTTGGCATCTACCAATGTATGGGGTATGGTCAAATGGGAATGGATAGGTGAATAGGCTCATTACAAATTTCATCATAGGTGAGAGAATTGCGTGAGATGGAAACCGATGCTTCTAATGTTTGCATCTTTTCCATCATCAAATTGATGAGGTCGTTGGTAGGTTATGTTGGGGGACACCTCCTATGGCATAAGGAGGTGGATATTGAACCTAATAGGAAGGTTGAGAGTAAGGAACCAACATAGAAGGTACATATCTAGAATGGGTGATGCATTTGAGATAGGGGTTTTTGATAGTAGGTGTATGTAGGTGGGATGGTTTTCGTGACTCGGTAGTGATTGGGGGTAAAGTTTGTGGGATGGAGAGGACTAGATATTGGAATGGAGAAGAGGTCACCGACACCACAAGTGGTTGTGTTGCAATGGGTATTTGTGAGACAATGGGTATGTATTGTGCTATGGTCTGAGTGGTGGATGAGAACACAACATATATGACAGGGGCAAGGGAAGCTACCAATGTAGCAGATATGGTGGTTATGGGTCCTAGCTAAAACTACCGGGGCAAAGAAGGTGAGGGTAAGGCCCCATTATAAGAGTTGATACATCAATAGGAATAAGGGCATGAGAGATTGATACATGCATGTTGTATATCAATTGAACAAAGAAGTCTAAGGTAGAAGAGTGGGAAAGGTAGAACTATAAGGCCACAAGATTCTGATCAAGGAGTCATGCACACTCCTCGCTTTTCAAAAAAATGGTGGTAGGTAAGGTTGGATCCATGTGTAATAGGATGGAAGGTAGTGAAGAACTAGGTTGGAGTGGTTGCTTGATCGGCATGGAATATGAGGGGGTTATTCTAGTTGTGAATCAACACCATGTGAACAAGTAAGGACCTAGTAAGACTATATTTGGTAGATGACACGAAAACTATAAAAATAGAGAATAATGGGGTTAAGGAGGTGAATCTGGTCAATGTCTAGATTGTTAAAAATTAAACATAGGCAACCAATGATGGTTAGGTTGATCGGTGATGGTTATGGGAAAACTGATGATGGTTAGGAAAACACCAACGACGCTTCTAAAACTGATACCAATCACTATGGAAGAAACCAGTCTCAAAAAAAATGAAGTGGGAATGTTGGATTTGTACTGGTGAAACTGTGTATGATAGTAAATATCAATAAGGGAGAAATATGATGATGCCCTAAGGGATGGAAACAAAGCAGAAGTAGTAATGAAATTTGTTCTAGGTAAAGTAACTAGAAAGCCATAAGCTGAAATTGGTTAGGGTTTAACCGAAGATGGTCGATGTGAACCGGTGATGGTCACCTGGACCGACTTCATGATTGTGAAATTAGAAATAACCAAAGAAAATTGATTTTTGACTTAAATTAAGTGAATAATTAAACTCAAAAACTTGAGAGTGAAAAGATGAGGCCCCGACACACTCGTAATACTCCAAATATGATGGTCGAGTGGGCAAGGAAGAAGAAAAATGGGCATTTGTAGTCTCACACCTCAAAACACAAGTTAAGAAGAATGCTAAAGAAAATATGGATCCTAACATTGATTTTCTTATGTGTGTTTAGATTATGCTATTTAGGACTGACTGTATGTATTTAGAAGAGAATTTTTTTGTTGGGAATTCGTCCTACAAAGAAGGATATCTAAAAGGAGAGGTTTTAGGTATGTTATGGAGGGGGTGGTCTATCCTCCGAGATGAGGAGTCGAAAAGGTTACGAGCCCAGAGTACCTGCCAACCGGATCATGTGATCACTAATAGATGTTCCAGGGTAAGATGTTGTTTAAGAAAGATGTGTATATTTGATTTTTTGCATGTTTGGTAAGACACAGAGATAGAGAAAAGTGTGATTTCTATGATTCTTTGTGTCAACCATCGATTGGGCATGACATTCAACATATAGTTTTCCCTCATTTTTAATGTGAGATAATAATGCAACACATCGTAACACAATGCAAGTGTTTTAAACTCAAACTGAAGTAGGATATTCGATGTAGCAAGAGATGAATAGGAAGAGGGATGCTCTTTCACTAATGCAATGCAAAAGAAAAGAAGATATGTTCTTTTTAAAGCACCAAAAAAACCAAAGTGTTTCTACACAATAGAAAGAAGGAGAATGATTCCAAGGAAAAAAATTAATGTGGAAGATTTTCTAAGGAAAAAAACACACAAATTTCACCTAGGAATGAATAAATGTAAAAGAACTCCTGATGGGTCCCACCGGTTGTGCCATATTGTTTCACCATTTTATTTACCTTTTCAAAATGACGAAACAGATAAGGGTAAGGGACAATGAGGAATAAACATTAAATGTTGGTCGGTTGATGGTTGTTACATGGGTCCTCACTTCTTGATCCTCACCTGAATGTGAGAGATTCGTTTTGACTAGGAGGAACTACCTGTAGTAGAAAACAGAACAACAAGAAGATAGTTAAATGATATATGACAATGGACTGCCTAGCATATGCTAGTTCTAGGAATGTTGATACTTCCTAGATGGATGTCAATCCACTATTTAAAACAAGTTAATGTGAGAAATAAACAAGGTCCTATTGTAGTTGATATGATTTAGGTATCTCATTCAAATATAATAAGAAAATCCAATCACAACAGGCTAAGCTATAGTTAGATCTGAGAGGTGAGGTATCTGTAAAGGTACTGGGACTAGTTAGGGTAAGGTTTTGGGTTATTTAGGTCAATTGGTAAGGTGATTGTTGGGTATTTTCTTGGTCAAGGTGTAAAACACAAAGATCGACATTGGCTAAATGTGATCAATGCTGATTTGGGTAGAGCCGATGATGGTTGTGGATAATTGGGATTGGTATGGTCTGGGTAAAAGAAAATCAAAATAAGTTAAATGGAAGGGGTGATATGAGGTCAAATAAATATTGGGAGAGTGAATGGGGAGGTGGTAGAGACCATAGGTATGCTTAGAACTATACTGAGAAGGTGAGAATAGGTGATTTTTTTATGTGAGTTAAGGGATATTTGGGTTTACAAGAAAGTGGGTGATGAAGTAATAAGCATGCAAAGAATAGATTAATAATAGGAGTAATAAAGATTACTAACTGAAATAAACTATACTGATTAGGGCCATACTTACTATGTTAAGGTTTTTGATGGATGAGTGGTGGAGGTTGTTGATCATAGAATAAGTGTATGTTCCTGTAGTGGTGCCTTCCCAAGTTCTCCTGTTAATGCAATGGATCTTTGATTTGTTTTGGAGAGGGCTCTAAATGTCTAGATGCGTAAAATGATGCTTCTTTTGCTTCGCATGCCTCTCTCTGGTCTCCTTTGTTTTTCTCAGAATGTGTCGACCTTGAAATAACATTACCAAAGGGAATAAAAGGTAACCATTGATGATTTCAGGTTGACCGTCGTCGGTTCAGGGGATAACTAGCGTTGGTTAGGGTGGGATTCCCTAGGTTTACAAAAATGGGAGATCATGGAAATGATTTCTACCGCAGATCTTTCTATTCATTCAGAAATAGTTAGAGTTACCTTTTCTTTTGCAGGAATTTGGTTAGAGGGGATGTAGGATTTTATTTTTAGGGTTTAGGTAGGTCTTAGTTAGATATGGAAACATACTAACAATAGGTCTTAGGGAGAGGTGGCTTGGTGAAGTGTATAGGTGAGGTGGTGGGGTGGGAACTATCTTAATTAGGATAATTAAATAATAAATATTTTGATGACATGGATTAATTTAAATAAATTAATATTAGTGTGGGATGTAAGGGGCCATGGTTAGGTGAGTGCATTCAATTTGGTTATTTAAAGAAGGGTCAAGGAGTGTGTGACCCAATTTTGGTGTCTACACAAGGACTTGAATGAGGAAATAAGAGGTTGGATCACTCGTGCAATGGAATATGATATTGAAATCAAAGTGACCAAGCTGGTTCGTGGCAAGGGTTTATGTGAGTAGATTGCTTCTAAGAAACAAGCCGAGTCAGTGGATGAAAAATAAGTTGTCTTATTACTACATAATGATCAAGAGGAATAGCTAATAATGCACATATTCCATGTTAGACCTAAGCCTTGGTGTATTATCACCAAACAGGTTTATGCCCTCTAGAATGGAACAAAACAAAAAGGAGATACTTCAGACTATAAGCCATCCCATATGTGTTTATTAGTGGAGTCTTGTTTAAAAGGGATATCAATAGTGTCCTATTGAGGTGCATTGGGGTAGGCCAAATTGAGAGGGTATTACAGGAGTTCCATTATGGAGAAGCTAGAGGCCACTTTGCTCCTAGAGTAACAACTCTCAAAGTCATAAAATCTGGTTATTATTGCCCTACGGTGTTTAAGGATTACTACTCATGGATCAAGAAGTGCAAGAAGTACACATTCTTCAAAGGGAAGGAAAATTAACAGCCTTGCCTCTTCATCCAATTTCAAAGGATCAGCCATTCATGCAATTGGGACTAGACTTCATTGCGTTGATTAACCCAAATTCAAGTCAAGAATACAAGTGGATACTTAAAGGAATAGACTATTTCACCAAGTGGAATGAAGAAGTGATACTTAATTAGGGAAATGAATACAACATATTTGATTTATATGAAGGGATAGCCACCATGTTTGGAGTCCCCGCCACTATTATATCCAATAATTCATTAGCATTTCTTAGTACAAGGATCACCGAATGGGCTATCAAAAAAGGTGTATACCTCAACACTTCATAAAAATATTACCCTCAAGGTAATGAAAGAGCATAGTCTAATAACAATAACCTTTTAAGGATTATCGAAGGAATCTTGATAAAAATAAAAAA
This sequence comes from Taxus wallichiana var. yunnanensis, assembly GCA_018340775.1. Lineage (NCBI taxonomy): Eukaryota > Viridiplantae > Streptophyta > Pinopsida > Cupressales > Taxaceae > Taxus > Taxus wallichiana. The sequence goes on from CM031243.1 coordinate 834,579,131, forward strand.
ATTGGCATACAAAGTTCAAATCAGCTCTATGGGATGATAGGATCACATCGAAAAGGTCTACAAGAAGCTCCCATACAAGCTTGCATATGGAAAAGAGGTAGTATTTCCCATATCATTAGATCTCGCCCACTTTGGAGTTCATGAAACAATTGGAACTAGCCGAGTTTAAACCTATAGAAATTAGGTATGCAGAGTTGATTGAACTAGGAGAGACAAGAGAACATGCAATTTAGATCATGGATAAAGATCAAGAATTTCTCATGAAGATCTTTGATAAGAAAGCAAGAAAAAGGACCTTTCAAGAGGGGTACTTAGTTCTAAAATGGGATGCCAATTGGGGAAAACCAGGAAAGCATTCCAAATTTGATGCCATTGAAGTGGCCCCTACATGGTCACAAGATGTACAAGTAGCAATGCCTTCCGGCTGGGTAAGTTGGATGGTGAAGAATAGCATTCCATTCAATGGGATCTACCCTAAACAATGCTACTGAAAATGAAATTTCATCACCCTTGTAAATATTAGCCTAGGTTTTCAATTTTACTAAGTGTATATGCACATTTTCTTGTTGTAGCATAGGTTTTATTTCCCTAAGTACTGGAAAATCTTTTTGTTGCTCCAGTTTGCATTGTTATACAATTTGACGTGTCTCTAGATGAATACACTAGGCCCTTTAGCATTTGCAATAGGGAGACCCATAGTTTCCGTAATAGTTTCTCATTTTAAAATAGAACAAATACATAGTAACTAAAATCAGGTCTCGAAGGGTCCATTTCTAGAAAAGTAGGGTAGGTTCCAGATCACCAAGTGCAAACATCGATTCAAATTTCCTTCAAAGAACAAGACTAGTATCGTGTCACCACCCATGAATCCATGCCCAATAGATACAATGAGGTAGTTTATCTCTTCAACTAGCAGGAAGATGTCCCTTGAGTCGCCAAATTGTTATCTTAATTTTTCCCTTGAAAAATTTGATCAAACACGACCTGCGCAAGAAGAAATCTAAGGTTCACTTCACGATGAACCCATGCTTTAGATATAACAATCAGGTTGTAAGTGGACTAAAAAGTGGATGAGCAGGGTCGGCTAAGGAGGTAAATAGTGTCAAAGAAACCTGAGGGTCTCAAGAGCAAAGTGGGGAAAGGCTCAAAGTCTTCGAGCTTCACAAATGATTCAGAGCGGGATGAAATTGGCTAAGTATGGGAGAGACAGTGGAAGCTTCCACATGTCTCCATGACACACCTTCAAGTGTTAAGGCTAAGGGTAGTTACCCCTAACAAGCACAAATCCTCCATGTATCCCAGTCCCAAAAAGGGAAAGAATCATTCGTTTAAAAATAGAAATGATTGCAGAGAACCACATGTCACCAACGTAATGTCAAAAGGAAGATCCTGTATGAGACTCAAATTAGTGCCAACTCTTAGGTTATAATAGAATTCAAAGAGTACCATGCCCAAATTGGTTAAGTATAAGAGTGTTGATAGAGGGTGCCAAGTGTCTCAACAACACACATTCAAAGGTACGGCCCAAGGGCCGACTCGCACAAGCACCAAGTCTCCACGTGTTCTAAGTCGACATATGGCCCTGCTAAACAAAAAAATACTTAGCCAAACGAAAAGGAACAAAGAAAATATATTGCGGCCTCCACGTGTCTCTTCAACGCAACTTCAAAAATAAAATTGAAAAATAGTCCCCAAACACACGTCGGCTCTACATGTGGCCATGCTTCAAGTCGAGGCGGGAAGGCGGGTCATTGGAGGAAATTCAAATTTTTTGGCTTGAAAGGCGTAAATTATAAAAATGAGCCACACCCATAGTGATGCGTAAAGCACCACATGTCGTGGCATAAATAGAAAATAGAAAATAGAAAATGTGGGCCTAGGGAGGAATTTTTACAAAAATAGAAAATGTGGGCGGCGGGTGAAGATGGTTTTTGACAAAAATGAATCAGTAGGGTTGCAGGCATTTTGGTATTTCAGTTTTTTTTTGCCAAAGGGCGTAAAGTAAATTTCAGGCCCACAAACCCCTTCAAGCATCTTGGTTTTTTTCATTTTTGTATAGACCCAACTTAAACATTCAAATGGACATATCTTTCAACCCGGTTCTCGAAATCCAACAAATTCAAAGACAATTGGAAAGGTCTCAACCTCGTTTATGCCACGAAAACCCTGAAACTTTAATTTTAACAAAGTTAGTTGGGTGAAAATTAAGAAAACATCTTCATTCCATTAATATGTGATGTGATTTCTCTAACAAATAGATTAGATTTTATTTGATCTGTCATTCTTCCATCTTCAACATGTCGAGCGGACATAGAGCGTCGGACTTGACAGATTGTGGTAAAGAAAAAGACATTGATGGCTAGTAGTTGAGCTCCAAATCAGGTTTCCTACCTCTTTTCTTCTTTTCTCTTCACTACATCTATAAAGGAAGGATCTTGGCTCGTTGTAAAGGGTTGGACACTTCGCTTCACACCTTCCCTTCTTCCCTTAATCGCAAGTGAATTTGTGTAATTTTCCAAACCTCCCATTCAAATTGTAATACAAATGTTTTTGCCTCTTGGCTACTTTTGTAATATATTGTATCAACTCGGAGCAATAATATATGTTCGTGGATGATTCTATTCCCTCTCATGTGTTCCTTGTTGTCTTTTGATCTCTCATTGCAATTTGGTTATATGTGCATGGTGGTTGTATTACATTTCTATGGTCTATGTTAAATTTCAAAATGGGTGTTTAACATTCCTTTGGTGCATCACCTTGTTATCCTAGGTTTATTTTTCTCGTATCTTCTTAACCCTATCTCCTAGGTATGATAGAGTAGGTTTTAGAGTATATCCTCCTCTCTGTGATTTTTTTGTGTGCACCTAAATAGAGGAATAGAACTAGCCTTCATCTAGAGATCTCTCTCGATTTCAAAGTCCCAAAATTTTAGAGATACTCCATGTTATGATATAACACCGAGAGTCTCACGGGTGCTATGATTTTCCACTAACACTTCCCACTAAAGGATTCCTTCTTAATATGGCTCAAGCACCTCTAGGTCTCGACGACACATACATAAATCTTGTTCAGTCTTTCCCACTCAAAGGCTCAACATAGGGTGCATATTTTCCATCTCATTAAAGGGATAATAACTCTTTCCTCCTTATTTTCAAAACTTATATAACCCTTGTTAAACCCTAGTAGAGCCGAGAAGCTAAGGACACCCTAGTAGAGCCGAGAAGCTATCTACCTCTCGCAATGCTAAATCCTTAAAATATCTATTGAACTTGGCTCCATGTATGGTAATATATGCATCTTTAAAAACTTTGATGGGAGTGGCCTTAGTCTGATTAGCCATGAACAATACATTCAAAGATGGCTGCAATGGAGGTCTCCTCATTTGTAGCAATCCATATAAAGTATTAACATTGACTACCTCACCTATATCAATTAATATATTACTCAAAAGCCACCCATCCACAACAACATTCAGAGTGATTTCCTTATCATAATCTAAGCTACGAGGAGGAATATTTGCATGCAGGATTTTTCATCCCGTGTCAATACTTACACATAGAGTGTTTCCCTTTAACCAATTTCCTTAAAATGGAATGATATCCTCATGGCGCAACATCTTTCACACTTCTTTTAAATCATCAATATAGGATTGGACCGTCTATGTTGCTTTCTTTTGCTTGATTTTCCGTGACTTCTCCCTTAAATACTATATTTCACCCTCAAGATTTCTGGGTACCACCATGGTTTCCTGATAAACCTTATTCGATGGAAAGGATCTGGGTACCGTGCATATAGAACCTCCTCCTTAGTGATGGTAAGCTTATACTTCAATGCTTCTTTGGTGCACGTTGCTTCGCAGCGGGTAGTAATTTTTACCTAAAATTCCCTTGTTTTTAGTTCCCACACGAGCATCCTATGATTTCTCGATAGTGTGTTGTATCCTAACCATCCCCGCATCTTTGTTTTCTTGTTTATGTTTCTTACTAAGATGCTCATACAATTCTGAGCATTCCTCATAACTATGATTCTTTCCACAGAAAGAACATGTAATATTATGTGGACATTTAGGCCTCGTATAACATGTTCTACGAGGAAAATCACCTCGTCCACCACCACAACCTCATCCTATGAATCCACCATGGTATCCTTGACCTCTGCAAAATCCACCATGGTATCCTCAACCTCTTCCATGACCTCCTTCAAAACGACCTTCATTCCAATCATAGGACACTTGATTGTGATGTTGATCTTTATGCTCTTTCTTTCCTTTAGGGTGTTTGATAATCCTTTCTATCATCCAATGATTTCTATAGCATCATGGATTTGGCCAATCAATCGGTAGCCTTCCCCGTCATGAGTTATAGACCTCTAGAGTAAAATGATATGTTATTCCTTATTACGGGTTATAATAATGGGTAGTGGATAGAATCATTGTTTAAATGACATATCTCACAGCCTAACAAAAATGAATGTACTGATATTTCGGGACAACTATCCTTTATGTGACCTTGCACTTCATAATTTGTGCACCTTATCCCCGTGCACGTCTCATGTGCTGAATTTTTAATAGCTTCTCCAACTACATTTCCATAGCTGCGATATGTGCATCTAAAAATGGGCTTGCCCAAAGTTGTCTATACTTTTGACTACCTCAACGCGTAAAGATTCTTCAACTACTTCCCATGGGTCATTGTATGTCTTATCTAATAACACCATTCTAAAAGGTGTAATTAGACTTTCAAAAACCATTACACATGTTGGCTTCCATGAATATCATAAGAAAGTTTAGATAACAATGTTTGAAATGAGCATCATACTCATCAACACTCTCAAGAATTCCTTGCTCAATATACTTGAGCGTACTTTATACTCTTCTACTCAAACTTAGGGATGCAAAACTCTTTAACGAAAGAATATTTTAAAGTCAGATAGTCTACACAAGTTTGATTAGGGTAAAAATTTATGTACCAGTTGTGTGCATGCCCTTGTAATGTAGTGGTGAATTGACTTACCCCGTGCTCAAATCCATGATTCCTTTTGTGGCCATAATATTTCACACATCTGCACTTTTTCATCAACATCTTCTATGCCCCTATACTGGAAGATGAATAGACATCCTCATGTAAATATTATGGGGTTAGTACAAACCTTGCCCACCCGATCAAGAACCTCATGTGTTATCTCTACCTCAAGAGCCACAAGATCCATCGAACTAGAACCACCTAAACCTTTTGATCCCGAACCTATAGCCATAGTTGGACCGGAGGATGTAATTACATGTGTCCCAATAGTAGTATTGAACTACAACCCTATAGTATGAGAAGTGTTACTATTCCCTATAAGAGAGTCCAAAATTCTTCATGCCTAAATTCTATAAGGAATATACACCTGAAAAGGTACCCCCAAACAACAAAAAAGACATTTTCTCTACCAATGATGTGATTTATATATGAATTACTCCTACTTTAAGACTGCCTAAATTAGCTTCCCGACTATTTTTGATACTAGATAATCAAAGACCAAGTGCAAGGGCAAGGTTTTCAGGTATACTTAGATGCACGCCCATGACCCAAATCATATCTATTGGCACACTTCTACATGAGGCCAAGGGGGTTTCCTTATCATGATTTCCCAAATAGGGGTGTTCTTTATGCTCTGGTTCCACGTATTTTGTGTGAACTTTGAATCCTTCATGATTCATCTCTCTCCACAACATCATTCACTCTATAATGCCCCCCTACTTCTCTATCTCCCTCTCATGTGCCTCATTATATTTAAGCCACACTTCCTCTCTCTACCTTTCTGTAGTTCGGTCTTAAATCTTTCAAAAAACCTGCTCCTTCCCTCACATGTGGTGGGGTTTAATTAGCCATTGGTTTTCTCTCCAAGTTCAGGGTGATCATCAATATTTTGATTGCCAATGGAATGCCTTGTAGTTAAGTTCCCTTGGGATATCGTAAAAAATTGAATTATGCTACCTTTTGGAAAGAATAAGTGGAAATTGAGTACTCAAGAATATAACTGTTCAAAACACCATTAAACCAATTATCCACATCGTATGTCCATATTAGATCAGCATCATAGAGGGCTTGAATTTCTTCCTACATCCAAACAAGTGTGTGATATGTCCAATTCCTTTTAGACGCATAAGAAATGAGGCACTTATATAGCTCTCATCGAAAAATGGTGAAGAATCTCTCATATAGATTCTTTTCCACCAATGAACGTGCATTAAACTCAGATCCAATGTTGAACCTCTATGCATATTCTTCTTATAGATCATGTATCCACTCGTCAACACTTGCTAGGGTTAACCAATATGTCTTCATTGTGAACCATCCCGAAAACAACTAAAAAAATGTCTCGCAATGGAACCAATGATCCAAATTTAGAATTTATTAGTAAAATACCAGTGCTTTGGCATATCACTCACTTAAACTAAGCACTCACTCAAGTGAGCAAAGGTACTGCACTCTCTTTATGGTTGTTGCAAGATGTTAGCATTATGAATACTTAATGCATTTAGATCCATAATTAATACAACATTCTATAGGGCATGTTCTCGATCTAGATCAGAAATTAATAGATTTAAATGATAACCATAATGAAATCAAGTATGTAAGAATCAATTATACTCAAGATTAATACTTTGATTCAGCCAATATACTACATTATATTTAAACATGATAAATACATAGAAGTTGATTGTAATAGATAATATCATAGGTTATGAGCACATCATATTTGGAATCATAACTTAACAATAACACAATTATCACACACACCCCTTATACTATGTAAATCATTACATATTTATAAGGTTGGGGACTTTCCTCTCACCACTTGCATAACTCCAAAAATAGGTCACATGCTAAAACTAGCCATGGGCCTTTACAATCACAACCACACTTGCAAGTGTGCTAACAATAGACCGCTTATAGTTTATTTATAGTAGTAATTACATTCTTATCCCGCACCCATGTAAAGCAATTAGTAGCTACTCTTCCAAAAATATATGATGTGTATCGTGTAAGTCTTTACCTAGTTTGTGTGCTCAAGACGTTATCTCTAAAAATAAGCCGTACATGTGAAAAATTACTAAGTCCCAAATCCGCCCTTATCTTTCATGTGCGTGTCCTCCCCTATCCTTCCACGCCTTTGACTGTGCCCTATTCTCTTGTGTGAAACTTTTTTGTTCCTTTTACTATGTATTCCACCTTCATCCACTCAACACTGGAGCTAAGACCATTTTAGCTATTTTAACTCAGGTTAATGATGGAAACACTGAGCAGCCAATTGCTTTCTTTGTACAAAGTTTGCATGACTATGAGACAAGGTACACCTTTCTTGAAAAATAAGCACTTTTAGTAGTTAGAGGATTGAAAAGTTTAAAGTACATGCTTTCTAATAAGATACATGTTTTATCCTTTTATTCGAGTGTGAAAGCGTTCTTGTTGAAAAAAGAGGTGAATGAAAAGAGAGAAGGCTAGATTACGAAAGTTATGGAATATGTTGTTGATATCTCAGTATTGCAAAAAGAGTTCAAGGAAAAGGTTTTTGTGAGCATCTAATTGCTGATATGGAAAAACAATAGGTTACAGAATCGGAAGATCAAGAACAACATGTTGAAGTTACATATCAATAGTCAAATACCTTGGTACAACCAGAAAATCAACAACCCGAACTCGGTCCAAGAAGTTTAGGAATCAAGATGGAATACGACTTTGTTAACTACTTATAACATGGTACTTATCTAAAAGGTATGGACAAGAATAAAGAAATGTATTTCAGCTTACAAGTTGTACCTTATGTTTTCATTGATGGCATGCTATTTAAAGAGATATAAATGGAAAATTTCAGTGATGTATTGATTATGATAGAATTCACCAATAATTATCCGAATCCCATGAACAATTTGTAGGAGGTCATTCTCTAGAACGTACTATAGCCTTAAAAATCATGAAATATGGTTACTATTTGCCCATCATATTCAAGTAATTCTTTGAATGGATAAGAAAGTGTAATAAATGTTCTTTTTTGTTGGAAATAAATGTTTAGCTTCGCTACCCATGCAACCTATTTTAGTGTATCTGTCATTCATGCAATGGGGTCTTGACTTTATTAGCATGATAAATCCACCTTCGTCATAAGGACACAAGTGGGTTTTGACAGGTACATACTACTTTACATGTTGGACCCAAGAAATAACATTAAAAGAAGATACTGAAACTTTGATACTATGCTTTTATGAAGGTATAGTTTATAGATTTGATGTTCCATACACTATCATTTTAGATAATTCCTTAGTATTTCTAGGTTAAAAGGTAACAAATTGGGCTATGAAGCACACAATTTATTTAAGTACATCATCTAATTATTACCCACAAGGTAATGGATTAGTTGAAGGGACTAATAAGAATCTTTTAAGGATCATCACAAGAACACTCAAAGACAACCAAAGAGCTTGGCATCCGAGATTACATTTAGCACTTTGGGCTAAAAGAGTGACTCCTAAAAGATCAGTTGGAAATTCATCCTATAATCTTACTCATGGAAGAGATACAAGAATTACCATCTTATTTGAGTTACCTACATTAGCTTTTCTACATTAGATAGCATTTCAATTCAATAAGTGCATTCATGTAGATGATTTGGTTTCCAAATCCTTTCCCATCTTTAGTTTGTTTTTCGGAAAGACAGCTTTTGGTTATATTCTTTAAATCCATGCCCAATGGATAAGAGGAAGGCACCATTCTACAAGCTAGAAGGTGGATTTCCATGTAGGATCACTAGAAATGTTGACAATTTTTGTACTTGTGCAAAAATGGGAAACTCTAAACTTCATTACGATGGACATTATTGATGGAGTGGACATAAATAAGGGAATGCATTAAGGTAATACCATGGCTTTAGTGTTAGTAATTTATTATTTACATGTAATCTACAGCTATGCGTGTTACTACAAAATAAAAACCCTCACATAGACTGTTATTCCATGTTCATATTCAACAAGGAAACACAAAATCCCTGAAGGACTAATGTATTACCTTGATGAAGGAAGGAATGAAAGTTTAGGTGAAGTGCCCAATTTAGGAACAAGAAACAGAGTTGTTGTTTACAAGAAAGAGATTTCATTATTAAGTAACATCCTCGACATTCCAAAACTCTTTATTTCTGCATATAAATGCATTTAATAATATGTTTGATTTGTTTATTCTATTATACTATCAATATAGATGTCAAAAGATGAAAGTAGAAAGAAGTATATAGCTTAAGTATAGAAATTGAATGTTATTTATTTATGAGGAAGTACTATATTTCCCACACAAGCCGTGGGATGTAACTTATAACTATTAAAGTAAAATATGCATATCCAAAAAGATAAATTAAAAAGAATATAGAGAAAACCTAACATTTATTGTGGGTATTCTTCCGGTCTTCATCTAGTTTTAGCTTCTTAATCATCTTCTTCCACATCATCAAGTTCCATCATCAACGCTGAGAAAAGTAAATATAATTGTCATCGACATTGAGCTCGTGGGTTTAATCATATATTTATGCTAATAGTTTCATGCAAATGAATCAATTGATATCAATAGGAATAAGGTACATTAGAAAAAGATATAGTATTCTACATCGACAAATATGATTCCTAGAATAATTTTAGAAAATAAAGAGAAAAGAAAAACTATGGAAAATAAAAAAGGCCAAAAAGCCTAAATATTTTCTAACTACTTTAGGTGTGTAGGCACATGTATCGACTAGAGACCAGAAATCATTTGCAAAATGATTATTGTACAAGAAGTGAAATACAAACTAAAAACAAAGCCTTTCATCAAAAATTTCATCAAATTATAGCCAACTATAAAGTACATAAGGAGCATCAAAACTTGTAGCAACAGTTCCAAAAGAGAAAATAGAGATGGAAGATTATAAAAGAAAGCTATCAAAACACCGAAATCAAAAGTGAGGGAGAAATATAAAAGCAATAGTTCTTAACGAGAAAGTTTTCATCAAAACACAGAAAATGAGAATAAGTACCTTCAATTTTTCATTAACAAACCTATATCAAAATCCATGAACAGGATATTTATACGAGATACCATGATAAAAGAAACTTTAAAGGCATGAATTAGAGATATGTGCTCAAAATAATAGTTAAAAGTAGTCAAATAGGTGCAGAAAACAAATGATATTAGTCAAGTAAAATTTTATATAGAAGCCACTATAAAGGATAAAATGATATTTCCACCTCGTAATGAGTAATTAAGAACGGTCCAAGAACATTGCTCATCGATTTTATTTTTCCAAGAAAGTAAAGCTCAATTATGATGATGAAAAGGAAGTTTAAAAGGTTCAAGTATAGAAAGTAAAATAATTCTAAAAGGGATCATGAGATTGTCATTCAAAGTAGAAATGGAAAGAATCATCATATTTACAAACTACGGTGATCATACTCCACTAAAATGATGAATACAAACATCGACATATGATCACAGAAAGTATAGAAATAAATAGATACACAAATATAAGTATTGATCATCTTCTATCATTCACATTTATTCCTATACAAGTCTTGATTCAAAAGTTAATTTGTCTTATTTATTCTAAGGAGAAAACTATGAATGTTATCAAGTTACAATCCTCAAATGATTACAAAATTTTAGATGCACATTATGGAGAAACTCAAATGATATAGAAAATGTAACTAAACAAAGAAAGAATTATAACTACATGTGATAGGATGGTTTCAGTTGGCCATCAACACCTTAGATCATTGACTTATGTCATTTAGGAGTATAAACGAAATATTCTCGCAATGATTAAAGACCGCATGTCAAACACTTAGGCAAATTCAACAACATCATGATTCATTATTGTCATGATGGTTGATAAGAGTGGAATATTCTAGGTACTAATCATAAAACCATTTATTTCATGAAAGAGATCATTTTCATCGAAACAAAATGCTACATCATAATTTTAAATTGAATGAAGTTCAAAAGAGTGTCGATTATGGAAAATGTAACAACTTCATTTTGAAAAATCCTAAAATTATGAAGAGAAAGTATAGATTGCATTATTTCATAGAAACAAAATTCATGCCATTTTAAAATGATCAAATCACCTGAAAGGGTGCTCAAGCTATCTACTCAATATAAAGTAAGTTGATCAATTAAAAAAATTTGAATGCACCAAGTTATTAAAATAATAAAATAATGTGGTCAAGATTGAACAGTTACAATAAAATATAGAATAGAAAATGTAAAATCATATGGGATTCAAGTTCTTATATATTCAATTTATGCAATAATATTCAACAAAGAATTTATAGCTTTCGAACTAATCATGCAAGAAATGAATAAAGTAAGGGACAATTGTTTCAAATCACCATAAGAGTGCATGATACTATTATTGTAGAATCACAACACCACCGAGTGCCTACAAGTAGGTGAGAGTTGAGATTCTCAGTGTGATTACAAAACATGAATCATCTCTCAAAGTGTGGGAGCTTGCATTTAAGAGAGCTCTTCAGATTAAGGTTAGTTCTATTCCTCTGTTTAGGTGCACATAAATAAATTACAAAGGACCTGCTCTAAGCATAGTCTATCTTACCAAGGAGATAGGGTTGAGAAGATTTAAGAAAATAAAACTAAGATAATGAGGCAATCCACCAAAGGAATGTTAGACACCCGTTTGTGACTTAACACATACCACAAGATTGTAATATGACATTTTGCAGTAAACAAAATGCATTGAAAGATCGTAAGGACAACAAAAACACATGAAAGGGTTGAAATCATCCAAAAACATGTATTATTACTCCAGGATCAATACAATACATTACAAAGGCCAAGAGGTAAAGAATTTTTATTACAATTTGAATGGGAGGTTTGAAAGCTCCACAAATCCACTTGCGAATGAGAAAGAAGGAGGGCGCAAAACTAAAATGTCCAACCTTTTACAATGAGCCCACCCTCCTTTTATAGATTTGGCATAGAGAGAAGTGGGAAAACTTGATTTTAAATTCATCTACTAACCATTAATGCTCCTATAAATCCACCCACAATCTATCGAATCCACCGCTCCATGTCTACTCAATGCCTTGAAGAGAAGAATGACGGATCAAATCTAATTTGATCTTGTTGTTGGAACAATAAGATCATGTATTAATGGTGTGATTACATTTTCTCATTTTTTACCCTCCTAAACTGGCCAAAATTAAATTTTTAGATCTCCATGGCGTATATGAGGTCAAGATCTTTCCAATGGTACCAATTTTGTCAAATTTCGGGCATTGGGTCAAAAGATATGTCCATTTGAATATTTGAATCAGGTCCGTACAAAAATGGTGGAAACTAGTTAGCAGGATGGGTCTACGGGCCCAAAATTCACTTTTTGCCAAAAAACCATCTTCGGTCCATTGGTTCATATTTTCCATTTGGGCAAAAATCACTCCAAGGCTCGTTGGCCCACATTTGATATAGGCCTAACATGTGGCTTCTTTGGCATTCGTGGAGGCCGAACTCATTTTAATACTTTATGTCTCTTGGAAACGAAGCAAAAAGTTAAAATTACTCCTGGAGACCTGCCTCCCCACTTTGACTTGAAATATGGCCATGTGGAGGGCTGGCGCGTGCTTGGGGACTACTTTTGAATTTTTATTTTGAAGTTGCACTGGGATGACACGTGGCTTCTTTTGTGGATTTTCTTTGTTCCTTCATGTTTTTGACTAAGGCCTTTTGCTTGGTGGGGCCATATATCTAACTCCGGGACACATGGAGGCATGGCACTTATTCAATTTTTCTTTTTAATTTTAATCTTTGGATATGCGCCAGATGACACATGGAAGCCTTACACTCTTTTGAGTTTCGCTTTGGGTCGCCCCTTTGAATGTGCACTGTTAAGACATGTGGTGCCTTTTGCTAGTCCTTCATACTTAACCAATTTTGGGCCCACTTTCTATTTGACCTCTGTTGATCCCTTGCTACATGGAGGGATGTCATAATTTTTAGTCTCCGCTTTGGTCTCCCATCTTGGAATTGTGCCGAGATGACACTTGATAGCCTTGTGTTTGTTTATACTTTTCAATGGATGAATCTATCTTTTTCAGGCTTGAGACATGTGGAAGCTCCACACTTAAGTGGGAATAACCTTTCATTTTTACCCTTGAAGGTGCACCATTTGAACACGTGGAGGCTTCCGCTGGTCCTCTAAACTTAATTGTTTTGGGCCCGAAATTCACCCTTTTTGACTCTGGGACACGTGGAATCTTGAAATTTGTTTGAGTCTACTTTTTTAGTTAAATCTTTGAGATGCACCGAGGAACATGGAGACTTCCACTTGATTCTCCCATACTTAGCAAATTTTGGGCTTGTTCTGAATCATTCGCAAAGCCCAAAGACTTCAAGTTTTTTCCATTTCTTTTCCTTATGGCCTATGGTTTTCTTTCATGTTTCTTTCCTCCTTCCCCGACCTTTTTGCTCTATTAAAGAGCCTTCCTACAACTTGTTTGTTTGATTGGAAGTGTGGATTCATGCGATGGAACCGTCCCTTGGATTTCTTCCTACACGGGGCTGTGTTTGATAATTTTTTTGGGGAAAAATTGAGATAAAAATTTGGTGACTCGTGGGGAGGTCTCACTCGCTAGATTAAGAGATCGCTTGCCTTGTCATATCCATTGGTCACGGGTCATGGTTGGTGGCTTGGTGCTGGTCCTATTCTTTTGGAAATGAACACTGGAGACCCGATTTTAGTTGCTCTGTATTTGTTTCATTTATAAAATGAGCAACTATCATGACAACTATGGTTCTCCCTATTGCAAATTTCAAAGGGCCTTACACATTCACTTGGAGACACGTTGAACTATAAAACAATGCAAACCCGGAGCAAGAAAAACCTCGTACCACAACACTTACGAAATAAAACCTACGCTATAACAAAACAATGTGCATACACACTTAGGAAAAAAAAAAAAACTCTATGCTAATATTTGCAAGGGTGGAACCTTCCTTTCTAGTATTAATGTTTGAGATGCATCCCGTTCTTTGGGATGTCCAATTCTTCACCATCTAATTTAGCCAACTGGAAGTAATTTCTACTCTTGTACCTTGAGATCATGAAAGGGCCATTGCAAATAGCATTGATTTTGGAATGCTTTCTTATCTTTTCCCGATATGCATCCCACTTTATAACCAAGTCCCCTTATTGAAAGGTCCTTGTTGTTGCTTTCTTATAAAAACTCTTTTTTTCAATGCTTGATCCTTTTCCATGCTCTTCATTGCATGCTCCTTGCTTCTCCTACTTCCATCAACTTTGCATACCTAATTTTCATGGGTCCAAACTCGGCCAACTCCAACTATTTCATAAGATTTAGAGTGGGAAACTCCAATGATATGGGCAATACTACCCCTTTTCCATATACATGTGTGTATGGAAAGTTACCTATGGATCTTTTGGATGTGATCCTATTAGCCCATAGATCTGATTTTTGCTTTGTATTCCAAGTTCTTCGATTCTCATCAAGAGTGCTCTTGATAATCCTTAATGAGTTCTTGTTTGTGGACTCTTATTGGCCATTACCTTGAGGGTAATAGTTTGATGAAGTGATGAGGTACACACCATTCTTGACTTTCCATTCACTGATCCTTGTACCAAGGAATGCTAATGGATTATTAGATATAATAGTTGAAGGGACCCTAAACTTGGTGGTTATTCCTTCATAGAAATATCAAATGTTGGATTCATTTGCTTCTTTCGGTGCCGATTGCCTCACTCCACTTGGTGAAGTATTCTATTAATGTAAGTATCCACTTATGGCCCTAGCTCAAATTTGGGTTAATCACCCCAATGAAGTCTAGTCCCGATTGCATGAATGACTTATCCACTAAAACTAGGTGAAGGGGCATGGCTGCTAACTTCTCCTTTGATGAGAAGAATGCACACTTTTTCACTTCTTGATCCATGAATAGCAGTCCTTGAACATTGTTGGCCAATAATAACCAAATTTCATGAACTTGAGAGTTGTTACTCGAGTTTCAAAGTGACCTCCTTCTTCTCCATCATGAAACTTATGTAAAACTCTCTCAATTTGGCATGTCCCAATGGACCTCACTAGGAAACTATTGATATCATTTTTAAACAAGACACCACCAAAAAAACACATATGGGATGGCCTATTCTCTGAAGTATCTCCTTTTTCTTTGTCCCATTCGGAGGCCACAAACCTATTTGGAGATAATGCACCAAGGCTTGGGTCCAGCAAGGAATAAGTCCATCATTATCTAGTTATTCTTGATCATTCTATAGGAATAGGACAACCTCTTCTTCATCAACTGACTCATCTTGTTGCTTGGAAGCTAGCTAATCACACAAACCCTTTCCACAAACCAATTTGGTCACCTTGATATCAATGTCATATTTCATTACTCTAGTTATCAGACCTTCTCTCTTCTCATTCAAGTCCTTGTTCAAAATAAAATATTTGACACCAGCATGAGATACTAGCAGTTGAATCCTTTTGTTTGAGACTAGGTGTCTGAACTTCTTCAAGCTCCTAATAACAACAAAGACTTGTTTTTCAATGAAAGTGTATTTTACCTCATAGTTTTCCAAGCTCGATTTGAAACATGTTATGGGTTGTTCTGAACCTTTCTTGTTGGGTTGTGCCAAGATGGTTGAGATGGTGTCTAATCCTCCAAAAGCATACAACATGAAGTCTTTTGAGAATTCTGGGTTGATGAGAGTTGGAGTCTTATGATATGGTGAGCTTGATGGCCTCAAAAATCTCTTTGCCTTCATTGTCCATTTAAATTAAAGACTATCCTTTAACATCATTATTAAAGGCTTCACAAGAGTAGCAAAATCATGTAAAAACCTATCAACAAATTTTATGCTCCCCAAAAGGATTTGGAGAGAATTTTTGTGTTGTGGCAATGGAATTTTCTGGAATGGCTTCAACTCTTTCAGGATCAATTGCTAACCCTTCTCTAGAGACAATGTGGCCTAACAGTTTACCCTCACGTGCCAAGAATACACATTTCTTTGGGTTTAAGGACACTCCAAACTTTATACATCTCTAGAATACCTATATGAGGTGGAAGATATGGTTTGCAACATTTTATGAGAAAATGGTGATATCATCCAAATACACCAGAACTATATTGTTAATCAAGCCTTTGAATTCCATGTCCATAGCTCTCTGAAATGTTACTCCAACATTTGATAGTCCAAATGGAATCTTCTTATAGGCATATGTGCCCCATTTGGTGGTGAAGGATGTTTTGAACTTATCATCTTCTTTCACCATTATCTTTTTATAGCTTGAGTATCCATCTAGTAATGAAAATATCTCAGAGCCAGCTACAACCTATAGGATGTATTCCACTGATGGAAGTGGGTAGTGATCCTTGAGTGATGCTCTATTTAGATCACGAAAGTCCACACACGGTCTGATTTCTCCACTTCTTTTTGTCATAGGTACTAAGTTGACAACCCAAATTGCATACATAATAGGGAAGATGATGTTGGCCTCATTAAGCTTATTCAAATCTTTTTCATTATAGGCTCTATGTGAGGGTTCATTGGCCTTTATTTCTTTCTCAAGGATTAGATCCTAGATCCAACTTGATTTTTTGTTGTGCCAACTTCAGGTTGAAGCCTCTTAAATATTTTTAGGTCCAAGAAAAGACATCTGGGAACTCTTGACAAAGTTGAAGAAACTCAAATTTTTCTTATTGAGTGCTTACATTGTCAATCTGCAACTCTTTCCTTCTTCTATGAAAATGGGCTCTGAATCTTCACCCTTTACTTGAATATTCACCTTCTCCTTTTGGAATTGGTAATTTGGGTTGAATATTGATTCCAAAGTGACAAGACCTTTTGTATTTTTTTGTTCTTAGCTACACCACTTCATCGCCATCTTGCTGCTCCAATTTGCCTTGATTCTAGGAAGAGAACTCAACTTATTCTTGGAGGAAGTTGACAATTTACTGGTCATCTTGAAGACCTTCCAACTTGTGTTATTATCAGGGACAATTGGTCTCACCACCACTTTGATATGTGGTTGATATTTATCACTCTTGATACTCTTTAAAACATCAAATGCTTCCAATATCGTTACCGATTTGTCTGCTGCTTCATTCTTCTTCCTCGGGATAGAATTGATGTTGAACGCTTCAAAATCCCTAATGAGGTCCCATACCTAGTTCTTGTAGCTCCTTAGTAGATCATTGGTAGCACTTTGTCCATGGACCTAATTAGTAAATAGTTCACTGACATCAAAAACTTGCAAGTTCTTTATACCCCTTTTCCCTTCCCAATGCATTCCATGGACCAAAGCCTCATATTCTACTATGTTGTTTGAACAGAAAAATTGGAAATACAAAACTGAGTATTATTTTATACCTTAGGGGAAGTAAGTATAGCTCCTCCTCCAGATCCTTACCTACTTGTTGAGCCATCAAAGAAAAACTACCATACTTCACTTTCATCTATGTGTTATGGCTTAATGATGTCTTGAAGAGGATGATTCTACCTCATGCAAATAGTATACTCCTAGCTCATATTCCTCCATCAATTTATAGGGGTTAAAATCATTCCTCTTATTTGCCCACTCGTCTAGCGTCAAATGTGGGATACACCCCTCCTTGGTATTTGATTCACAAGTGCCTAGGAGATCCTCTTGATCAAAGGATGAACAATTGGAGTTGATCGGGGTGGGTACATAAGACTCAATATTGTAATATGCAATGGGATCTGATCTAATTGTGGCCTTAGCTACATACCTTGTTCTAAAAATCATGTGTAACCAATCAACAGACAGATAGCCTCCAATCTTAGCAATGAAGTCTCTCGAAAAACATAATGCAAAATGTGGTGACAAGTCTATGACTAATACATTCTGCAACATAGTCACATTGAGGTAGGCATTCAGAGTGAGGCTTAAATATTTGATGACTTAAACGGTTGTCACTACTATCCCATCCAATTGCACAATCCCTTGAGATGACTTCATATTGAAGGCCCAATTGATTGGCTATTTGTTTTGGCATTACAAAGCTAATTGCCCCGAATCAATAATGTAATTGTGTACCAATTTGTCCCCAATGATCAATGAAACATAGAATGGAGGGGGCTTCATATTTTTACCTTGTTGTCCTCCATGATTTCCCCACCTGAGCTGCATTGGTAAACACTTTCTCTTGATGGTAAGGGGGCTGATTTGTGCTCGACCAATTGTCCATAGTAGTCTGCAATAGGTATCTCGGTCCTGGAATGGCTAATGAATCCGACATTGAAATGTTAACATTTGTCTTATTCATTTGTTCAATGATGTTAAACAATTTATGATTTTATTTCCCCTTTCTTGGTACATTTTTCTCTAGGACGTGGGTTGTTACATCCGGTGCACCGAGTGGGTTTGGAAATTTTCTGGAATGACTCTACATATTGGGAGTTGCATTCTGAGTGCCAAAACCTTGTGGAGTAATGGAGGGTTGGAGATTACTTAAGTTTTGTGATTGTCCCTCTCCAATATTCCTTTTCTTGGACCGTGTATTGGCAGCTACACTTTGAGAAGGTGTTTGATTCATCCCATAGAAGTCTTTATCCTACGAATTGACAAGCATAGTCTTACTTGGGGATACTTGTTGTTGAGATCCCTACTACTATTTTTATTCTTGTCTAGACTCTTGTGACACACCAATGGTTTGTACCATCTAGGCCTTGTTTAGTGCACCATTGAAACAAATTGATTAGTTGTGTTGTTTATTGGATGGGAAACACCAGTCATATTCTTAGGCCATATTATTTTGTGTTGGAGCCAGTCCCTTCATGTTGAAGTCGTTTTTGGATCATATGACTAAAAAGGCCTAATAGCTTGAGGTTTCCCTTGGCTTTGGTTTTGATTTGTAGCCTGATATGGTTTCCTATTTTGCTAATATGAGGGTCTCTCGATACTAAGTTTTAGGATGAATGGCCTAGAAATATGAGCTTCTTGCCTCTTGATGGTAAATAACTAATTCCCTAGGGTTTTTAAATGTTTCATAACTTTTGAATCTCTTTTGAGGTGTTAGAGGATGAGGTAGAGGATTCATCTTAAATTTGATTCCTTGGAGTGGGTATGGGAGCTAATGTGTGTGCTTGACTAGTGCTTGAGGCTGATAGTACTAGTTATAGAGGCATAGGTGGCCTAAGAGAGAAAGTTTTCCACCCTAAATTAAACAATTTTCAGCTCTTATAGAGATGTTATAGGCTACGAGTAAGGTGGTGTCTCCCATTGATTAAACCATTAAAGAAATATCAAAATTTAGAGCTCTAAGAAAGTATAAGAAAACACCTTCATCTGTGGGATTTACAGCCACTAGAATCCTATCCCATGTCCTTTGAAATATGAGGTTGAAATCTTTCAACTACTCGTTAGGATCCCTCTTGATTGTTTTCAGTTTCTCCAACAAGGATAGATTATCTCCCTTTTCTCCAAATTGATTATGAAGAGCTCTACACAGATGGTCCCAAGTTTGAATAGAGCCTATTGTTAGACTCCTGAACCATTGTGAAGCTTTACCCTTGAGTGAAGAGGCTAGTAACTTGACTGCAATGTCCATCTTAGTGATCTCATGAATGGCACAAACATTTGTAATGTCTTGAATGTGATCACTAGGACAAGTTTGGTTCTCCCCATTGAAATATGAGATTCTCTTTAATGCTGCAACTGGGACTGGGTTTTATGCATTAAAGGTGAGTGGGCTACTACCGGTGAAATTGACATAAAGATATAGTAGTACGATCCCGATTGTCTTGAGAACCCTTGTCGATTGAGTGAATAACCTACTAGGAGGAGGTGTTGAAAAGTTTCTATTTGGTGGAGATGGATACCTCTAGGTTCTTCTCCCTCTTCTCCCTCTGTCTAGGGACAAGTGTAGATACAAAAATAGTCCTTCCACTCTAGTTCCTTGACCTTGTTTGTATTCTTCTCATGAACTTGATAATCTTGGACTATTAAAACTAGTAGATTTTGATTCTTTTGGAGTCTCCAGATGTGTAATTTCAAAGCTTCTTAAAATCTAAAATTACAACAAGTGCACATCAATCCTGCTGCAATAAAGATGGAGACTTCTTTAGGTTACATCGGGTGCGTAAAAACTATTAGTGTAGAATCACATCACCCATGAGTTCCTACAACTAGGTGGGTTGATAATCATAGTGTGATTTCAAAACATGGAGCATCTCTCAAAGTTTGGGATCTTGCGAGTTGAGAGAGTTCTTTGAATTAAGGTCAGTTCCTGTTCCTCTCTTCAAGTGCACACAAATAAATTATAGAGGATCTTATCTAAAACTACTCAATCTTACCAAGGAGACAAGGTTGAGAAGATGCAAGAAAATAAACCTAAGCTAATGAGGTGATGCACCAAAGGAATGTTAGACACTTTTTTATAACTTAATATAGACCACAAGAATACAATACGCCATCTTCCACGGTAAAAAAATGAAATGAAAGATCAAAAGGACAACAATGAACACATGAAAGGGTTAGAAATCACCCACATACATATATTATTGATCCAGAATCGATACAATACATTACATCGGCCAATAGGTGAGGAACTTTGTATTACAGTTTGAATGGGAGGTTTGAAAGCTCCAAAAATCCAATCGTGAACGAGAGAAGAAGGGAGGGTGCAAAATAGAAATGTCCAACCTTTTACAATGAGCCTAGCCCCTCCTTTTATAGATTCGACATAGAGAGAAGAAGGAGAGAGAAGTGGGAAAACTTGATTTTAAACTCAACTACCGACCATTAATGCTTCTGCAAATCCACCCACAATCTGTCAAATCCACCATTCTATGTCTATTCGATACTTTGCGAGAGAAGAATGGTGGATCAAATCTAATTTGATCTAGTTGTTGGAGAAATTAAATTATGTATTAATGGCGTGAATATTTTTTCCCATTTTTCACCCACCTAACCTTTCCAAAATTAAATTTTTAGATATCCATGGCATAGATGAGGTCAAGATCTTTCTCACGGTAACAATTTTGTCAAATTTTTGGCACTGGGTCGAAAGATATGTCCATTTGAATATTTAATCTGGCCCATACAAAAAATGGCACAAACGAGTTAGCAGGATGGGTTTGCAGGCCAATAATTCACTTTTGCCAAAAACCATGTTTGGGTCCACCGATTCATATTTTCCATTTGGGCAAAAAATAACTAAAAGGCCCGCCGACCCACATTTAATATAGGCTTGACACGTGGCTCTTTGGGCATTAGCGGAGGCCTGACTCAATTTTATACTTTATGTCTCTTAGAAATGGAGCAAAAAGATAAAATTGTTTTCGGAGACCCACCTCCGCTTTTTGTCTTAAAATATGGCCACATGGAGGGCCGGCATTTGCTTGGGGACTGCTTTTGAATTTTTCTCATTGAAGCTATGCTAGGTGACACATGGCTTCTTCCGCGGGTTTTTTTATTCCTTCATCTTTTTGACCAAGTATCTTTTCTTGGCAGGGCCATATATCTCGACACAGGACACATGGACACCCGGCTCTTGTCTCGAGTCTACTTTTTGAGTTTAATCTTTGGAGATGCACTAGGCTAACATGTGGAAGCCTTATGCTCTTTTGAGTTTCGCTTTCGGGTGGTGCCTTCAATGTGCAACATTAAGACACATGGTGCCTTCCATTGGTCCTTCATACTAAACCAATTTTGGGCCCACTTTTTATTTGACCTCTATTGACCCCTGGCTACTAGAGGGCTAGCGCAAGTTCGAGTCTTTTCCTTGGGCTCCCATCTTGGAATTGCACCGAGCTGACATGTGATAGCCTTGCACTTTTTTAGACTTTTCAATAGCCTCGTTCAATATTTTTTGGGCTAGAGACACATGGAAGCTCCACGCTCATCCGTGAATCACCTTTTGTTTTGACCCTCAAGGTGCATTATTTGAACACATGGAGCCTTCCGTTGGTCCTCTAAACTTATTCTAACTTTTGAGATTAATATTTAGAGATGTGCCACCGAGGTACATGGAAATTTATAATGATTCTCCCATACTTATCCAATTTTGGGCTTGTTCTGAATCATTTACGAGCACGAAGACTTTGATTTTTTTCCATTTCTTTTCCTTATGGCCTATGGTTTTCTTTGACGCTGCTTGCCTCCTTCACCAACATTGCTGCTCCATTATAGGGCCCACCTACAACCTGTTTGTTGGATTTGAAACGTGGATTCATGTGATAGAGCCGTCTCTTGGATTTCCTCCTCCACGGGCCGTGTTTGATTAATTTTTCAAGGGTAAAATTTAGACAACAAATACATTTTTGCAATATACCCTCAACTGATAAGCCATCTCAGAAATCTTCATCAAGCTGCAAGTGACCATTTTCAATCAAAGAAGAACATATTCTCAGAGAGTTTCAATATCTATATTGACTTCTCATCAAAATCCAAAATAGAGCATGAAAGTGAGAATATCAAAACTTAATGAGCAATCTGATGTAGAAAGTTAGAGATATTCATTCTTGTAGACATATTGAACACTATTGCAAGGGTTTTCATGGCATGGAGCAATCAAATAGATGGAGTTAGCTTGAAATTGACAAATGAATACAAATTCTATCAAATTCAAACAAACCCACAAAGTGAAATCATCGAAGCAAGTGAAATCCATGTAGATCTGCAACTATATATGAAAGGAAAGTTGGAAAAATTTCTAAGACCTTAAAATAAATTGATAGAGATGTGAAATGGATACAAAAATGCAAACCATTTAGAAGTTACAATTTTATCTCAGGAAGACATTAGTACTGATAAAAATAAGCTAAAATTCCTACATTTCTACATTATTATGAAGTAAAAATCAGAAGAGATTGCTTAGAGTTTATTTCTCAAAAATAATTACATAACCTTACCTTCAAAACTATTGAAATGGTGACATTACTAAAGAAGTCAGAGGCTCAAGTATAGAATGACATAGAATGCATAAAATATTTGATAGAATTGTCAACCTAGAAAACATTGGGTGAATACATAGGTAATAATTTGGAAGATCAAAAGATTGATATGGTTACCCCTTATACTAAGTAAAAGGAAAACTCCCCGAGTTTCAACTTAGAGATCTATAAACACTAGATTTGACGTAAAATCAAGTAACCCATTTTTTGGTGGGTAAAATAAGGATTTTTGAACTAAAAATATGACAACTCTACATGTAGATAACCCTACATTACAATGAGTTTCAATTCAATAAGTTAATTCATGCAAATGATATGGTTTCCAGATCCTTTCCCAACTTTAGTTTGTTTTTCATAAAGATAGTTTTTCTTATGTTCTTTAAATCCATGCCTAATGGACAAGAGCAAGGCAATGGTCTACAAGATAACAGTAACTTTCTACATAGGATCACAAGAAATGTTGACAATTTTTACACTTGTGTGAAAATGTTTCAACTCAAACTTAGTTATGATGGATGTTATTGATGGAGTGGACATAACTAAGGGAATCCATTACGGTATTACCATGATTTTAGTTCTGATAATTGATTATTTACATGTAATCTGCAACTTTGTGTGTTGTTATAAAATGTAACACCTCACATAGAATGCCATTCCATGTTCATCTTTAGCAAATAAATACAAAATCCTTGAAGGACTAATGTATTTCTTTGATGAAGGAAAGAAACAAAGTTTAGGTGAATTGCCCAATTCGGAACAAGAAACAGAGTTTTCATTTACAAGAAAGAGAGTTCATTATTAAGTTACATCCCAGGTAATTCCAAAACTCTTTATTTCTACATATAAATACATTTAATTATGTGTTTGATTTGTTTATTCAATTATACTATCAATATACATGTCAAAAGATGAAAGCAGAAAGAAGTATACAACTCAAGTACAAAAATTGAATGTTATTTATTTACGAGGAAGTATTGTATTTCCCACACAATCCATGGGATTTAACTTATAACTATTGAAGTAAAAGATGTATATCTAAAAATCTCAATGAAGAAGAATATAGAGAAAACCCAACATTGCTTATGGGTATTATTCTAGTCTTCATCTAGTTGTAGCTTCTTCATCCTCTTCTTCCGCATCATCTAGTTCCATCATCATCCCTAAGAAAAGTAAATATAATTATCATCGACTTTGAGCTCGGGGTTTAATCAGTATACTTATGCTAATAGTTTCAATCAAATGATTTAATTGACATCAACAAACATAACATAGATTAGAAATAGATATAGTATTCTACATCAGCACATGTGATTCCTAGAATCATTTTAGAAAATAAAGAGAAAAGAAAAAGTATGGAAAATAAGAGAGGCCAAAAATCCTAAATAATTTCTAACAAATTACTTAAGTGTGCACGCACATGTATCGACTAAAGAGTAGAAATATTTTAAAAATGATTACTCTACAAAAGTGAAATATAAACTAAAAAATAATCCTTTCATTAAAAGTTTTCATCAAATTACATCCAAGTGTAAAGTACATAAGGAGCATCGAATATGAAGCAACTACTCCAAACGAGAAAATACATATGGATGATTATAAAAGAAAGGTATCAGAACACTAAAATCAAAAGTGAGGGAGAAAGAGAGAAGAAATATTTCTTAACGAGCAAGTTCTTCATCAAAACACAGAAAATGAGAAAAATTACCTTCATGTTTTCATTAACAAACCTCTATCGGGACCCATAAAGAGGATATTTATAGGAGATACCATAAGCAACGAAAATTTAAAGGCATGAATGAGAGATATATGTTCAAAATAATAGTTAAAAGTGCTCAAGTAGGTGTAGCAAACAAATGATATCAATCACGTATAATTTTATGTAGAAGCCACTAAAAAGGATAAAATGGTATTTCCATCTTAGAATGAGTAATTAAGAAGGGTCTAAGAACAGTTCTCATCTATTTTATTTTTTCAAGAAAGTAAAGCTTGGCTATGATGAAAAGGAAGTTTAAAAGGTCCAAGTAAATTAAGTACAAGAATGCTAAAAGGGATTAGGAGATTGTCATTCAAAGAAGAGATGGAAAGAATCATCCATTTACAAACCACGGTGATCATACTCTACTTGAAATGATGAGTACAAACATTGACATATGATCATTGAAAGTACAAAAACAAATAGATACTGAAATATAAGTATTGATCATCTTCTATCATTCACATTTATTCATGTACAAGTCATGAATCAAAAAGTTAATTAGTTTTATTTATTCTAAGGAGAAAACTATGAATGTTATCAACTTGCAATCATCAATTGAGTACAAATTTACAAATGTACATTATGGAGAAAATAAAATCATACAGATAATGCAACTAAATAGAGAAATAATTACAGCTACACTATGTGAAAGGATGGTTTCAATTGGTCATCAACACGATGGATCATAGTACTATGTTATTCAGGAGTATAAATGACAATTTTTGCAATGATTAAAGATCACATGTCAAACACTTAGACAGATTCAACAACATCAATGATTCATTACAATCATGATGGTTCATAAGAGTGGAATATTCTAGGTACTGATCATAAAACCATTTATTTCATGAAACTAAGCATTTTCAAAAGAAACAAAATGCTACATCACAATTTTATATCAAATGAATTTCAAAAGAGTGATAGTTATAGAAAATGTAACAAATTCATTTTAAAAATCCTAAAATTATGAGGAGAAAGTACTGATTGCATTGTTACATTGAAATGGAATTCATGCCATTTTACAATGATCAAATCACCGAGAAAAGGGTGCTCAAGCTATCTCGCTCAATATAAAGTAAGTTGATAAATTAAACAAAGTTGGATGCGCCAAGTTATTAAAAGAATGAAATAAGGTTGTCAAGATTGAATAAGGTACAATCAAATACAAAGGAGAAAATATAAAATCATATGGGATTCAAGTTACTATACATTCAACTAATGCAACAAGATTGAAAAAAGAATTTCTAGATTTCGAACCGATCATGCAAGAAAGGAATAAAGTAAGGGATGGTTTTTAAAATCACCATAAGAATGTGTGATACATTTTTTTCAATATACCCTCAACTCATAAGCCATCTAATAAATCTTCATCAACCTATAAGTGACCATTTTCAATCAAAGAAGAGCATATGCTTAGAGATTTTTAATGTCTATATTTACTTCTCATCAAAATCTATAATAAAGCATGAAGGTGACAATATCAAAACTTAATGAGCAATCTAATGTAGAAGGTTTGAGATATTCATTATTTTAGACATACTGAACACTATTCCAAGGGTTTTCATGGCATGGAGAAATAAAATAGATGGAGTTATCTTTAACATGTACAAATGAATACAAATTCTATCAAATTCAAATGAACCCACAAAGTGAAATCATCAAAAGCAAGTGAAATCCACGTAGATCTGCAACTGTATATGAAAGGAAAGTTGCACAAAATGTCCAAGACCTTAAAATAAATTGATAGAGCTATGAAATGGATACAAAAATGAAAACCATTTAGAAGTTATAGTTTTATCTCAGGAAGATATGATTCCCCATAACAATAAGCTAAAATTCCAGCATTTCCACATTATTCTCGAATTAAAAATCGGAAGAGATTGCTTGGAGTTTATTTCTCAAAAAAATAGCATAGCATTACCTTCAAAACCCTTGAAATGTCGACGTGACTAAAGAAGTCGAGGCTCAATTATAGAATGACTTAGAATACATAAAATATTTGAAAGAATTCTTAACCCGAAAAACATTGTGTGAATACAAAGGTAAAATTTCGAAGCTCAAAATATCGATATGGTTACCCCTTCTACTTAGTAAAAGGAAAATTCCAACCAAGTTTTGACTTAGAGATATATAAACACTAGATATGGGGTAAAATCAAGTAACCCATTTTGCGGTGGGTAAAATAAGGATTTTCGAACTCAAAATACAGAAACCCTACATGTAGATAACCCAAAATGATACAATATAGAGAAGGTTTCAACCATGTTAGACAAGAATACAAAGCCTAAATATTCATTTCATAGTGGCATTTCTTCAAGCAACCACAGAGGATTAAAATCACAAATCGAAAAATTACAATTACCTAAATTCAGAATAGAAGCCATAGAGGAAAATCTAAAAATATCTAAGTTAATGTGACCACGAAAAGCAATGACAGACCTTGCATAATTTTGTGAAAATAGTGAAACCCTTATGTAAAAAAATAATTTTGTAAATATCCGTAAAGAAAGAAAGCAAGTTAGGGTACTATTTTGAAGCTAGGTGCTTGAACAAAGATAAAGGAAGGAGAATACAAGAAAAAATTACCGAAAGTTTTAAAGTTCCTCACTTAAAAACAAATCTCTCAAAAAAACAATGGTTTCCAATGCTTCTTATTTAAAATCCATACACATAGTTCCATAATTATGAACAAGATCTCGCTAGCCAAGAAAAATCAAGAGAGTTCCAAGAAATTCATAAAGTAAGCAATTATACCGAAAACCACAAGCATATCACAAAATCATCAAGCTTGAAATATCAAATAATAGATGAGCCATTCAAAAATATTTCAGCGAGTACAAAGAAACAAAATAAAAAAAAAAACAGAGCTTGTGAAGGCAGAGAACTCAAATTCTATGTGAGATCGAAATAATTTAACCAAGGTATAAAGCTTCATTCCCTCATAAATGACTCAATTATGAGGAAGAAAAACAGAGCTTCAAAACCTCAAATGGCCTCTTTAGAAAAATTTCAACTTAGCTCCGCTATCTTGTAGAGAGCTCAAAGTGATAATGCAAAAATGATGGGGTTCTCGATGTTTTTATACCTTAATTCTTAGTGAGTTAATGAAACTCGGCCATGGTAGGAAAAGTAGCAACGTGTCAACTTTCCATGAAACCTTAAACTAACTAGGGTCATGATCAATGGTATAGATCAAATGGTGTGAAATGGATAACGTAAAAGGCTCTAACCATCTAACCTAGGGTACATAAGAATCAATATCATGTGATCATGCATAGAAGATCAACAATCCTTACCAAAAGAAGTAATTCAACCATGTTTAAAATTTAACCATGGTCATTGTCTCATTCACCGACAAAATGTAAGGATCGAATGATCATGCAAAGGGGAATTATATAATTATTGCATTCACTATGATAAAATCCAATCCTTTGGATAACAAGATAAAACACCAACAATAGTTATGATTATTCAAAAGCCGAAAGACATAAGTATATGCTTGTTATCATTATTTCCACATAGAGGAGTGAATGATATTCTAAAATCATTTTTGACCTTGGCTAAGGTCTTATCCAAAGTATGTTCCATATTGATTTAAAAAGGGACCAAGGAATATACAGAATATTTCATGTCCCTAGTCAAACCAATAAAGAATCACATTACTTTATTTATTGCAAAACAACCTCGTACCCTCAAGGTGGTCCCCACATGGTGGCCGTATCAGATTGTAAAAGGATATTTTTATATGTACACATCAAGAGGATGATACTTAGAACATGCAAGTGGTCTGTATTAGATGAATGCATGGGTGAATATTTTTCCAAGCATTACAAATGAAGGAATTATTTTTTCTCGGACAACGAGATTTATTTTTGCATGTCCATCCAAGAGGCAGGATTAAACTACTAATTTTCTAATTGCAAGTGGATCAATTTGTAAGTGTCACATCAAGAACTAGAATTCGAGAGATTGGATGCACATTGGAGGATACTTACAAAACAAGAAAAGGCTATTATTAGCCAAATTATTCATCCAAATTTGTTAAAAATAGAATAGCCAACAACAGTTTGAATGGGACTTATTTTTGTAATCAAGGCTATTAATGCCTCATTGT
Source organism: Taxus wallichiana var. yunnanensis (assembly GCA_018340775.1). NCBI lineage: Eukaryota > Viridiplantae > Streptophyta > Pinopsida > Cupressales > Taxaceae > Taxus > Taxus wallichiana. The sequence continues at coordinate 834,607,954 of CM031243.1, forward strand.
ATTAGCATGACTATTTTATTCCTTCATTTATTCATGATAAACGGATAAAAATAGGATGAATGGGTGAGTAAAATTTTTAGCCTATTTTTAGGATGGGATGGGTGAATAATTTTGCTATATATTGTGTGTAATTGTAAAGCATAGGGAGGAATTTTTGGACATAGGAGTGTTAAAGCAGATTTTTCTAGTTTTTCCCTTTGAATGAGAATTGATTTCGCCTTCAAATTATTTGCATAGTGGTTTGTATATCTGATTATATCTTTTGAATGTCAAATTCCCTAATTAATCATCTTACCTTGCTGCAAATTTAGTAATTTATGCATAATATTAGTATGCATGTTTTTCTTGTTGTATTGTTGTGATTCATTCCCTCAACACATCAAGTGTTTTGCCTTAATATTCTATTGAAAATTTTTGGTTTTTGCATCCAAAATCCATTCTCAAATTAATTATTCATGTACTTAGTCAAATCCCTCATCAAATTTGGTGTATCACCCTAGTTTTAAATTTATTTATAGTCATATTTTTACCCTCAAAACACCTAAAAAATAGTTTAGGATACGAAAAGAGGAACCAACCTTGATATCGGAGACTCACCTCAACGATATGTATACCCACAAACTTGAGTTATTTCCATTATATCTACAAAAGAGAGATATCCAAACTAAGCTTAGAACACATACAATCATCCCTCTACAGGGTGAAATTTTGAGAGATAATAGTTTCGAACCTCAAAACCTAAAGTATCGAATTCCTAAAACCCGAACCCCTAAAAAGACAAAGGTCTAAATTACGAACTTCAAGGTTTCTAAATTTTAGAACTTTCGGATTGAATGATGAATAGTATCATGCGACATGATTTCAGATTCCAACTTTGAAATCCAAATTTCAAACTTTGGAGGTACAACATTTCATAACTCTCAAGCCACTTGAGTGATGAAGAGTACAATGATCCCCTTTGAAGTGGAAATGCCTAATGTTCTAAATCCCCAAAGTTTGAAAGTTTAGATTTCAAGTGTGAGATCTAATTTCATATTCGAATAGGAAATATTAATTGCTAGAATTTATTGTAGTATGACAGCCTCATCTTCAGATGGCCATAACTTTTGACTGGGAGCTAAGTATTTCAATATGAGGAAATACATTTTTCCATTTTAGGGGGATTTTCCAAAATTTCACACCTACCTAAATGATGAAGGTATGGGATTTCTTTCTTCTCCAATAAGGAAAATTACAAGGAGGCATGGGTTCTTATGTGGCGCCCATTATTGTTTCAAGTGATTTTAATGCATTTTAGGGTGGTTGAAGCAAGATTTCATATCCTTCTCTCCCTTTCTCTCATTCTTCCTATATATTGTAAGGAGGGGATCAGTCTAAAAGTTGGATACTCTTGACTTTCACCCTCCCTTCTTCTCTTGTATATAATTGATCCGGTGGAGTTGAAACCTACAATTCAAAATGCAAATGCAATTTTTTTCCTCTTGGCCATTGTAATGTAATGTAATGTATCAAATCATTAGAGCAATAATATAAGTCTATGGATGAATTTTAACACTCTCTTTTTTAATTACATTCTTTTGATCTCTCATTGTAATTTTAGGTAATCATGCATGTTAAATTGAGTTTCATATTTAATGGTATGTGTTTAATGGTGAATGAATTCATAGTAATTGGTTAACTTGTGGTGTGTATTCATCCCCTTCTAACTTATTGGTTTTCATCACCATGCAACGAAGTTGGTTGACATTCCTCTTGGTTAATAACCTCCATCATCTTAGGTATAATTTATTACAATCGCTTTAACCCCTCGCTTACTTGGAAAGTTAGATTAAGGTTTAGAATACGGTCCTCTACAATTTGGATGTGAGTATCAAAATAGAGGAATAGGAATTGAACTTCATTCGAAGAGCTTTCCTTATTGCAAAGTACCACACTTTGGGAAAATCACCATGTTATGAAATCACACTAGCACATTCAATCTATCGAGTTGTAAACAATCAAGGGTGATGTGATTATGCATCAACAAGCCTATTTTGTGGGGATTTTGAGGATTTAATGTAACGAATCTACCTTTATGGTCTCTAGGTCTAAACATATAATCCTATCATACTAATTTTTTCCTATATATTAGTACTAAATTCAATTGTGTGTGTTCCAAATACTCCAACTAAGAGGATTCTTTTTGTCACTACAAGGTCTTCTGATCTTTTAAAAATAAAGATTTATGTAAAGTTTTATTTCTAAATGGAAACTTCCCAGACAACAAGCAATACCTCTAGCTAACACCTTAACCTTTGATAAAACTTGAATTCACTAGAAAAAATGCCAAAGAGTGATAAATTTCATAGATTATCATACTTTAATCATAGTATTCTATCAATCCAGGAGGTATCTACAAATTTTTGCAAGAAAGGAAACAATAGGAACAATTTTACAAAGATGTAATTTAGTAACAAAAACTAAGAAATTGTTTAATTGATCGTGATTACAAAATAAAATACTTGAAAATAAAACTAACACAAAAGTCATAATTGAAAAATAATTGATCATGGAAATTCATGTGCATTAAAGTAAGGAAATAACTGCTAGAACATAAAATGCATTCATAAGGAAAGAAAGGAAATAAATGTAAACTCCATTTTCGTTGGTTAGGAGTCACCCTTGCTCATTCTCTTCGATCAGGTTTAACAGTTAAAATTAAACAACAAAAATTTCTCCTGAATTTGTTATTTTTATTGAATTGAAAAATTTGTTGTTCCAATGAATCAAATGAATAGAAAATTCAAACCACTAAATCTAAGTACAAGATCTCCTTTATATTTGAGATGTTCTAGTTATGTTAGGAGAGAACTATTTATTCAAAATGACTAAGTCTAATTAACTAAATGCTAACTAAAACAATGTCTATCTATTTGGGAAATACTTTAATAGATGGATAGTCCTTAAAGTGTTAAAACTAGAATCATTCTTGACAACTGAAGAGAAAATATGTGATTGACTCCTTTGAAGGAGTCAATCACTACTAAGATTTTTTGTCATAACTGATTGAGAGAATTTTGATAACAACAAATATTAGTTTGGGGTACTCAATCCTCAAAATATAGTGATTTTTAATTTGAGTTAATGGTGCCACTTATGTAATATATATGGTGTTGTGATATGTGATTCTAATCATTTGAATGATCTGCATGGATGTGTGAATTTCTTGCTTTGGAGAATCAGGGTCGATGACCTAGATTTGGTACTGAGTTCCCTATCGACATGAAGGAAAGTCCTACGCCAACATACTAATTAGTGTCATGCACTAATGCATGAATTAATTATTGGGATTCTTGTTATAACTCAACATATAATCTTTAAAAAGTGTAGTTAATGTTTATCAATCAAATCTATTTAAGCCTCTTTTAAGAAGAATTAACAAGGTAAAAATAACAAACATACGCAAAATAATTACTTCAAAATCATAGTAACATAGTCAATTTAAGAAGTAAACATTGTTCATTATGTACTATGATATTAAAATGTTATATGGCTAAACATGGATTAAACATTACAAAATGGGGCTCATCAAGTCACACTAATTAAATTTTGGAGTATCTTAGCTTTACTTTACCCCCTTTAATACAATGAGCAATAAATTACATTCAGTTTTATCTCACGGGGTTAAGTGAAGATAATTTTGATGATAATCTCTCCAAGGCTTACTAATCAATTGGGTATAGCAGTACTTTCCCATTTCATCCAAAAGGTCCATCTTGCGTGGACTACTTTAGGTTCCTGGAGCATCCTCACGGGTATTACAGCTTATGCCAAGGAACTTCTCCTAGTTTAAATCGATTTAGTCATCAATCTTAATCAAATCCTACAAGTATAATGTGTTGAATAATGTGGTGTGTTTTTTTATCTTTATGATTAATAAAAAAATTATACCACCATTGGTAACCTCGCAACACACATGTACTTAGATGTTTTTTTAGATTCTCATTTTTTGGCAATCGTTGGGTTTTACACACAAATAGTTATTATTTATGTAAAAAGATCTACAATATAATAAAAAGGATTAAATTTTGTTTTTGACTTTGAATATCATCCAAGGATGCAAGAGAAGAGCATACACGACAAGTAACCCAACCAACTAGATAACAATGAAAAACTTGTAAATCAAATAGCCACCATTATCCTTTGTAAATCAATGTTCCTTATCAATCACCAAAGTGATTTTTAGTGAAAAACAATTGTTGTTTTTTTATTTATCAAGATCACACAATAGTGCAAGATAAGAGGATACACAAGCTTTTAATTTAATTATTCATCAAATGAAAATATTTTAAATCAAAGGATCATACAAATGCCTTATGAAAAGTTCATTCCGTTAAGTAAATAATGAATAGTAAAATTTCCCACATACTCTAATGTTAGCGAAAAATGGTTTAAATTTTATTTTGATTATGAAGATCACACAATGGTGCAAGATAACAACATAAATTTTTTTTTATCCCAAAATCATAAAAACATGAATATAAAAGAATTCATAAAAACTTAAGAAAATGTAAAAAGATAGAGATCAAAGTTATTTTTATTCTCAATATCATCATAGGGTGCAAGATAAGAGCATACCTAATCTTTGGTCTACATCAAGTAAAACATGAAAAAAACATTCATCAAAGCATTAGACATGTTATAAAATTACTAGGTTTCTAAAAATGAAAAACCTAATTTTTCAAAGAGCTCTAAACCCAAAATTTAACATTCCATTATGTAGTTTTCTTCAATACCTTTCCAACACAAAAAAAAGAGAGTCATTTTGAGGTCGGGTGGAAATTTTATGGGCTCTAGAAGATCCTTGCATATGGATTGTTGCGCAGTGTGACCAAAATATCATATGCATACCTGAATAGCATATGCACATCTAGAATAACATATGCACTACTGTAAAAAAATAGTGAGTGTTTCACTTGCACACCCGAGAATAGCATATGCGTTACTCTATGTCAAAAATACACAACAAGTGTTACGCTTACACACCCAAAATATCGTATGCACATGGCAATTCTATAGATAACCAAAAGATGATAATTTTTAAAAAAATTATCAAAAAGCTCCAAAAATTTTCAAATTGAATCAAATTTGATAACACCTTAGCTCATTTTATCTTTTAAAGAATAAAAAAAAAACAACTATAACTAATTTAGCTAAGAAACCTCATATTTATAAAAAATAAAGCAAGAAATGGTTGGTAAATACAAACTTTTAAACTAATCTAAAAATCCTGAAAATGAATGCAATGGGGTATGCTCCCACCAAGCGTGCCAAATGTGCACTAACAAAAATATTGCAAGGCTAAATAACTAGACTAACACCACATAGTCTATTAGCAAAGCTAGGAATTAACATTAGTAACACCAAGATCTTAGCTTATGGGAATTATTAAGAAAAATAACTTGATATCAATCAATCTAAGTTAAACCATGCATACGTAGTGTGAATTACTTATTAAAATGAACCTATGAAGATCACTAGAAAATCAAATTGGATGGTCTCTACTTCACAATGGGGAAATAATCTCTCGTACAATGAATACAAGGACATATTAGATATTCCTCTACTAACCAAGTATGATTATTAGATGCAAAGATTGAGCAAGTTAATCAATCAACTGAAGTCGGGATCTTGATCATCTGTCTTATATGATTAATGTTATTCAAAACATGGTGTAAAGTATGAAGGTAGGAGCTTGGTCCTTTTTATAGTTTTCTATTTGGGTAAAACTTGCATCTTGGTGCATGTGGGACTAAAGGATGAAGTAGATTAAGGCTTGCTAATCTTGATTAGTTAAACTAACAAGTGATTAGAATGTGAGATGCCTTAATTGACCAATTAGGATCAATTATGAGGCTAAGATAATATTTTCAATCCATTTGAGATGTCTTGGAGTTTTGAATGGTTGGAAGATGGGTATTAACCAATAATAGGGTTTATTGATAAAATACAAGGGTAAATAGGCCTAATTGGATAAAAATATCTTCTTTTTTTTCTGATGAGGATTATAACTAAGCATATGTCATCAATTAGAATTGAAAATGTGATAAAGGTTAGGTAATCAAAAAGAGTTGTTAATTGATGAAAATATAGGAAACATTAGTTAATTAGTAGAAATCAGTAATTATAAAAGAAATAGTATGAATGAGGGTATCTAGTGAAATTTTAGAAATAAAACTACGTAAGTCGATTTTAGGTGTCTACATCAACAATCACAGAAGTTTGAAAAACCAATCCAATCTACAAGGAAATACTCCTTATGTAAAACATGTCTCAACAGTAGGTTGACACAAGATGATCAACACAATTGCAACTCTTAAGTCAATTTTAAAATAAACAAGGCATAAGTATAACCAATCTAGATACAAAAATGCCCGAATCTTAAAAAGTTGAATTTACAAATGTGAGTAACGCAACAATACCACTTAGATACATTAATCAAGAGTTCTGCAAAAAAATGATATTAGTATCGAAATAATATTGATACAATGCAAAAAATGTAACAACAACACTTTTGAGCTTGGGGAAGTGTTTAGAAGGAGACAAGGTCAAAGTATACCAAGGATTTATTAAGGTGCAATAAACATAACATTATAATATAGACGCTTAAATAAATTTTACAAGAAACAAGATGTAAGTATAAAAATTTTATGACAATGATGCAAGAAACTAACACCTCAAGGGAAGATCTATGAGGAAGAAAACCCAACTACAATGAAATGTCTTGACATGGGTACCAAGATAATAGCTATCAAGATATGAAGACATACCAACTCACTTTCAATGCTTATTATCATAGTCATAACAAGGAAGGATGTAAGTGGGTGTAAAAGTGGTGGACATAATATTTAATAGTACTATGTATGATGCTCCTCTTTTGATAAAAATATCAACAAGAGAGCAAAGGAGTAGACCAAGTAGTGATGAAACAAAATAAGTGTAACTTTGGAAGAGTTCTTGCTTATGTTAGGGTAAGTGAAAAACTAAGACAAAGTAACATGTTGTAGGATTCATGATTAATAACAATAGGCTCAAACTTCATTAACTCTCCCTTGTTTGACTAATAATATTTTGACTCAGAAAAATCTCTTGCTTCATGAGATCACTTTGAAACATGATTGGTTTTTGGTAAAGTTGAATCCTGCAAGCAAAGTGGATTCCTATGACTTCACTCTCTAGGTGTTACAAATTACCTCTCTGAGCATGGTTTTTCAAGTAAGTTACATTGAATAAACCAATTATTATACCCTCTTTACTTTACCCACTTTAATAGAATGAGAAAATTTTTATGTTTAGTTGTATCTTACTAGGGTCACATGAAGATAATTTTCACTCTAATCTAACAAAGGCATACTAGTCAAGTGATAAGTATAGTGCTTCCCATTTTATGCACCAGTTCCCTCAAGGTGTGAACTAATTTGGGATTCTTAGGGGCATTATTATGGGTTATATAGCTTATGCCAGGAACCTACCCAAGTTCAAAGATTACGAGCCATACCTCTCAACCGAAACCTACATATATATTTGATTGAACGTGGTGTTTTTTTATCTTATTTATTAGTGTGGTTTTTACACCATTGGTAACCTAAAGAAATGTATTAGTATTGGTTTAGATCTTGTTGGTACCCAAATTTGTTATTATTTTAAATTTGAACAACATAAAATATATGACATGAAGATTGAATATATATGGATCATGGTGTGTGTCATTTTGTAGCCGGGGATATGTTCTAACTGGCACTTAGATTTGTGGAGATATGGATAGCACTCAAATAGGACTTGATCTTGTCCAAACTGTTTTAGGTTGTGCCTTTCAACTAAGGTAAGAGGACCTATTTTGTAACCCTCAAATGGTGAAGAGATGAATATATCCCTTAATTTATGTAAATAGAATGAATAGGGTCTTGGGAAAATATGATACATACTACAAATCTGACTTTCACAAGTCGTCACTTCTAAATTATGGAGATACATTCAATGCAAGGCAAGGGTTACTAAAGACATTTTGAAATCATGATCTGTTTTGCATACTTTAGCAAATGGATTTTGATCTTTTAAGGTTATGCGAGATCAAAATAGGGGTAAAAAGGGTAAAAAAGCGTAGGATTAGTTGTTTTGAATGATTTTTTAGTGAGAGTTTAGATAAGACAAACTAAGGTCAGCTTTGACTCTTTGAGGATTTCAACAAAATATAGAGAAACTTAATAGCGTAAACTATTAAAATGGTTAATCATCCCTTAAACGAGGATATGTGCATCAAATGGAGGCCTAGATCTATACTTTTCCACACAATCTTTGATCATCTATTACAAAATCTTGTGTTAGAATGAACCAATGAAGCATTTAACAATCACTATTTAATCATGACCTAAGGTGCACCCAAAGGTTTACAAACAATCTCTGAAGTCAAGGAAGGTAAAGTGATTTTAAATTTGTTTATCTCTTTATCAGATGAAAGCTCTTCTAAATGTGAGATTGAAAATTCCACTAAAATATCAAAAGAAATGAGACCATGTATGATCAAGAGAGATTTTAAATAGAAGACTGCAATAGGAAACAAGAAACACAAATTTGAAATGCATTCTGAAATGTAAGCATTCACAAATTTTTCCCAAAGACAACACATAATAACTCAAAAATGATCAAATTTATCAGCTAGGGGAATGTTTTGAAAACAATCTCAGATCTTGTTAATGGCTATACATGTGCAACCAACTTAACATGATTTGAAATCTGATACAGAGAGAGTTACATGAGTTTCTCAAGTGGTCATGCGAAAATGGGCTTCTTCCTAGATTTTCCCATGAAATTTTTAGTTTTCTAGGGCTTTCAAAACTTTTCCAACCCTTTACATGAAAAATTCATGCAATATATAGCATTTAATCTCCTTTGAGCCTTCTTTCCCAATAAAATAATATGTCAAATGATCAAATTTGTTACAAAAATTCCTCATGATTCGTAGACAAGGATGTTTAATAGAACACATCCAAAAAGTTGCTAGTTGTATCAAAAGAGATGAATCATTACAAAATTTACATCATTATCCATTGTGAAGGCATGTTTTTCATCTTCAAAGCATGTAGACCCCCTTCCTTTCATTATTTCATCCTTATCCCTCCAAAATTTGACTCTCTAACTTTTGGATATGATATTTCACATTTTGAGACGAGTTAGGGAAAAATTCATTTCAAAAACATCTCTGATCTTCAAATTGATCCTCAAAACTGATTGCATTGGTCCTTGTAGGCACAAATGACATGAATTTGTCAAAAATTTGATCAAAATCGATGCAAAAAATACATTTCCACACTTCTTGGAGCTCAAATGGTGGCCAAACTGAAAAATGCACAATTACCATTAATCTTCATTTATCCTTTAATATGATCCCTCCACGTGTCACAATGTGATTGGAAATGGGCTTGGGATCACTTTTTGACATTTTAACACTTTTGGAAAAATGTAAAAATTTGACATTTTTCTCTGGCCCTCTCCCATTCAAAAATGAGCTTGACACGTGTCCCAATGTGGTTCCTTGTGGAATCGCGGCTCGATTCAACACATTTCCACCTTTTTTTGGAAAAGGGAAATTTTTCCAACTTATTCCCACAAAACCACACCTCCAATTTTGTCCCTGACACATGGCACACTATGACTGGATACAGAGTTCTGGCTCAATTTTAAACATTTTGCCTCTTTTTGGAAAAAGGAAAATTTTATGTTTTTCCTCAGCGGCTCTGCCCTCCCGGACACGTGTCCTCATATGATTGGATGAGGGCAGCACTTCTCATTTCATATTTTAATCATATTCCATGAAGGAAAATTTTTAACATTTCCTCCGCCATCCCGCACCTCCGCCATTGACTCCTCAGATGAATCTTGACTTTTTACCTTTGGGCTCATGTCCATTAAATGATTTTACCCTTTCATAACTAGAGGTTAAATATACAACTTTCCTCCAAAGGCCTTCCTCCCCGCCCTATGCTCTGATGCTTTGGAACATGTCTTCAACCCATTCTTTGTGAATTTGTAGTCCAATTTTATACTTTAACTCTTTTTCACCAAAGGTGAAAAGTATCAAACTCCTCCACCTTTCTATCTCCTCGCTTGCCACGTTTCCTCCTTTGTTTGGATGTGGGACTTAGGGGATTTTCTTCATTTCCACACATTTTACAAAGTGCATTAAGTCACAAAATGACCCGCCCATTTGCCTTCACTCTTCCTGCGACACGTGTACCTCCTCTGGGGCCTACAGAGTTGTGTGGGCAACTTGCACTGTTTTTCTAAAATCATAAAAACATTAAGTTTTTAGAAATGACCCATTGATCCTTGTCTAATTAGAACAAGAAACATTGCTGATGAATGATGAATAAGAAATTGATGGGAAATTGACGCCCATCTGACCATCAAAACACATAAAATGCCAAGGATGCCTTAGAATTCAATTTTTTCACTAAGGACGAAATTTGTTTTGAAATTGAACCAACTGAAACATGTTTTTAAAGAATTTTTATCATGGAATTAGATTTTCAATGGAATACAAGTACAAATTGATCAATTTTAGACATTCGACTCCTAACAATAACTTTATTATAGCCGAGAAACCATCCAAGGTGGATAACAATTCGATCTAGTCACTAACCACAACATGTTTTCCATGCTTGGATAAGGATAATTTCCTTTCAATGAAGCTCTATTTAGATTTCTGAAGTCTATAGAAATTTTGATATCTCCATTTTTCTTTCTTACTAGCACAAGGTTTGCAACCCAAGATGAATACCTTGTGGGTTGAATGATCCCTCCCTCCTTCAGTTTCTTCAATTCATCTTGCATCTTCATGGAGAGGAGTGGATTAATTGGCCTCTACTTTTGTCTGAAGATCTTGGCATTTGTTTCAAGAGGAATCTCATGCTGAAACAAGTCCTCTTTGTATGCTTTCGGCTATGAATAAGACCAAGCAAGATAGTCCTGATATTTCTTCAATAGTTGAACATAGGACTATTTTTCTTCTTTTTTGGATTTCTTCCCAACAAAATTTTTCTTGGTTTATCATTAGTGCCCAATTTATGCTCTTCCACATCCCTTGAGGTAGACATGTTTCTATTGATGATGTAATCAACATTGTCAAAATTTGACTCAAGTGTAACAAGACCTCTAGGAATGGTGTTAGTTTTCAATTGGATGATATCCTTTCCAAACAAAGTCTCTCTTCCTTTAGTCACACATACCATTGGTTCCCAATAAATATTCTAATCTACAAGCTCACCTTGATTTTGTAAGAAACTTTGCACTTCAGCATCATCATTAAACACTTGCCAATGCTTGATGTTGTCAGGAATAGTTCACTTAGTGAACACTTCAACATTGTACTCACAATAAGGTGAAATAGTGCAATTTCCAAATCTTGACCTCAACATTGCCAACTTGTTAGCATCAGCATTGAAAATTCTCTCATGATGCACAATGTTGAACGAATCAAACATCTCAATTAGATCCAAAACTGCATGTTTGTACTATTTCATTCACTGATATTTTGTAGCATATAGTTTTCTTATTTGTTTGAGAACTAGCTCTGAATCTCCTTTTACATTGATGTCCTTGACACCATACTTCCATGCAATTCTCATACCCAACAAAAGGGCTTCATACTCAGCAATGTTGTTAGTACATTCAAAATTAAGCTTGAAGGAAAAAACAAACTCTTCCAAGCTAGGAGAAATCATAATTATACCAACACCATTTCTAAATTTGGAGCAAGCTCCATAAAATAGAAAGGTCCAAGGGGAACCTACCTATTCAAGGAAATTTTACTAATCCATCTTGTTTTCTTTTCCATCAGCAAACCCAACAAAGTTATCAACATCTACATCAACAAACAACACCTCATAGGAAGCATTGTTGGGATCTTTAATAAGGTGTAACATCTTATTTTCTCCATAGATCTTGACAAGGCTTCCTTCAATGGGAATAGTGGAAAAATACATGTCCATTTGAACAGTCCCACCAACACTTGTAACCCACTTTCTTGACAAAAGCATACCCCATTTGGCAGGGCAATCAATAATCACAACATCAAGTTTCAAATTCTTACCCTGGATAGGCTACAAGTTGTACCACCAAACCATTCACACAACCAACTACCGATACTTCTCTTGATTCCATGGTAGTACACTTTCCATAGGCTATTTTCACTTTCATATCCAACTCATTCATGAAATCTAGAGGCATGACATTGCATGATGCACCAAAATCAAACGTCTAATTGTGAAGTAGTCAATCCTTTATTATCAAAGTTGTAAAGAATTGATCAACATTCAATAGGGAATCAACCAAGGATGTCCCTAAGTATACCTCAAGTATTTCTCCAAGATCCTCTAATGATGGTGGTGTTTTAAGGTCTGCAATGATCTGAGGAGGAGTTTCAACAACGTTTACATTTTTGCTTGGGTTACTCTTCTCCTCTTTCAATCCCATGTATTCAAATGCTCTCTTCTTGTGCTCGGGAATCCTAAGAAACTCAATGATTGGAACACCCACTTTGATTTAGCTCAATAATAGGGCTATGTCATAGGGAAAATTATTTGGCAAGGAAACATTGGAAAGGAAAAAGAAGATTCATTAGATGTCATGGGATTCTTGGCGGTTTGGGCATGAGGAGGACTATAATTTTTGCTTGGGACAATAGAGATTTTGGCAGGCATTTCTCTTCTAGGATATTATTTGGGAATACTTGTAAGAAAGGGTGTATTAGGTTTGTCTTGAGGCCCAACTCCCTTAACAACCTTGTTCCTAGTGTTATACTCTTTCTCTTGAGCCAAAACAACATTCATTAACAATTGTCTATCTTCCTTCGAAGGGACACCACCAAAATAATTCTTAATCATCAAAGATATTAAGTATTCAAAGTTATTCTTAGGAATTTCAAAATCTTGCACTACATCTAACTCAAGAGTATGAGAGGAAGAAGGACTTGTACCCATTGGATGAAATCCCAAAAGGTTGCAGCTTGTCCTTGCACTTATTACCTAAGTGGATGTTGCTCCTTCTTGTGAGCATGAAGAACCACCCACCATGTAGATATCATCATTAGTACCATCATAATTATTAGATTCACCCATCTTATTGGTCCACTTCACATGGAGGATGGGGCAAAAAAACCTATCACACCAATCAATATCAACAACTTCCTCAACAACATCATCTCTAGCAGCTTAGGGGATCGTGTAACACTCTTCCTTCACGTGCTTGAGGATGTCTATTTACACACCCCATGGGTCCTTTCCCTCTATCATCAGATCTCTGATCATCCCCAGATGATTGGAAAATCTATCATGGTTTTGTGTTTTTTATGACCTTGTGAAGTCTACCCAATTCCCTTCTCTACCCGGGCTAACTTGTATGAGATTTCTTTAATAGCCCCTGCCAAATTTTCACAAACTCCTCCAAATCAGTACCATTTCTAGCTTTAGGTTTTTAGGGTTTATCAACTTTACACCATCTCACTTGAGATGTTTCCCAATGGCCTTAATGTTATTTTCAATCTTTTGCCCATGGTAAAGGCCTACCTTAAATTGGTATGGTTCTTGTCTCTTAAATAGTAGGTTATTTTCTTATCAAATGCATTTGCATATTTGATTAAAAAAGTTTGATCACAAGGCCTCAGATTAACATGAAGTCTTCTCAATGTCTTGTTAAATCTTGTATTAAAGTCATGCACTGATTCATTGGGGTTCTTCTTGATATTCTCAAATTCAGACAAGAGAAATCTGGAATCATTCTTGTCACCATATTGAAACCTCGAGTGCATTCTGCATTTCTATCCAACACTCAATAGAATTATCAGGTAGAGCCTTGTACCAATCCCTAGCATCCTCTTCTAAAGTGTGGAAAAAAAAATTAATGTACACATCCTCAAATCCAATTTCAAAATCCTCCATCATATTAATAAAGAGTTACAAATGTTGATCACCTGTTATAACATTATTCCCTTAGAACTTTAGCAATGTATTTCTAACATCTTGAGGTACAACATTAGGATAACCAACCCTTCCCATAAAAATTATTGGGCCAAAGGTATTGACCACAAATGGATGCCTAGGTGGAGGCTAAGCCATGTTGTCTGGTGGAGGTGATCTCGGGGGTGACACAAGCTAATGAGGAGTGTAAGGTCTTTGGGGATTAAGAATGTGGATCAAAATATTGGTATTCTCTAGGTGATTATTTTCTTGGAAATTTTTATTGGAATTGAAACACATAGGTGCATATTGAAGAAGGAACTCACCAGGTACAACAAAAGGACCTTCACTAGTTAAAGTAAAAAAATTTATGAGAAGATTGCTTGAATCAGAATCACTGGAAGAAGAGTGATAATCCTCTATTAAAGCATGATCTCTCTCACCAATGGATATTCCTTTGCTTGATGTCTGACCTTCAACAACCTTCCAAACATTTCTTTCCTCTAAAATTGTCTTTCCCAATTCTTGAAATAACTTTCTACTTGGGTCCCTCCTGAAGAGAGATCTTCTTCCTTCCAGGTTTGTAGAGATTAGAAACACCAAAAAACAAATGACAGAAATCTAAGACACTGGTATTTATCAAGATCAAAACATCATGGAGCCGCCACTCAAGACTTTTACCCTAGTTGTGCAAATGCACAAAACTACTCACAAATACCTATCAAAGAATGAAAATATTGGCAAAATTTATAGATTGGATCTTATTTTTCTTGAACCTATCAACCACAAATGCAAATGAAGTGTAACTACTACTAGAAATTGATAAAATTGTAGATAGAGTTTGAAAACTTTGCATACACCTTGAAAATCTAAGTATAGAATGATGCTTTAATAATATATTTGCAGAAAAAACTTGCAAGAGACATTACCAGGGTTTGATATGCATTCAAATATTTCAAATATGTATGCACATGGATCAGATTAAACTAAGAATTCCCATAGAAATGACACCACCATTGCTATTGACGAGCTCAAAAGAATATGAACTTGAAGAAGATTAAAAAATTAGTCTGGATATTGCATTCTTCATCCCCGAAATGACGCCACTTGTGTTGGTACCCAAATTTGTTCTCCTTTTCAGTCTGAGCAGCATCAAATATATGGCATGAATCTTGAAGATAGATGGATCATGTTGTGTGTCATTTTGTAGCTGGGGATATGATATAAGTTACACTCGATTTTTTGGAGAGAAGGATAGCACTAAAATAGGACCCGATCTTGTCCTAACTATTTTAGGTTGTGCCTTTTAACCAAGGTAAAAGGACTATTTTGTAACCCTCAAATGATGAAGGAGATGAAGATATCCCTCAATTTGTGCAAATAGTATGAAAAGGGCCCTAGGAAAATATGATCAACACTCCAAATATGACTTTCACAACTTGTCACTTCTAGATTATGGAGATACTTTCAATGTAAGGCAAGGGTTACTAAAGACATTTTGAAACCTTGATTTGTTCTACATATTTTAGAAAATGGATTTTGATCTTTTACGGGTATACAGAGTCAAAACAAGGGTAAAATAGGAAAGGATTAGTTGTTTTGAATTATTTTTCACGTGGGATTTTAGATTAAAAAAACCAAGGTCAACCAGAATCTTTGAGGATTTCAGCAAAATACGGATAAAATTAACAAGACAAAGTATCAAAATGGCTAATCATCCCTTCAACTAGGATATGTGCATTAAATGGAGGGCCGATCTAAAATTTTCCATAGAATATTTGATCATCTATCGAAAATCTTGTGTTAGAATGAACCAATGAAGCATTTGGCAAATCACTATTTAATCATGACCTAAGGTGAACCCAAAGGTTTACAAACAATCTCTGAAGTCAAGGAAGGTAAAGTGATTTTAAATTTGTTTATCTCTTTATCAGATGGAATCTCTTTTGAATTTGAGATTGCAAATGCCACTAAACTATCATAAGAAATGAGACCATGTATGATCAAGAGAGATTTTAAACACAAGACTACAATAGGAAACAAGAAACACAAATTTGAAATGTAAGCATTCACATATTTTTCCCAAAGACAACACATAATAACTCAAAAATGATCAGATTTATTAGCAGGGGAATGTTTTGAAAATAATCTCAGAGCTTGTTAATGGCTATACATGTGCAAATAAATTAACATGATTTGAAATCAAATACGAGAGAGTTACACGTGTTTCTAAAGTGGTCAATGAGAGAATGGGCTTCTTCCAAGATTTTCCGTGAAATTTTTAGTTTTCCAGGGATTTTTAAAATCTTGTAACCATTTGCATGAAAAATTCAAGCAATATATAGCATTAAATCTCCTTCGAGCCTTCTTTCCCAAGAAAATAATATGACAAAGGATCAAATTTGTTACAAAAATTTCTCATGATTCGCAGAAGAGACGTTTAAATAAAGACATCCAAAATGTTTCTAATTGTCTCAAAAAGAGATGAATCATTGGAAAATTCACATCATTATCCATTTTGGAGGCATGTTTTTCATCTTCAAAACATGCATACCGCCTTCCTTTCATTATTTCATTCTTATCCCTCAAAAATTTAACTCTCCAACTTTTGGGTTTGATATTTCATGTTTTTGGACGGGTTAGGGAAAAAATTCATTTCAGAAACATCTATGATCTTAAAATTGATCCCCAAAACTGATATCATTCATCCTTGAAAGCACAAATGACATGAATATGTAAAAATTTGATCAAAATTGATGCAAAAAATGCATTTCCACACTTCCTGGAGCTCAAATGGCGGCCAAACTGAAAAATGCACAACTACTGTTGATCTTCCTTTATCCGTTAATATGATCCCTCCATTTGTCACAATGTGATTGGAAATGGTATCAAGATTACTTTTGACATTTTAACATTTTTGGAAAAATTTAAAAATTTGACATTTTTCTCCGCCCCTCTGCCCTTTGAAAATGAGCTTGACACGTGTCCCAATGTGGGTCCCAGTGGAATCGCGGCTCGATTCTACACATTTCCACCTTTTTTGGAAAAGGAATTTTTTCCAAAATATCCCCATGGACCCGCACCTTCGATTCTATCCCTGACATGTGGCGCAATATGACTAGATACGGAGTCGCGGCTCAATTTTAAACATTTTGCCTCTTTTTGAAAAAAGGAAAAATTTCTATTTTTCCTCCACGGCTCCGCCCTCCCACAGACACATGTCCTCATATGATTGGCTGAGGGAAATGCTTCTCATTTCATATTTTAATCATATTCTGAGAAGGAAATTTTTTAATATTTCATCTCGCCATACCTCACCTCCGCCATTAACTCCTCGAGATGAATCTTGACTTTTTACCTTCGGGCTCACGGGTCCATTCAATGATTTTACCCTTTGATAACTAGAAGGAAAAAATACAACTTGCCTCTGAAGGCCCACCTCCCTATCATGTGTTTTGATGCTGACATGTGTCTTCATCCCATTGGAATGAGTTTACAGTCCAATTTTATACTTTAACTCTTTTTCACCAAAGGCCAAAAAGTATCAAACTCCTTCGCCTTTCCATCTCCCCTCCTGCCACATGTCCTCCTCTGATTGGATGCGGGCCTTAGGGTATTTTCTTCATTTCCACACATTTTCCAAAGTTCCTTAAGGCACAAAACAACCCACTCATCTACCTTCACTCTACCTGCGACATGTGTACCTCCTCTGGGGCTTGCAAAGTCTGCGGGGAAACTTGCACATTTTTCCAAAATCACAAAAATGTTAAGTTTTTAGAAATGACCTACCAATCCTTGTCCAATTAGAACAAGCCACGTTTCCGATGAATTCTAAAGAAGAAATTGACGGGAAAATGATGCCTTTCTGACCATCAAAACATAGAAAATGTCAGGGATGCCTTAGAATTTGATTTTTTCGCTAAGGACGACAAATTTCTCAAAATTGAACCAACTGAAACATGTTTTTAAAGAATTTTTTATCATGGAATTGGATTTTCAATGGCATACAAGTGTAAATCAATCAATTTTAAACTTCCATGATTGGGTAAAAGGAAAAATGGCAGAGCCCACATATTTTGGAAAAATTAGGGCACAAAACAGGGCACACATGTTGATTTCATTCAAATTGGGACAAAACAACAAGTTTATGAGCATTTCAAGGCATTCAATCTGGAGGGAAAAGTTGTAGACCACCAATTTAAGAAAAAAATGTTCCAGAGCATGCAAACCAAAGGAAAATTTAGGGCAAAATGGTGCAAGCTCAAAAATGGCACCAACAAATCCTAATTCATTAACAAGTAATTTTGGGTCTTGCACGTGAAATATTAGTAGTTCTCCAAAATATAAAATCATCACAAAAGAGGATTTAAGTGTTGTTTTTTATTCCAAATATCACCTAAAAGGTGTGAGGGAAGAGCATACACAACACAAAAATCAAACTATAAAAAAATGGAAAATGCTTTCAAAATCAAAGTACAAGGAAAATCATTTTATCCATTTATTGTTCATTCCCTTATAAAATAATGTAATGAAGTGTTTTTAAATGCATGAAGGTTTAGATTTGTTTTTATTTCCATGATCACGTAAAGTGTGTGAGGAAATAGCATATGTAACTTGTATCCCAAGCTATTGAAAGCATGACATTAATTGAGTATCATCGAAAACATTAGTAAAGAAATTGTTCCAAACACCATGGAAATAGAAGTTAGCATTGAAAACATGAAAAATATGTTAGAAATATCAAACACCAAATTTTACAAAGTATTTAGACATTTATAAAATGACTATTTTTATAATAAAGGAAATCCTAAATTTTCTAAATGTCAAAATCATATTCTTATGTTTCCATTACATATTTCCATTCAATACCTTTCCAACGCAAAACAAATGGAATAATTTCAAGTTGGGGAGAATATTTATGGCCCCCACAAAATAGCTTATGCACATAGAGTAACACTAGCATGCCCATAACGGCATATACACGCCACTAAGTACATATACATGCACATATTGACACATACCTAGCTCTAAGGGAAAAATACATCACAACACCTACATTCCCATAATGACATATACATGCCCCTAAAAACATATATGTGGATCTGAGAAAAAAATCAAACAAAGTGCAACACCTACACACCCAAATTGACACATACACACCCCTAATGAAATATACACACCCTCACACATAATGACATATTTTCACCCCTAATTACACATACGTAGGCACACTCACATCATTTTATTGTGTGACATCATGAATATGGAATGTGACATAATAAAACTAAAAAGGTTAATTTTTTGGCATTCTAACCCAAAATTGGCAGCAACCTATCACTTTTAAACCTACAAAAGAGACTAACCACATGCAAATTTTATAAAATACATCATGGAATGACATTTATTTATCATGTGCATAATAAGGGTTAGCCATAATTGAAAAAAACAAATAAAACTTGAAATAAAATGTATGGGACTAACGATCTCACACACCAAGCATGCCAAAATGTGTTCTTGTAAAACTAACTATGTTATGTAAATTTAAACTAACATATAATAGCTTCAAATAATGTTAATAAAACAAAGAACCATCATGATAAGATCTTATAGAAACTAAATTCTTAAAATACATGAAACATAAATGAATCAAACTAGCATACTAAGCCATTTCTACTCTTTAGATTGCTAACTAAACATGAACCTAGCTAAATAATTTATAAATAAAATTTTGTTGTTGGTGACCTCAAGAATTGAGGATGGAATCTCACCAAGAAATGGCTATAAGGCCATTTTTGATCTTCCCATACTACTCAATTTTTAGTGAATGGATGCAATATGGAGAAGTTATTTCCAACAATTGAGAATGGCTCAAATCAAAATTACTATAGTTTTCAATAATGCAAATGGGGTGTCTCTTTAGAAGGAAGGAGGAATGTAATTTATATAACCATCTTGTTTGAGAATTCTCTGTAACTTGGTGCATGTAGGATAAGGGTAAAGAATGATTAGAAATGGATAAACATGCATTGGAAAAGGTAATTTTTAATTAGAAGAGTTTAATTTGTCACTAGTAACTCATGGGAATTTGGGGATGTTTTAATTAATCAGAGTGATTAATTAATAGGCATTTGTAAGCTTGTAAAATCTAATTAGAGAAAAGTTAGTATGGTTCGGGGGATGTAAAAGAGGATTTTGTTCCAATAAAATCTGATTTATTGATTTAGAGTAGTGAACGTAATTAGTTAATAGTAATTAATCAACCCAAGTATAACCGTACATTAATTAACGAAATATTGTTTATCGGAATCTTGAGCAATATGTATGCTAATTTAATAGTTAAATGTAATTAATTAGTTGGGATTGAGGGAAAATGATGGTTTATTGATGAAGTGTCATAAATTCACAAAAAGAGAGTGAAGATCATGGTTATTTAGTGAAGTGTCCTTAATTTTCCCAATGAGAGGAGAAGAGGTTTTTATTTGATGATTTTTGTCAATTTACTCCTGAATGAGGATAATTAGGTAACTTAATCATCAAAACTACGTGAGGTTATTTTAGGTTTGTACAGATTGAAGAGGTTGAAAAGTCTCTAAATTAGTTTTAGAATGTGCTCAACGATGGAAATGAGAGCATTGAAACAATGACAATCGGAAAAATAACTTTACCAGTGTGAGAAGGAAATGTCCTATCCGCTACTTGGCTGGTTTGGAGCCAATTCTATCAAGATTAGAATCGCTGCCTAATGTAGAACACAATGAAAGGTTTCATGTTCTCATAAGCCATCCCCAAAACCTCTTAGAACAACTTATAGATCAGATAGAGGTATGCTTCATTTTTTTGACTGGTCGTTGGAGAAAATTAAAGGTACAAATCTTGTTTCCATCTATTCCATGTGAGCTGATTTTCAAGTTGGTGTCATGGCCTCATTTTTTCAGAAAAGGAAGCTATTTTTCACATCATGTATCAGGCTTTGTTTAACATCATTTTCTACTAATTAGAGAGTAGGGTAGGTTGGATTTAGTTTCCATAAGGGCTAATGCACGCTTTCAGCTATTTTCAATTCAATAATTACATTTCATGAACAAGATCTAGTTCTTCCAGATCTGTTCTATATATATATATATATATATATATATATATATATAATCAATGTAAGCACTAAAGATAGAGTTTTAATCTTTGGATAGAATTGTCGACTATTTTTTCCTTTTCCATGTGATTCTATATCTTGGGATCAAATAACATATGTGAGATGAATATCTAAGAGTCTATTGGTTTTTTTGTATAATGTGCATTTGTCCAAAAATTTATACAATGGAGATAATTTTTTTATTTAGTGTATTTGGATTATGACAGTCAAGAAATATGCGTGTTGATTAAGTCAATTAATTTTATAAATTAGGTATTGTTAGAATAAATTTCAAATGCATAGTTCTAACTTCCTTCACTCTAAATATTAGGTATTGAACACTTTTCTACTGATATATGTAGGTAACATCATTTACAAACCTTCTTGAATACATAAACATCAAAAGGTAAGGAATATTAAGTGATTTTTTTTTAATGGGGTATCGGTGTTAAAAGTTGTAAGTATTTATTCCTATTAGTTTCATACTTAAATGAAACTCATGCTTCCCCCTTTTTACACTTGTTGAAATATAGAATTGTAAAACACACTATAGAATTATAAGCATTTATTAGGTTATATTTCCTTGTAAATATACTATACATAAAGTACCACACTTTTTGTCGTATAATGGATGTTTATGGAACATTCGGTTTTGTTTCACCTCTTGTATTGCGTATTTTTTTCCATTAATTTTTTTTTCCTTGTTGGGTATTACTTGATAATTTAGCATTTTTGTACTACACATATAATGCGCTTCTATGTTTCTTTGAGACTTTTACGATACACATTAAGAAATATTGTGAAATATCTTGTGGTGCTTTCAATTTATTGCAAGTGTATTAAGAATTTGATTATATATCATTCTCTCATTATTTCAACATTATCAACATGAATTTTCTCATGTTACCATGTCTTTATTGGTCTATGAGATATTTTTCAAGACTACCATTATAAAATATTTCTCTAGTTATTGGTATAACCAACTATGCATATTGGTTTCCTCGCATGTAACATTGACTTACTACATAGTAATGGCTTTAACTTCTATATTTTTGGTATATGCTCCATATACCTTCATTTAGTTTAATAATGGGATTAATTCACATGACATTATGTTTTATCACTTATTAAGGAATCCTTTTATGCCACTTAATCATCTAGAGAACACAATATGTACTTACACTATTGGATAATTCTTCAAAATCATGTTGGAAAATCTTTGGTTATCAAAATATATAATTGTAAAGTTGTATTTTTCACTCTTATTACTTGTGATGATATATTTCTATGACGGATTTCTCATTTTATTTCTAGACATACCCTTTTTAGACATGAGACAATATTTTTATAGACTCTATATATATTATTGCATAGAATTATTATCTTCCTTTTATAGAGCCATCACAAGATTTTTATTCAAAATATTATTTTTCTCCATTGATGTGAATTATAACATTATTTATTTTCAATCTACCTTAATTTTTGATATTAGATTTGTGATTTAAGGGTTGATAAATAATTCCCTCTAATTTGCATGGACATTCTTTAAGTAAATGATTCATATCCTTCTATTATGCTAAATTTGGTGGAATTTACTTTTGTTAATGGTTATGATATTTTCATACCTATGTCACAGGATAGTTTTGGACTAGTTGTATTGATATTCATACATGTCTCTTTTTCTAACTTTGCAGATAAGGAAATTTTTAATTGTGTCTTATAATCTTGCATTTCTAAATGGAAGTATTTCTATTCAATGTAGTTGGAAAACCTTCAATATTTAGTTAGACGACCTCATCAGAAAATATATCTATTTTAAGACTCAATTTACTTAACTTACTTCAATTTTATAAATGAGTAAAGTAATTAGATAGAGGGTATATTAATTCTTGATTCCTTCATGAAATTTCACAATACGTGTGAACCTCATTTGTTCTAGATTCTAAAACTCTATTTAAAGGACTGAGTATCTTCTTTTCATAAAAATATCCCCAATTTTTACCCATGTTGGATGTTGGTGCACCTAATTCTAACTTAGGATAATTTATATACTATGCTTAGATTTGGCACAATTTCCTAGGTTAGAATGAGGATAACAACTATCCTTTGTGTTATGCATCGAGGTTTCATATTTTCATAGGTAAATTATAATTTTATACTCATTTTACTATAAGATGAAGTAGATTCATCTATTTTTTATCTATAAATATCTTCCCTATGGATGTGTTTTTCATATTCGTGAATATATTTATTCATTTTCATGTTAACACTTTGTATCGGAGAATGTCCATGATCACTATTCTTTGAGGAGAACTATTGAGAAATTATCTATGTTATAGAGACTATATCGAGTAATAATATCCTTTGTATGTATTCTTTAATTTCTAAAATTCATTAAAATTTTAATTAGAAATTAAGCTAACTATATAGTAAATCTAGAAGTTTAGTTATGTTAAATCCATTAAAGTTGAGAAGGGATGTGTACATAAGTGTTAATAAGGCACTATTTAAAATTAGATGCATCAATCAAATAACATAATAATTAAAATATCATATCAATATACAAAATAGAATCAATAAGTTTGATGACATAATAATGTTCCTAGAATTATTTTTAGAATGAATATAATTTATGCCATCATTTTTTTCCATGTACCACTATTTCTATCCTTTTTTAATGTGTGGGAATGGAAATTGGATTCTTCTTTACTCTACTATAAAAACCACATCTTTAATATCAATGGTGATTTATGAATCTACAACTATATTCACTTGAACTCTAAATTCTATTGAATCTCTCTATGAAACATTACGAAAAACAACCTATATTATACTTGGAATACTTTGCAATGGGTTCCAAAAGGAGGAACTATGATATGTATTGAGTATGAATCATGTTATATGTAGTTTAATACATATATACTTCCCATTCAATATGATTTTTGGTCCTTCACTCACCTTGTGTTCTCCATCATTGAAAATAAAAATATTTATTTTGGCATGAGAAACTTGACATGAAAATAAACACATGAAAAGGACTTTATAAAATAATGGATTACTTTATGTTTATACTTTATTATTTTGGAATGTATAGGGATTTGTATAGTTTTAGTAGAAAATATATCTAAGTGTTCCTCCTTTATATTCCTCTATTAATTACAAGTATGTTTTTATCTATATAATCTTCTCTACATTGATTTACCATACAATATGAAAACTAATTAAAATATAAGATGACCATCTAAAAGTGCTTAATTGAAAACGGATAATTCAATAAAGGTTGGAATCTTGTAAACGAGATCATGGAATATCGATACTATCTTGTTCGAGTATTGTTAATTATTTATCTTTTAGTTTAACAAAAGTGATGGGAAATGATTCAAATAGAAAAGAAATAAGTTTGTATATGTATATTGAGTACTAGGAAAAAGTTTTAAATATAACATGATATTGTCAATGGGAAATTAATTTGTAATAGAAATGGTTAGCGATCAAATAAAAGTGGAAAATGAATTACATAAAGAGACTAATATGCATTAGTAATCCAAGTTTCCTATAACTCAAAAATGTGTGTTTTCATGTGCCTGTTATCCAAAATTCACCCTCAAGGTAATTTTGATAACATGCATCAAATTATTCAGTCCTAAGTAAGTAGATTGATTCAAGGCCCGAAATCGTGTTTTTGGGGCCCCACTTGGCTTCTCTCTAACTCTCCCATCCAAGAAGAAATCCCAACAAGTTAAGAAAATGGAAAAAATGCAAAAAATAAGGTTGCAGGACTATTTTAAAGCATTTCGGGTTTGAAGGGTTCGGGTCGTACTGAGGTTCGTCGTACCAAGCTTGGGGCTGAAAAAACAAAGAAAATCAGCTAAGTCAGACGTTTTTGTCCCAGGCGGTCCACGGGGCGGTTAATTGGGACGTCGGGGCGAAAAAGACGAAACGACAAAAAGCAAGGAAAATCGTTAAGTTTTTTGTTTCACGTAGTTTGGGACAGCTAGGACAAAAGTATGTGTAGGACGTGAATCGGCTGATTTTCCGAAAGATGGTCCATTTCGGCGCTTCGAAATATTCGTCCCGACAACCGGGACAAAAATGCGCGGGACGCCAAAAGGCAAAAAGGCTGCTAAAGAGACAAGGAATCCCGAATCGGCCGATGCAGGAGAATGTGTCTGGAAAAGCCGGGACAAAAGTATGTGTGGTGCGTGAAAAGCCAAAATAGCCGAAGGCAAGAAGAAAAGTCAACGTTTGACCCGTGAACTTCAAACGACCATAACTTTTGACTCCGAGCTCCGATTTTCAAAAATTGGACTTTCTAGAACGAAACACGACTTTCCTGACTTTCTTATTTTTAACAAGGGTAGATATATTTAAATAAAAGAAACATATTCGGCTCCAGTCGGTTAATGCTCATTCTGTCAAATGACAAAACGCCTTAGACCCAAAATAGCTGCCTACACTCAGAAGGCCATAACTTTTGCATTTCTCAACGAAATCACACAAAATTTGTACCGTTGGAATTTTGGCTCCGATCCTGAAGCATAAAAATCAATAAATTTCATATTTGATGATATATATATGGATATTTTTCATAAAACGTGGCCGGGTTCATAACAGTGTTTTATTTGGTAGTTGGGAGTGCAATTAAGAGGCATGGTCACCATTTTTTCTCTGTTGCAGCACCTGGGACAGTATGGGGAGCCTTTTTCAAGTAATATAAAATAATTTTACTCCATTTAATGCCTCTTACAAGTGGTTGAAGGATAGATTTCAGGATTTCCATTTTCCTTCTCTCTCTCTTCTCATTTTTCTATAAATTGGAGTGTTGGGCTCATTGTAAAGGGGGTAGTTTTGTAGCAAATCTCTACCAAAATTGCTTTGTGAAGCCAATGTGTTGTAGGCCCTTGTTGTGGACTCCTTGCATGGTGATCCAGGCCCTTATCTTGTAACCGATTGAACTGTGCATACCAGGAAGCAATAAAATACAAGTTTGTGGATGTATCTTCCCCTGCTGTGTTTTCTTGCATTCCTCTTTCCCCTTTAACCTTTATTATAAGAATATTGTGTCTATTATTATGTTCATGTAGGGATCCATTATCATTGTGTATGTTTGAAATATTGTTATGAATGAGTTTTGCTAGGTTATGGAGAACTGTCATCACCTCTTCTAGTGTGCACTTTGCTTCTGTATTTCATGCATTTGAAGACTACTCTCACACCCTCATTTTCTTGTGTATCACTGTTGTAGTGTAGGATTTCATCTTATGCATTCTCTCTCCCTAGTCCCTTGGAAATTTAGATTGGAATAGTTAGTTTCCCCTGCATTAGAGTAGATTGTGGCAGGTAGTTTAGGAGCAAGAACTAACTTTCTCTGGAGGTCTATCTCAAGTAGCAAGTCCCACAACTTGGAGATAGTACCCATGTTATCCAATCACACCGTGAGTTCAAGTATATGCACTTCTATAAACGTTAGGGTGTTGTGATTCGGTGATAACAAAGTGTTCCTTCTAACATATTTAGGCATTTTTAAAAAATTGAGAGCTATTTTTCAAAAGATTGGCATATGATTACTAGATAATTTAATATATCACAAGAGGGGATGATGGAGTCTCCTAACTATTTTAGTAAAATTACACTATAAATTTAAATAAATCCAACATCAAATAATTTAGTCAAGAAAAATAATGGGCTATACCTAATCAAATGTTAATTATGTGATATTTTATTTTATCAGACTATTAACCACTATAAATATAGAAAAGACATGAATTTAGCGTGATAATATAATTAAATTTCTAGTATGTATACACTTCATTTTAGTAGTTCATTTATTACACCAACAAAAACTTCATAATACTCTTGCACTCGCCCACACTTTCTCAATTTAACCAATTATGGTATCCCTAGATATATATCATTTATTATTTCTTGCACACACAACATATTTGGTTGCACAAAGGTCATTTAATCCATCAAAGAAGGTTATAGCATCAAAAATTACAATCCCAACTTTTAGACTATTCTCACCGGCTTATGGTATAATAACACCCGAAAGATCCATAATTCCTATACGCTATGAACTCGACATCGATGCTTTATTCCATCTTCCTCTAACTTTATTTTTCTTAAGTTAAAATCCATTAGTACACTTCTATTTGTATTTATGTAAGGTTTAAAAATCTAGAAAACATATGTAAGCAAGCTATCCATATCTCATTGAGGAGAACATTTATATCTACTAGACTCATAGCAATCCAATGAGGAAATACTAATAGAAATCACAATAAATTCCACTCCAATACTCCCTTGAGATTCAAATACTCTACATACTTATTCTACTACAATCATTGTAGACATAAAGTATATGCCCTTGGGTACATTTCTTGGTCCTAAAGCATACTAATGTATGCATGATTCCTAAGAGAGGAAACTAGTGGTTGACAACTCCTTTTATTTGTTTTGTCTTTATCACTTTTATTGGACTTACATACTTTATTTTTTTCCCGGAACTCTATTGATTTATCTTTTATGGCCTAAAACACTAGAGCTTATCTAGGAAATAATTGTCAAGTGTGCTGTCCCTTTGGGATTTCCCGACCATATTTACCATTTTGGGTTTATTTTACTTCTTTCTCATCTTTTATAACTTTAGGTTGACCTTATAGTTTTCAATTACAAAATTCAATCAAGTGAATCATATGTTTATTTAGTTATTGCTATTAGATCAGGGGCATAACCAAAGAATTATCTACTATCACCTAAGATTTTCTCCAAAGGCACAAAGAATATTAAAACCATTCCATCCAAAGCACATCCATACAAGTCACAAATGTTTCAAAGACTCTGCATACAAAGTATATGAGGGGAAGTTCATTTTATTCCATCTCTGAAATTTGCATACTTGGTGCATTCTAGCTAATCCCTCTATCATAGTTTAAATTTCATAAGGGAAGCCTAGGAATCATTACACACACATTAAAACATAACTAAATGGATTTTGAGATTTAGTGTAGTGTTCAATTTTAAGATCACTCTTTAGGCACGACCACCGATGTAAGTTGTACTCCCATTCTACATCTTATTTACTATGTTTGATGTGGTTTGTGGATATTTGCATCTATCTCCTTCATTTGGAGTTTATAGACGTGACCAGTGTCATTAGAATTTATTTAGAGAAACAAAGGAAGAATAATAATAAACCTCCTCTAGTGTAGAAAAGATCAAAACTTGAGCACTTGATCAACACTAGCACCAAGATCACTACTAGCGCTTGGGTGTTCATGTCCTTGCATGGGCACTTCTATCCTATAAAAATTTTAATTATATAACCTTCATTGAGCCTTAGTGATAACCTTGCAGCATGTTCCATCGGTTCTTCAACTAAAATAATTTCCATGCCACTTGAAATCATCTAAGTCATATACCTCTCTCTCTTGATTAGGTTTACATATTATTGCATGTTTTTTTCTTTTCCATTTACCATATTTTATTACTTGCATATCATTTATTACATAATTTATTCTAAAAATCAAGGTTTTATTTAAATTAAATCATGTTGTGAATCCCAACTCTTGATCGAAGACCTAGATCCTTATTTTTCATATCATCCCGATTATTTTCATCTCCAAACCCAAACCCTAGTTATACCATGCCTTTTAAGGCTCCTCAATTATCAATGTATGAATTACTTCAAATGCACCCACCTTGAAAAAATTTTCTCTAAAAATCCCTAGAAATTATGTACTTCTCTTGTAATATTCCACCCTCACAAGTAGGTTCAATTTTTTTATCATCTCTCCGACAAACCTAACACTCATGATACCATAACCAATCAATACATCCTCGATTGCATTCAATATTTTCACCATTTATTTAAATATAAATTTCACGGTATCAAAATTGTGATCACATCCCTCAGAAATGAAATCCAACATCTCAAGGATGCATCTCAGGCCCGTGCTAGTTCTTCTACACCTCATCTTGAACCCATGTCTAATACATGTTCCCATACAAGTGAGTTAAAGGTATTACCACAATAAAGACCTATCAAGTTTGATCAAAATTCTAAGCAAAATGATATTATTCATAAGCTTCTTAATCAAAAGTTGATCACCATGCCACATTATCATTACCTTATCCACTTACAAAATAAAAAGGTTAATCATTTTGTAATTATCATTAAATTAATGGACATCATGCCAATAATTTTTATGATTTAAAATAAAGACTTGGGAAACTTGAGCATCAGGTTTTATTTTATTTTCTACATAACATTATTCTACACACTCATCTCTAATTTAAAATTCCCAATGGGCTCCTAAATATGGTCCTTATATCTCTAGTAAGTAAAGATCCACCTATCCAACCAAATATCCTATCACCTTTACAACTACTCACCCCATTATCTCCTCCTATTAAGTCATCTACAATGTTACCAATCCCACGAAAGTGACCACCATCCCAGAAGAAAAAGAAAATCACTTGACATAAGCTGTGATATGTCTTAAATCTCCTCTAATAGACCCAAAATATGATGCTTTTCATACTCTTTCTTCTACCTACCATTGGGATGAGCATATATTTTATTAGGATACATTTCAAACTCCAACACCATCGGATGGTATTTATCACATCATCACATAGATCTCCATGACTCACACACTTGCATGGGGTCATATAACTTCACCCCTCACAGTCATCTATTCTAATCACATGATACCTAACCGTATTATTGATATACTCATCTATACATTACTCTTGTTTTGCAATTCATGTCAATATTTTTAGAAATAATTTCTTTCATCTACATTATGCGTGAACTCTTGCTACATCTATATATGATTATATGCTTCTCCATCCATGTTTGAAAACAAATTCTTACTTATGGATCCATCTACTCATGATGCACATACTACTCTCAATATATGGTATACATTCTTTCATCCATGATACATAATTTAGTTATTCTTTCTCACAAAGATCATATCTATTTTCCAATGGCTCTTTATAGACACTCTTAGGACATCGCACTTTATCCTTCCCTCTCCATAAATACTTGATTTTTATATGGTATAGCCTTATGTACTTTTCTAAAATCCATGATACATGTTTCACAATAAATCTTTAGTATATTACAATATAAAACACATACAACACCTTCATCACCGATGACAAATTCTAGTTCTATGGTTCATACTCAACTATTGAAGGTACAATTATTAAATCAACCTCATATCACATAATTTTCACACTCAATGATTCATGATACATATTCTATAGAATCTATTCTCAATCATACATATAAAACACATTCCATGATGAAAAACTCTAGTTCCATAGTTAATACTCGATTGTTCAGTGGTCCAATTCTTAAATGAACCTCACATCACGTACTTTTCATGCTCAATGCTTCATGATACATATTTTCTAGCTTTTAATATTAGTCATGAAAATAACAATCATTCCTCAATTGTGCACTCTAATGATATGGCTCACACTTGACTTTTGAGGTATAATTCGTCAATGAACCTCACTTATCACATCCTAACTACTCTCCTTCACTCCAAAATTCATGATTATATTTTTGAGCATCACCACATTAGTGGTTCACATAATCCTTCTTCATTTCCCAATGACACATTATTTTTCTATGGTTTATTCTTGACTATTAATGGAACATTCCTAAATTAACCTCACCTCACATGCATCCGCTGGGGGAAATGTTGCTCCTATCATCTTAACATTTTGCATATCGCAACACAACATCACTTTCACACAACACTTGTATATCTTGGTTACATTTACTATTTCTAGATTATATTATCTACATGTTGCACTTTGTTTCCTATGATCATTGGATTCTTAGTATGTAAACTTATCTTTATCTATATACACTAGTTACGAGTTCACTTTGTGTATCTTAAGGTGAATACAAGACTCTTTCATATTCTTATACAAAGCATGATGCTCAAAAATTGTCTTTACCAGTCCCGCCAAGCCTCTAGGGGCATCTACTTTTTCTACTCCCATACTCTACACATCACAGTTCTATTATTATATTATTTACACCTTCTTTCTATTACTACTTAGTATTCACTAATCTATAAATTCTTTGATATACAAATTATCTTTATATCATGTTAGCAAGGGCTTCATGTGTAGAATTTTCCATACAAGATTTATGCAACCATGGTTATCAGTCACTCTTTGCTTGTTATTTTTGGGTACTGTTTTTTGGATATGCCTTATGTATTGATTTTTGTGTATAATTTTTTTCCACTTCGTCCCTAATTATCTTGTGACATTATGAGTGATGTCCCATCTATATAACCTGATCTTCATAGTACTTCTTTCCTTCATAGTTGTTTTCCACATTGTATCCTATTTCATTCTACCTATCTTTATTTACACATTTGTTACTATCCTATATTGTTTTCATGTGCCTTATATTCTACCATAGACATCCCCTACCCTACAAGTATCCACACTTAAATATACATATAAGCTTCAAGAACTCTCCTTTAGGCCACATTCTCATACATTCGTCGCAAACACCCAAAACGAGGGGTGTCTATTGGGTGAAAAAATTGCCATCACAACATTTTAGAGCTATAGATCAGCATAACACATTACAAAAATGGCACAAGAATAGAGTCACATAATGGTTCAAAATCAATCTTGGACCCAAAAAGAGAGCAAACACTAGTGCCAATTTATGGACAGTAGCGAGTGGTGCTTATGTCCCCCGGCTACTTGTGTCTTGTGGGGAAAAAAATTCAATTTCATAGTTCAACACAATTTCTAGTTGTATACAATACAAATCTCCAATAGAAGGAACTTACCTCTAGTTATAGAATACATTCAATAAGTTACAATCAATAACAACAAGAAAAACATGAACAAATCAGGTTTTTACCATCTATAGTGGTACTTATGAGGAAGTTTCCGGGAGGAGAGAAAAAATTGACCTCTCTCTCAAACACTCTTCATCGCCAAAAACTCACTCTTAGCGTGAGATCACCTAAAAACACACTCTTAGCATGAAAATGCCCAAAACTCTCTTTTCACATGAGATTACCCAAAAAATCTCTGCATGGAAAACTTTAGTGGCTAATATTCCTAATTTGGAAAAAGTAAGAATTCTAGAATATGAATATGGTTATTTTTATGACTATGGCGGTGACCATGTTTTGTCTAAAAATTCAGCAAACAATATTTTTTCCGATATGAATAGCCAATAGATATTCAATCCCAATGTATAATTTTTATTGAATCACCACATGATAGATGGGTCAAGGTTTTTAAAATTCTTGGATTTCCAAGAAATTTATGAAACCTTCTTGTTCATTTAGTATCATTTGCCAACATGTTTAGGAATTTTTTGAAATATTATTAATTTTTTCATATATAGATATACACAGACATACACACACACAAACACACACACACACACACACACACACACACACACACACACACACACACACACACACACACACACACACACAGAGAGATCTAGATTGGAATATGTTAAACATTTAGAAGACCCAAAATATTTCAAACACTCCTCTAACTTCCTAGTATGTTGCTAAAGCATTTCATAAGCCTTGACCAATGAGGAGTGACCAAGTGTCACCCATTATGGGCACTTGAGCATAAATCTATGAAAAATTATCCACAACTCCCGAATAAAATATCATTGGGAGATGTGATGGGATTCTGGGAATATTGAAGGAAAAGTTTTTTTGTGGGCTCCATTCCTATGAAATGAACCAATTCAATAATATTTCAAGTCCATGATTAGACAAGGTAGAGTGATAGTCTAGGAAACACGTGCCATAACTCCATTTAGATTGAAAATGTGTTTTTTAACAATAAATATCCTTCATAGAAATTAATTAACCTTCATTCGCCACTCCATATATAATTTGCCTTAAAAAATATATTATGTTTCACCAATTCCATGAACAAAATTTTTAGATAATTTGCCAACCTAGTGAATGTTGTTCCGTCCATATTCACCACGATTTCTATAAGTTTATTTCATGATTATTCCTTAAAATTTTTCGTGACTCTCTCTTGACGTGAGATCTCTCAAAAACTTCATCTTTAGTATCAAGACAATCAAATGCAGCAGCATCTCCAAGAAAAACATGATAAATTTCAATTTTATACTCTCTCATACATCAATTGCACACTTTACTTTTAATTACTTATATGCATGTTACTCTCATTTTACATATACAAATATTTGACTACTCTCTCTCTCTTTCTTTTGTAGGTCCATCCTTTATACACAACAAGAAGCATCTCACATCAGCAAGCAAAACCTCCAACAAGACTACAACACATAAAATTCACCCATCAGGTCTACTTCCCTTTCCTACTCTCCATGCTTGACATTTTGATCACTTCAAGATTCACTCATCTATTCGCCCTTCTAACGGAACACTCTTCTCTACAAGATTATTAGGTATGCATATTTTATCTACTTTAAGCTATTGTGTATTCACTCAACAAATTAAAGTGGAGGAAAATTTAAACAAAAATCTATACACTTTGGTACATTTATAGTTCCTAAAGAATACGAATGTATACATGATTATTAAGAAATAAAACTAGTGGTTCAAAACTCCTTTTTGGCCTTTTGTTTTATCTTCTCGCACTTTTTTGGCCTTAGATACTTTAAGACTCTACTGTAACTTTAATTATTTATCTTTTATGGCCTCGAAACTAGTGCCAACCTAGGAGAAAAGTGTCACCACTCATGTCCTTTCTAGGAACTCTTGGAATTCTTTACCCTTTTCTTACCCTTTTTGGTCTCTTTTAATTCTTGGTCATCTTTTATCACTTTGGGTCAGCCTTCTAGTTATGAATTCAAAAAAACAATAAAGGGAATTATATATATACTTAATTATTACTCTCAAATAAGAGGCCAAGAACTAAAATTGTCTACTATCATATAAGCTTGCATCCAATTACGGCGTATCTATGTTAAATTTACTATGCTAAATTGAATGAAACTAACATTAGGTAGTTTCAAAGAAAAGTAAATATAACTTTAAACATCTAGATAAGAGATTAAAGGAAATAACTAATTATTGTATAAACATGAATGAAGTCAATGAATGTTAACCATTCCTACTCTTGTATATATGATTACTATAAGAAAAAACATCTTTAAATTGTGAGAAATAAAATTTATGTGTTAATATCCAAAGATAGGGAAGGATCTCAAAAAGAAGTGGCTGCAAATTCATTCTTATATTTTTATTTCTACTAAAAATGGTATATTTGATTTAATGGATGAAGTAACTAATCTAAATCAATGGAGAATTCTCTTATCAATATTCCTATAAATTCCACCATTCAATTTGTGGTGTGGTGTGTGAGGATAATACTAGGTTTATTATATAGATTTCTAATTTACGGAAGCTTGAATCCTAGTGCATGTGGGACAAATAATAAGTTTCAATTAGAAGAATTAAGAATTGATTAACAAAACATGGGAATGGTAGGTGCTTTAATTAATCAAATAGGATTAATTAATAGGCTAGATAAGCTTAGAAATCTATTAGAGATGATTTGGAGTGAAATGGGATGATTTTGAATGGTGGAAGGGGGTTTAAGCCAATAAAAAGTTTTTTTATTAAGTGCAAGGGTAAATAGGCTTAATTAAATAATAATAGGTAATTATTCAATCGGAAGAGGATTATATTTAAATGAGTGTCATTAATTGGCATCCAAAGTGAAGTAAAGACTAGTTAATTAATGAAGTGTTGTTAATTGGTTGAAATGGGGGAAATGTTAGTTAATTAGTGGGAAATAACTAATTATTACAGAAATGATGGGAAAGAGGGTTATTAGTAAAATTTCAGGGTCAAAGCATACAAGTGTGTCCCACTTTGTGGCCATAAATATTTTAAAATCTGACTAGTAAATAAATAATTAAAAAATACTATAAAAATTTAAAAAATCAGGTAAATTCTGGATGCCCTGCACCTTGGTATTTATAGCCTCTTAAAAATGCATGTTTGGTCATTTTATATGTGTTTGGTCATGTTTTGGTTGTCATACATAGTTTGCTGAAAGTACAAAAACTACAAAAAAGTGGGACATAGTTATATGCTTTGACCCTTCAAGAGTAAAATTATGGAGAAGGATTTTAGGTGTCTACATTTTCCCCTCTTGAGGGTGGTGTAAGCGACGTCACTTCCAAGATAGTAGAGAATTATAAAAAAGTAAATTTTGAATGGGATGGGAAAAAAATATTTGAAGGTTTCCCCTCGAGTGTCGATGGGGTAATAAAAGGGGTTGATCGACGATTGAGAAAGATAATGAAAATGGATTTAAGAAACAACGAAGAGGAGGGGGAATAAATATAATCCCTATTGCCCTAGGTGAATTGGAAGAATAGTGTGATAGAATAAAATGATAAGAAAGAAAAATTATAATGAAGAATAAATGGAGATGAAGACAATCAAAATAGGTTTTATTTAGCATGTCTCAAGAACAATAATATTTCATCACTTTGCTCATGATCTATGTCATTGGCTCTTTATTATAATATAAGCATACAACAAAAGTGTAAAATAACATGAAAAGATATAATACTAACATTTTTTCATTTTTAAAACATTAATCTAAATGCAACATACATGACATAATGCAATATGAGAAAGTAAACAAGTAGAAAAACAAGTAAACAAACACAAACAAACATACTAAAAAAAACAACGTCTAAGAGAGTTGCACTAATATTTTTTTATCACTTCAGGGTTCCACATGTTTGAGTTAATGAAAAGGGTTAATAATGACACCCCAAGAAAGGATATATGTAAGGTGAATAAATGGACATAGAAGTCCATTAAAAATCAACTTCACACTATGAAACTTCCTCAAACAACGTGTTTGTGCGAGGAAGATAGACATAACAAGCAAATAAAATTTATTTATGCAGATAGGTAAAAATGATCGGCAAGTCACGTGTAAAAACAAGAGAGAACCACAAAAAGAAGTTTTTAAGGAAATTTTTTGATGTGTGAGGACATTTACTCGATAAATGATTCAAATGTGTGAATGTTTTTTACCAATTTTTGATAGATTTTTTATTTTTACTAATTTTTTTGGTTTTTTGTATTTTAATTTTTTTTTATGTTTTTAACTTTTTTTTTTTTCAATTTATTAATTTTTTGAAATATGTTAATTTGTAAAATGTTTTGGTATTTTAGGAAAAAGAAGATATATAAGAGTGACATAGGTACATCGGCATTAAAAATGCCAGAAGAAAAAAATATGCCCTAGTGCAATGAAAAAAGCTAGACAAATGAGCCTTTAATAAATATAATCATCACATTGGAATGGGAAGAATATTAAAGAATTGTGTTAGTTATTTTTCCTTTGGGGGTGATAAGAATTAAGATTTAGGTCAAAAATAATGTAAATATCAAGTTGGGAGCATAAAAATCATCGCGACTAGTTATTGTTACCATACCTTTTTGTGATTTGGTGATTTTTTTGCTCTAAATTTTGAGAGAAATGGCTCGAGTTCGAAACCATAGACATTGCATAGAAATTTGATAGAGCACAAGGCTTCCTTCAAATAATTCTCGGTACATGTAATACATTTTTTCATTTTATAGTGTAGTTATTACTATTTATAGTTTGAAGAAAAGTACGTGGACATGCTAGAAAAATCCTTCGGTTATGCTAGCATTAAAAGGCTGAAGCTATCTCAAAGGGCATGCACTATTGCAAAAATTAAGGTGTTAGTGTAGAACTAGGGTCTAGCGGAAAATAGGGCTCACGCTAGTTTCAAATTGGGCAAGTGAGTGTGAGAAAGAGTGTTTTAGAGCAGGATTGTGCTAGTGTGAAAATTAAAGTGTTAGAATGCTAGCTCATGTGCTAGCACAGCTCTGCTAGTGCTAAAATTGATGCGCTAGTGTAATAATACTTGTGCTAGTGCTGAACTTAGGTCTTATAAACTTTTCATATGAAATTAGAATATTTTTAGAAGAACTTAAACATGAATAAAATAATGATGAAGAAATTAAAAAAACTTAAGAGGACAATAGTATAAGAAAAATGTTAATGAAATGTGTTGTGTAATCCTATAAGTGAGATTTTGTAACTTGGAGGTTCAGGAGCAGCATGGACACTATTGGTACCCAAATTGGTTCTCCCTCGGAAGTTGAGCAAAATCACAGCTTTGGCGGGAATATCGAGACAACTAAAGCATGTAGTGTGTCATTTTGTAGCTGGGGATGAAATGTAACTTGCTCTTTGTCACTCAGATGTGGAGAAATGGGTAGCACCCTCAAGAGGATTTGACCTATCCTCAATACTTTATGGTTGTGCCTTTCAACTAGGGTGAGAGGACCCTTTTTGTAGCCTACTATTTTTGGAGGAGATGGAGATATCCTCCTTGTGAAATTATTAAGAAGACCTTGAAGAAAATATGATCAATGCAAAAAACCTAACTCTCATGATTTTTCACTCTAAATAATGGAGAAATTTTCTAAGCAAGGTTCAAGCCACTAAAGACAATGAAAATGTTATTGTTTCTATATGTTTTAGTAGTAGAAATTATGCATTTATATACACACATGACAAACGGGGTAGTATGTGTATGATTTCTTGTTTCTAAATGAATTTTTGTGGGACATGAGGTAGAAATGAACTTGATTCACTAGATCCTTGAGAAATTTTACAAAAATGGAGATCTTGAACAATAAAATCCTTCAGGATAGCTAGGATGTTCCTTTAACCAGAATATGTGCTTCAATGGAGGCCCAGATCAACACTTTTCACACAAAATTCAAGGATCCAAAATGAAGGCTCAAATTGGAAAACATAACTAAATATTATCAACCTCTGTTTATCACACCTAAGATACCCTCATAGGCTAACAAACAATCTTATAGTCATGCTAGGAGTCACAGTGATTTTAAATTTTTTTATTTCACTATCAAATGAAAGCTCTTATGATAAATGAAATTGTAAATGCCACCAAACTATCACAAGGATAAGATCTTATGTGATTCACAAAGATTTCAATGTAAGATTGCAACAAGAACAAGAAAACTACTCGGAGACATTCAAAAATGAAGCAAACACAAATTTTGCCAAAAAGTAACATAGATTAACTCAAGTTTGATTAAATTTAGTAGCATGGGAAAGTTTTAGAACAATCTCAGATCTTGTAAATGGATATACAATCACAACCACCTTGACATGATCAAATTTAACACAAAGGAGGTAAACACGTTTCTTCAAATGGTTTCTCGAAGGATGGGTTCTATCAAGATTTTCTCTTATAAAAATGAGTCCCGACCTCTAACACTCTAACCCTTTGTATGAAAAATTTATGCAATTTATAATACTTCATTTACAACAAAGTTTTACCCCAAAAATAGAGACATTCAAAGAAGAATTGCATGTTGAGACTCCCACAATCAAATTTGCAAAAAAGTGGTTAAGAGTGCAGAGGGTAAATCTTTCCAAATATTTCTAGCATTTAATTCTTCACTTGGTAAGTTGTTCTTCATCTCATGTGCCAACTACTTCCTCCTCCAATGTGTCAAGTATTTTTCTTTGCATGCTAAGGAAATAAAAACTAGAAAATCAGATCAAATCCAATGGATAGGTCACATCTTAATGTCAAAAGATGTCTTAAGGTTTTTCCCACCAACCAAGATACCAAATTAACAGTCCTCTTCATTTGACATACATGAGACTCCAAGAAATGATTAAAAAAAGTAAATATTTGCATCCTCAACAGATTTGGAGTAGAAATGGTGGAAAATAAGATACAGATACATAATTACCGTTGATCTCTCTTTTAAATATGGACCATCCACATGGGAGATCCAAGTTAAGACGGGCCCGGTGGTTCCTTTTTTCCTTTTACACCTTTTTAGGAAAAATGTAAAATTTCTCAATTTTCTCCGCCCCTCCACCTTTGAAAAATGGGCCTCAAACGTGTCCCAATTTCACTCCCAAAGGATCCATGGATTTTTTTTTCTATTTTACCTCTTTTTTTGGAAAAGCGAAAATTTTCCAAGGTTTCCCCCAAGCTCTTCCCTTCGCTTCTAGTTTCGATGTGGGTCCCAGTGGAACCACACTTCCTTTAACACTTTTAACCCCTTTTCCAACAAAAGGATAATTTTCAAATTTTCCCCCAAAAGTCCACACCTCCACCGTTAAATGGAGAAAACTTTTGACTATTCTCTGTTGGCCCCATGGGTCATTTTTATGATTTTAATCTTTTGAATAACAAGGGGCAAAAAATCCAAGTTACCCCCAATGGCCCACCTCCCGCCTCTTGACTTTTCAAATCACCACGTGTCTCGAATGGCACATCTTTAGATGGTTTCCAAAAGTAGACACCCTAAATGAGTGCGGGCACACCACGTGTCTTGGGACCTTTTAGGAAGGTGTTGAAAAGTCTAAGGAAAGAATACCCGACGGAGACCTCTGCGTGTTG
This sequence comes from Taxus wallichiana var. yunnanensis, assembly GCA_018340775.1. NCBI lineage: Eukaryota > Viridiplantae > Streptophyta > Pinopsida > Cupressales > Taxaceae > Taxus > Taxus wallichiana. The sequence goes on from CM031243.1 coordinate 834,647,555, forward strand.
TTATGGCGTAACTTCAAGAACCTTATTAGGATTCAAAATGATTTGGTGGGGGTGTTAATATTTACTCCATTTCTCCAAGAAGGGAAAAATATATAACATGCTTCCGAAGGCCCGCATCTCCGCTTTTAACTTTGTCACATGTCCTTATTTTTGATCAAAGAAAGACCTTTTCCCTACCGCTTAAAATTTGCTTTAATCAAAGCTTGGTAGGGCCATAAGCCAAGTTCAATTTTTTTCCAAAGTAGCCAAAAAGAACAAGCTAAAAAAACCACCACATCTCATCCAATTAGAAGAAGCCACGTAAGTACAAAAGTACCAATCGAAATAAGTAGAGCTACGGGACCAAGATTTCCTTTTTCCCAAAAAGAAAAAAGTGACAAGTTAAAACATTTTCCCACCATCCCTAACCAACTAAAATAAGTCACATGACTGTAGAATGCTGAGGAATAATTTTCACAAGAAAAAGACACCCGCCAGACTGTCAAAAACATAGAAATTCACCATTCATGCCCAAAATCTGATTTTTCACTAAGGATGAATATTTTTGAAAAAAAACCAAATGAATCATGGTTCCAAGAATATTTCGACCATCGATTTGGATTTTAAAAGGCATAAAAATATAAATTGATCATTCTCAAGCTTCCATGGTTGGGGCAAAATAGGAAAGAATGGCATAGGTTACTGATTTTGAAGAAATAAGGGAAAAAACATGGAAAACTTGTAGACTTCTTCAAAAAGGGGCATGATAATGGATTCTGTAAACAATTCAAGGCATTCAAATGGAGGTAAAAGCTTTAGAACATCCATATCAAGAGACAAAACATTTCATGACACGTAAATAAGAGGAAATTAAGGGAAAATGGTCCAAGATCAAAATGAGCACCAAGATCGGCTCCGAATTAGGGATGGGAACTCCCTACGAGTGCTGCAAGAAAAAATAATAGACCAAGTTACAAGAATAGACCATTGGGAAATGGAGTCAAAGAATAATCTAGCATAGAAGAATAAACACAACCATCCTTTCAAAACTGAACCGAGAAAACAGAAAAACCAAGTCACCGAGGACTAGAACAAGCAAAAACACAAAAGACAGAAAAACAAACCAACAAACTATACACTGTACAGGTGATGCTCACCTTGATTCTGGGAATCAATCTAGGAAATGCTCCAAGTTCCTACCATTAATAGGAAATTTGAGCAATTCACCATCCAAATCTTTCAATAATAAGGCATGCTCACCAAATTGAATGTCAATGGAGTAAGGGCCCATCCATAGTGCATCAAATTTACCTTGCTTTCCCTTTATCTAATTTTGAAAGCTCTAGGAGTGACCTTCTTATCAAATAACTTCTTCAATTTTTCTCTCGAACTTCACATCACTTTGGTGAGATGCTCCCCTTTCTTTGTCAATTTTAACAATCTGGTTAATGCAAGCCTCATATGGACTAACTTTTTGATTTTCCGGTTATTGAATGAACTGATATGCGGATACTTGCATATGTAGGGGTAGCAAAGCTTTAGTGCCATATACCAATTCAAATGGGATTTTTTCCAGGGGCTTTTTTAACAAGATAATTTTTCAGCCCAAATAGTTAACTTTAATTGTTCACCCCATTTTCTTTTATTCGAGATACAAGATTCTTCGATACTATTCAACAAATTTTTATTATTGGACTCATCTTGTCCATTTCCTTGGGGATTATAATTAGACGCATATGTCAAAATAAACCCATATTATTTGCACATTTCCACCAAAGGTTTAGCTCTAAAGCTCATGGCATTGTCAGTGATAATTTTAACTGGAACCAGAAACCTATAGATGATATGGTTCAACATAAAATCCATGACAATTTGGTGTGTTGCTCTTTTGGTGGGGATTGCCTCCACCCACTTGGTGAAGTAATTAGTGGCTAAAAGATTCCACTTATGGCCAGCACTTGAAGGGTCTGAAATCTCACCAATGAAATCCATTCCCAGATTGCTTGAATGGGGCTTCAAATCGATACAGCATGAAGGAAGGGAGCTTGAATATTTTAGTCTTCTAGAGAAGCGCTGAAAATCTCACATCTTTTAACCAAAATATTTGTATCCTTGAAGATATTTGGACACTAATAACCAGCCCTCAAGATCTTGTGTGTTATGACTCTTCCAAAAACGCCTCCCACAAAATCCTCCATGGAGATTAAAAATTATCTTGGGGTTTCATCTTCGTAATGCACCTTAAGAGAACTACCTCAAGGTTATTCCAAGCTAACCCGTAATTAGTAATGACATATTTATGGGAAGGCAACTTAAGGGATATTTTCTGGTTCTTACTCAAATGCTTAGGGCAATATAGATGTCTGAGATAAAAACTTACATCTTTGTACCACCTTAACTCATCAATTTTTCAAAAACATCTACCCTTCCTTCTTCTACCTCATTTACCTCAATAGTTTGTGAGTTTCTCTCAGCCATAAGCTTAGCCAATCCCAAACCACTCACTAACTTTTTGGTTTCAATATCCATGTCATATTCTCGACAACTTGTTCACCCATCTACATCTTTTTCTTGAGACTTACATCTCTAATAAGATGTCTTTCACCATAGTGTGGGGAACATAAGAAACAATTTTAGAGATAAAAAATGTAAGGCCATAAAACCTTTGTTTCTTTTATCAAGGAAAATGCTTGTTTCTCCATAATAGTGTATTTCCACTCAGTCCCCTGTAATGCCTTACTAAAAAAATTAATTGGCCTCTCAACCCCTTCATCATCTTTTTACAGCAAGGCAGAGGAAATAATGTTCTCTAACATAAAAGAAAACAGATTGAAAGGATTCTTTAATTCCTCCTTTATCTCATTCAAATCTTGAATTTAATCCTCCTCCAATTTGATGGCCTAGTCCTTCTTTACCAAGTTAGTGATTAGAATGGTCAACTCAACAAATTTTTATATGAATCTCTTGATAAAGTTTATATGCCCAAAGAAGGACTGAATCCCCTTCTTGGTTCTCGAATCGGGACCTTTCTAATGGCCTCTACCCTTTTTGGATCAATCATTACCCCTTCTTGTGACACAATGTGACCAAGAAATTTTTCCTTCTATACTCGAAATGGAACTTCTTTGGATTGAGTGAAATTCTATATTCTCTACATCTTATCAGCATTTTCTCCAAGTGCTGCAAATGATCACCTTGCTTTCTAGAGAACACAGCTTACATCAACTTGGTAGAAAAAATAAAATCATTGATGTCACCACCAAAAGAAACATCCATTGCTCTTTAAAAGGTTGCTCCAACATTGATCATTTTGAAGGGCATCCCGACATATACATATGTTCCCTAAGGGGTGGTAAAGGTTGTATTTTTTCTTTCTGATTCCTTCACAACAACTTGGTTATAACCAGAGAAACCATCCAGGGTAGATAGTATCTCATAACCGGTCACTAACTACAACATGTTTTCCATGTTTGGTAAAGGATAATTATCCTTCATTGATGCTCTGTTCAGATTTCTGAAGTCCACACACATCCTTATGTCACCATTCTTCTTTCTGATTGGTACTAGGTTTGCAACCTAAGAAGAATACCTTGTAGGCTGAATAATCCCTCCATCCCTCAATTTCTTTAGTTCCTCTTACATTTTAAGAGATAGGAGTGGATTGATTGGCCTCATTTCTTCCTAAATGGTTTTACATTAGATTCCAAGGTAATCTCATGTTGAAACAAATCCTATCTCTATGCATTTAATTCAGAATAAGTCCAAGCCATGCAATCTTGATATTTTTTTAGTAATTGGACATAAGACTATTTTTTCTCCTTACTGAGATTTCTTCCCAACCAGATCTTCCTTGGTTTCTCCTTTGTTCCAAGGTCATCCTCCTCAAAATCCCTTGAGGCTACTATGCATTTGTTAATAATGTGATCAACATTATCAAAGTTGGATTCAATAGAAACCAGCCCTCTAGGGATGATATTAGTCTTTAGTTGGATGATACCTTTGCCAAACAAGGTTTCTTTACCCTCTACTACGCACACCATTGGATCCAAATCAATACTTTGATCAGCAAACTCCCCTTTGTTCTACAAAAATCTTTTGACCTAAGTTGAGCATCATCATCAAATACTTGCCAATGTTTAATGTTGTCAGGTACATGATGGCCTAGTTAACACCTCAACATCATATTCACAATATGGGGATACTATACAATTATCAAACCAAGATCCCAATACTACAAGTTTGTCTACCAAATCATTGAACTTCCTATCATGATGCACAATATTAAATGAATCAAACATCTCAATGACATCCCAAACTGTATTCTTATATTGTTTCATTTACTAATGTTTTTGGCATAAAGTTTTTGACTTGCTTTACAATTAATTATGAATCTGCTTTGACAATGATGTGTTTAACACAATATTTCTAATAAATCCTCAGACCTAACAATAATGCCTCATACTAAGCAATGTTATTAGTGCACTAAAGTCTATTTTGAAGGAAAGACAAAATCTTCCATCTAGAGAGATCGAAACAACACCATCACCATTTCTCAAGTTGGAACAAACTCCATCAAAAATAAAGTCCAAGGAGAGCCTTCCTTTTCAAGACACTTGTATTCTTCAATCTTGTGTTATTTTCCATCATCAAATCCTACAAAGTTATTAGCATCAACACTTGTGTACAATAATTCATACGATGCATTGTTGGGATCTTCAATAAGGTGCAACATCTTTGTTTCTCCATACAACCCGACAAGGCTTCCCTCAATTCAGATTGTAGCATAGGACATGTCCATTTGAACACTCCCATCAACACTTGCATCCCATTTTATAGATAACAACATACCCCACTTGGCTTGAAATCAACAATAAAAACATCAAGCATCATGTTTTTACCTGGGTAAGCTACAAGCTGCACCTCCAAACCTTTCACACATCCCACCACTGGTACTTCTCTAGAATCCACAGTAGTACAATTTCCATATGTTGTTGTTACTTTGAAATTCAACTCATTCTTGAATTATAGAGGCATAACATTACATGATGCCCTGAGTCAAACATAAAGTTGTGTAGCAATCTGCCTTTAATGATCATGGTGGTGAAGAATGGATCCACATTTAGCTGAGACTCCACCAAGGATGTCCCCAAATAAACCTCAGGTGGTGTCTCTAACTCTTCAATGAATGGTGGATTCTCCACAATGTTTATATTTCTACATAGGGAAGTCTTCTCCTCTTTCATCCCAAAATACTAAAAATCCCTTTTTTGTGTTCAAAATCCTAAGTATATCAAAAATTTGAACTGAGATCTTGATCTGACACAAAACTTGGGCAATATCATAAGGGACCGACTTTGGTAAGGCAACATTGGAAGGAAGGTTGACACACTCATTAGATGGAACATTATTTTTGATAGCTTGGGCATGAGGAGGGGTATGATTTTTGTTTGGGACAACAATCCCGTTGATAGACACATCTTTCTTAGGGGCCTCTTTAGGAATATTTGAAAGTAATGGATTTTTGGCTTGGCACGAGGCCCTGCACCTTTGACAACCCTACTTCTTGTGTTATACTCCTTATATTTGGAAATAAAAATGTTCATCAATAACTTCATGTCCTCCTCATATAGGATTCCTCCATTATACTTATTTATCATTAAAGCTCTTAAATATTCAAAGCCATTATTTGGAAATTCAAAATATTATACAAAGATCTACTTCTAAATTATGAGAGGGAGGAAGAATAGGTACCCGGTGGATGCAATCCCAAACATCGAGTAGTAATTCTGGTACTTATCACCTCGGTTGAGGTTTCCACTCATTGTGAGCTTGTGGAGAAACCCATCATGCAAACATCATCATCATTATCATCATCAAGTTCTTCTTCTTATTGTTGATCTTCCTCAAATGGAGCATGGGGCATGAAACATATGTCAAACTAATCAATGACATTTGTATCCTCAACAACATGAAGTCTTCCACTAACTACTTCCTCCTCCAATCATCAAATCTAGTTCTTTGTGTGCCAAGGAAAGAAATACTACAAAATCGACCGAAACTAATGACCAGTCACATCTTAGTGAAAAAGACGTCTTCATATTTTTCCCACCCAACCAGGATACAAAATTAATGTTCCTCTTCATTTGATGTGTAGGAGACTCCAAGAAATGATAAAAAATAGTAAAGATTCATGTCCCCGGAGATTTGCAGCGAAATGGTGGAAAATCAAATACAGATGCACAGTTACTATTGATATCTCTTTTGAATCTAGATCATCCACGTGGGATATCTAAGTTAAGATGGGTCTGGGGGTTCCTTTTTTCCTTTTACACATTTTTGGGAAAAATGAAAAATTTCTCAATTTGTTCCGCCCCTCCGCCTTTAAAAAATGGGCCTAACACGTGTCCCAATGTGGGTCCCATAGGAACCATGGAAAAATTATGCTATTTCACCTCTTTTTTGGAAAAGGGAAATGTTTCAAAGTTTTCCCCATATCTCCGCCCTTCCGCTTCTAGTTTTTCATGTGGGTCCCAGTGGAACCACACTTCCTTTTACACTTTTAACTCCTTTTCCCACAAAAGGAAATTTTTCCAATTTTCCCTGAAAGTCCGCACCTCCGCCATTGACTGGAGAATTTTTTTACTATTCTCTATCGGGCCTATGGGTCATTTTGATGATTTTAATCTTTTAAATAACAAGGGGAAAAAAGTTTCCCCCGATGGCCCGCCTCCTCACCTCTTGACTTTTCAAATCGCCACATGTCTCAATGGCAAATCTTGAGATGGTCCTCGAAAGTAGATACCTAAATGAGCGTGGACTCACCACGTGTCTCACACCCTTTTAGGAAGTTGCTGAAAAGTCTAAGGAAAGAAGACCTGGCAGAGACCTCCATGTGTCTTTATGGTGCAACTTCAAGAACCTTATAAGGCTTCAAAATGATTTGGTGGGGGCACACTTCCATTTTATAATATTTACTCCATTTTTCCAAAAGGGAAAAATATCCAACTTGCTTCCAAAGTCCCGCATCTTTGCTTTTAACTTTGCCACGTTTTGCCACGTGTCTTTCTCTGGGGTCAAAGAAAGACTTTTTCCTTGCTGCTTAAAATTTACTTTAATCGAAGCCTGGTGGGGCTGTTTCTTGGGCAAGTTCAAACTTTTTCAAAAGTATCCAAAAAGAAAAATTTGAAAAAAGAAACCCTTCATGCCTCATCTAATTAGAAGAATCCACGTAATACCAAAACAACCAATCAAAAATGAACGGAGCTACAAGAGTGGAGCTACGGGACCAATCTTCTATTTTTTCCCAAAAAGCAAAAAGTTACAAGTTAAAACATTTTCCCGTCATCCCCTGACCTACCAAAAGAAGCCACATGATTACCAAATGCTGAGGAATAATTTTCACAAGAAAAAGGCACTTGCTAGACCGTAAAAAACACAAAAATTCACCATTCATGCTCAGAATCCAATTTTTCGCTAAGGATGAATTTATTTGAAACAAAACCAAGTGAATCATGGCTCCAAGCATCTTGCGACCATGGATTTGGATTTTAAAAGGCATACAAATATAAATTGATTATTCTCGAGATTCCATGGTTGGGGAAAAATAGGAAAGAATGACAGAGCCCATGGATTTTGAAGAAATTAGGGAAAAACAAGGCAAACTTGGAGACTTCTTCAAAAAGGGGCATGAAAATGGATTCTGTGAACAATTCAAGGCATTCAAATGGAGTTAAAAGCTTCAGAACATCCACATCAAGATATAAAACATTTCATAACACACATATTAGAGGAAATTTAGGGAAAATGGTGCAAGATCAAAATGAGCACCAACAAACACCTTCGAGTGTATGACTAGACATTCTCAAGGTAAGAGCATATTTTTACTATGGCCACATTGGAGGATATAGGCTTCACTTATATTGCACTGATTCCTCTCATTAGGTTTGATCACGCCCTCTTGACTACCTTAGAAAAGAGGTGATGGAGTGAGAGTTAGACCTTAAGAATGACGAATGGTGAGATGTCGGTGACCTTAGAGGATGTGTATCAAATCCTCTGAGTTACAATCCAAGGCAGCTTGATGATGAATGATGGCAATAATACCTTGATCTTACATTGTATTTTGGACATGTTCCTACACTGTGGATTACCCCAAAAGGGTATGACATTAATTTTATACATATGTTTTAAGGATCAAAGCAGATTTCATGAATACTTGTATATTTGATGGCTCTTATCAGTGGCTACTTTGTGCCTCGACAAGACTGGTATGAAATTCCAACTTGGGTTGACATGAGTAGTGCACACACGTATAGATGAAGAGGTCTTCTGTTGGGGACAGTGTATACTAGCCCACTTATATTGGGATGTGCTCTTAGTTACATATAGAGGGATGTGGAGCATGGTTCTTGCCACATTGCTAGATATCTAGGCCTTGGGCCATATTGTTATTGGGTGCCCACATAGCATACTATGACTTAGGGATGCAGATGATCCATTTTTCCTCCGGTGGAGATAGTCATTGAGGGTGACTAATCACACATGGGTGACACTCGCATATTATAGATATGAATTAAATGATCTATAGCTCTGCATGATCACTTTTCTTCCTTACGACTATATCACTGGTGAGAGGATGTTGTTGAGATCAACACTTTAGAGGTTGAGAATTTCCTTATTGATAGCCGGAGACACATTTTACAAGAGAACTGGGTTGATAAGGTACAACAGAAGATAAGACATCTCTAGGGTATCCTAGGGGATGACATGTGATATGCACACAGACCAAGTTAGATATTTGAATTTGGGCCTGAATTCAGATAAAGATGATCCTAAGATAGCTTTAGACAACTCATCTTGTACTTATGGGTAAGACAACCAATGGTAATCAACACCAAGAATACTCCAGATTATGGTGCATGGTATGTGATAATATTACCAAGATAGAATATTATCTCCCATGCAACTATAGATGCTAGCATTATTGAAGTGGCACAAAGTTTACAGGGACTAGCGGTGAGATATAAATCTATATCAGGTCATTATGAGGTTTTGGTATATTTAAAGGATCAGGTATAGGTTCCATAGGGATACGCTCGGTAGAAGGCTCCACAGTACCACCGCAGGGTCATCTAGTGATTCCACTTCAAATATAGGCTTTACTACAATAGATTCTTATGTATTCATAGCCATAACAACATGTACAAATATCTTTGTTACATCATATGGTACAAATTTTTTTATATAGGTTCCAGCATCATCACCACATATGGAAGTAGGTGGGGATGGATGGGACAGATGGGGATCACCCTTAGACATGTTGCAATAGGTGCAGATTAGGGATCACCACCTAGGTAACCTTAGGGAAGTGCATAGATAAAGGTTCCTAGAGATAGGATCATTCCAAGAGCATATGGAACATTAGAGGCCATGTTACAAGTAGAGAGGTACATGGCCATTAGGTGGGGTGATGTAGGATGTATTATGGTACAATCCTTATAGAGATAGTTGGATTAGGCACAAGTAAAGTTAAAATAGGCTACCACCGAGAGGGATCAGCTTGTGACTAAGAGACCATAGTGGGGAGTTAATAAGATGTATCTATAAGTAGATGTGGCTAGATTGACATGAGAGCGTAATGCTCTACAACATGCAACCTTAACAATAGGAGCTCAAGACTTGGTTTTGATTTTTCATCAACCACATATTAGGTTGTTTATTATAGAGCAAGATATCATGGGGTCATTCTAGAGGGATGGAAGCCATATCCTACATTCATATGGCTGGAAGTCATTCTAGATTGAGATCCTATACACCCTCTAGGTCATCCAAATTAGTATAGATTCACGTATAATAGCATTGAAGTTTAGCATAAAAGATGTTGTCACCTTGTTTAAGTCTAGACAATCCTTGTATAGGTGAGAGTTATGGTTGAATCGCTATATATTGATGTATATTTCTTGATTTATTCCTCGATATGAAGGCACTTTTATGATCGGATGTACTATGTATTGTTCTTTATGATGCGTCTAGAAGAAGACACATTTTTATCCATGTGCATGATGGCTTATTTTGTATCTGATGTAAATCAAGACACATTGTTTTATATGGACATTGATATTTATATGATGATGATGATGATGATGATGATGATGATGAACTCTATTTATTTATTGCATTTTGTGTCTATGAGATAACATGTTCATCCCATGTTTTTATTATGGTATATGATGTGGGGAGATAAAAATAATCCCTATTGCCCCATTGGTGATATCATCTTATGTTAGCATGACATACATGTTTAATTTTTAGTTTCATGCTGATGTATCTTAGTATTTTATTTATATATGATGTTATATGTGATGATAAACGATATAGATGACAAACTATACAAGAAATGAATACAATAACAATGAACACTTTATATAAATCTACTATATACATACAAAGGAATAACACAACACAACTATGTACAAACATGCAAGATAAAATGAATCTAATAAACTTCACCACATATCAAAATAAGATGTAATCTAAGAAAGAAAAGAAAACAAATTAATCTAAGAAATCATACAAGACAACCAACAAAACTATGTACAAACAAACAACTAAGTAAGAAAACACTACTTAATTTTTTTCTGGACATTTTTAGAAAGTTTAGCATTATTTTAGTGTTTTGATATGAAAAATTTATATTATTTTTTCAAGTTTTTATATGGTATTTTATTTGAATTTATTGAGAATTTTGACTAAAAATATTTGAATGTATTGATATTTTTGACTAAACATATTTGAATTTTTTTTTAAAATTTTAAAAATTTATATGAATGTTTTTGGGATTTGCTAAATGTTTTCTAAAACTATGTGTAAGAAAAGAAGAAAAAATTGATGCCCCCATTGATATATGGGAATGTATAAGGGAAAAAACCATGTGTATGTGTAAAATAGTGCATATGCGATGTTTCCTTTAGTGTTAAGTTAGAATGTACAAAGGCATACTCTTTAGAACATAAATAGGAGCAGAAAGATCAACGCCACAAAGGATAAGTTTAGAAGGATCCTATGACACAATCATAAATTAGAATTTAGCATAAAGTCATTGTACACCTAGGTATGAGATGTTTGTCATCAAATAACCCTCGAGATAGCATTGAAACTGGTTTTCACCGAAGGACATATCCAATATGCCACAATTGCATTGTTTCACACATGGATAGATTAATTTCTCTTTATTTCTTGTTTCGTTTTCTTGTTTTTTAAATTTATTTTTTGATTTTATGATATTACGAAGGTCGCCAATGTTTAAGCATAAACCCGATTGAGATGCATGGCCACAACATATTGTCATAATCATTTAGGCCAAAACTTCCCCTTATTTTCTCAATATTTAGTGGTATTGAATTGATTTTCCTTTAAAATAAGGTCTCCTACCTCAAACTGGTGAGGTATGATTCTTTTATTATAGCCTCGATGCACTCAATTCTGATACACTTTTAGGTGATCCAGTGCATGAAGGTGTTTCTCATCTAGCAAATCTAGTTTTGTGAGTCTGGAAACTCTATAGTCCTCCTCTTTGTCTAGATAGTCTCGCAAAGATATGCGCAAAGAAGGGATATCGATCTCAAGGGGTAGGATGACTTTTATGTTGAACACTAGGGAATATGGAGTAGCACTATTAAGGGTGTGGATGGAGGTTTGATAGGCCCAAAGGGAATGATAAATCTTTAAATTCCATTCATGACCATAGGCCTCAACTTGTCCACTACCTTAAGGGTAATAGGTGGTTGATTACTTGATTTGTATTTGAAATAATTGGCACAATGACTTCACTATTTTCTTCTTCAATGACTTACCATTATCAGTTACAATGATAGAGGTAATACCATAACAACAAATGAGGTTTTTCTTAATGAGCTTGGCAATCTGCGCACGAGTAACATAGTAAGAGGAATAGCCTCTACCCATTTCATGAAATATTCAGTGGTATTAATAATAAATATATGACCATCAGATGAAGTAGGGATAATTTTTCCATTAAGATCTTGTTCCCACTTTGAGAAAGGCCACACAGTTGTGATTGGTCACAATGAATGTGTTGGAACATGTATCAAGTTGTACTTTTGGCATAGTAAAAATTTCTTTACATAATGACAACCATAAGTTTCCATGGTAGGCCAATAATAGCCTACTCTTAATAATTTCTTAGCAAGCACCATACCACTTGTATGGGCCCCACAGATGCCTTTGTGTACCTCTTTGACCATGACAATAGAATTTTCTAAATTAAGACAATGCAATATGTTATTTTCATAGCCACTACGATAGAGTGTTTCCCAAAGAGGGGTATAGAGATTTATATGCTTGATAAGGTTTTATTTGTCATATCAAGAAATATTAGTAGGGAAGCTTCCATCATGGTTGTAATTATATATGTCATTAAATTGGGGGATAAGGGACCAACAATGTCACATACCGAACATGAATCGCATGTCATATGTTGTTGTCATAAAAATCTCTACAAAGAATGACATGTCAATTATTCTAGGTGAAATACAAAAAAACAACCAACTATGTCCATAGTATCCATCATGTGATTCTACAATCTAGGTATCTATTATAATGTAATCTTTGCAAATAAATCCTTCAATGTATCAACTAATGTCTTATACGTGAATATATTTTCATCCTTAGATTAGTACTCACAAGTTACCTATTTGATGATAAACATAGAATAACCTATGACATTGATCTATTTGATAGCTATTTTGAGTCTTATAATGAGGGCTTCATATTTCACTATGTTGTTCATACATGGGAATCGATTATAAATGCTTGAGGGATAGAATATTCTAAAGGAGTGATAAGAACAACTCCTGCACTCGAACCATGTTTTTGAAGGATCCATCAAAGTAAATTTTCCATGTGACAAATTCTTCAATATACATCATACTAGCATCTGGAAGATCCAAAGTCAAAGGTTTAGTCCAAAGAGAAGGGAATTAAGCTAGCTAATCTACAATTAGTTTTCCTTTTAGTGACATCTGGTTAACATATTCAATATCAAACTCACTAAGAAGGATGATCCAATCAGCCATCCTTCCAATAAGTGCAAGTTTTGACAGTAGGTATTTCAATGGGTCAATTCTAGATATGAGCTTGGTTTTATTATTTAATAAATAATGATGAAGTTTTTGGAATGTAAAAATAATAGCGAAGAAATATTTCTCAATATTTGGATAATAATGCTCATAAGCAATTAAATTATGGCTTAGATAGTAGACAAATTTATCTTTCTCATTCATATCATACTAATCCAAGAACGCTTTTATGGAAAATTGGGTTGCTTGATATATACAACAAAATTAGTTCACCTAAGGTAGGTGGCATGAGTAGAGAGTGTTTACACAAATATTACTTGAGAAAGCCGAAAAAACATTTTTGCTCTAGAACACTAAAAAAATTGACATCTTTCTTGAGAAGGTGCATAAAAGAGTGACACTTATCAACCAACTGAGAAATAAACCTACATATAGCTTGAATCTCTCCTTGTAAAATCCAAAGCTGCTTGATATTTTTAGGAGGTTATTTTATATGATTATTGTAACCTTTTTCACATCCACCTCAATTACTCTTCTTGATGTACTATACATCCTATCAATTTTCCTAATAACACGCCAAGGCACACTTCTATGGGTTAATTCTAACCTTCTAATCTCGAGCCTTTGGAAGATGTGTCGAGAATCTCTCTGTGATATTCTCTAGTATTGTATTTTCTCAAGATGGAATCTATCTAATACTCCATTATGTCATTTAGCATATTGTGAAAGATGGCAATCATATCTCGTTGATATGTTACACATGCATTCTTTAGATGAAATGACAAGACTTGGTAACAAAATGTCTCCCAAGGGGATGTAAAAGTAGTCTTGTGTTGATCCTCTTCTATAATTTTTATCTGATTATATCTTGAAAATCCATCCATGAGGGACAAAATTTCATAACCTGCAGTAGAATTAACAATCATGTCGATGTTAGGAAGAGGAAAATCATCCTTGGGAAACTCTTTATTTATATTTATGAAATTATTAAAAATCCTAATACCAATGGGTTTTTCTATATAGGTACTATATTGGATATCCACTTTGAATAATAAATATGAATAATAAATCCTACCATTAATAGTTTCTCCATTTCTTCCATAACCAAGAGTACACCATGAGGTTGCATCTTTTGAAGATTCTTATTTATATGATTTTCTGATTCATACACAACTAATTTATGCACTATCAATGATGGGTCTAAGATGGGCATGTCCGTATAGGACCAAGAAAATATGTCTGTGAATTCTTGAAGAATCATTACTAAGATTTTATGTTCTTGGGATGAGAGTGATACTCCAAACTTAACCATTCTAGGTTGTTCTTCTATTCCAATATTCATGTCTATAGTCTCTTATACTAACACCTTTGAATCCTCCTCCATATGTGTGGGATCATGGGGGACATTTATATCTTCCTCTAAAGGTGTGTGTTATCTCTAGATCATAGCACCCTACGGTTTTCAAAAGTGTGTGTGCTTGAGCTCACTGTTTCATTGGATAACATGGGTACTATCTCCAAGTTGTGGTACTTGCTACTTGAGATAGACCTCCAGATAAAGTTGGTTCTTTCTCCTAAACTACCAGCCACAATCTACTATAATGCAAGTAAAAATATCTTGTCCTAATCTAGCTTTCCAAGGGACCAAGGAGAGAGGGTATATGAAAACAAAGCCTACACTAGAGTGGTGATACACCAGAAAAGGAGAGTGTGAGAATAGTCTTCCAATGTGTGAAAAGTAGAAGAAAAATACATACTAGAAGGGGTGATAACAGTTCTCCATAGTTAGCAAATGCATTCACAAAAACATTTCATACATACACAATGATAATGAATCCTTGTAGAGTATAAGGTAGACACAATATATATATATATATATATATATATATATATATGAAATGAGATTGAAGGGGAAAGAGGAATTCAAACCAACAGAGCAGGTGAAGAGAAATCAACAAACTTTTATCTATTGCTTTCAATGATATGCATAGTTCAATCTATTACAAAATAAGGGCCTGGATCACCATGCAAGGAGTCCATTATAAGGGCCTACAACACATTGGCTTCACACAAAAAAATTGGAGTTTTTCCACTCCAAAAACTATCCCCCTTTATAATGAGCCCAACACTCCAATTTATAGAATTTTGAGAGGAGAGAGAAAGAGGGGGAAATAGAAAATCCCAAAATTTGTCCTTGACCACTTGCAAAATTTTGTAAATAGAGTGAAATGATGTTTTATAGCTTGCAAAATGCCCCTTATACTATTCCATCACTTAAGGTAGTGAGAAATGTCAATCCATGCTTCATTTAATGTATCCCAACTACCCATTAAAATCACTATTTTGAACTAGGCATATTTTCTACAAAATATCCAATGACTCTTCATCAATTTCTAGATTGATTGATTTTTGTACATAGGGATTGGAAACATGATTCCAATAGTACCAATTTTGTGTGTTTTCATTGAGAAACGTAAAATTTATGGCCTTCTAAGTGTGGGAAGATATTTTGGGTCTACCAAGAATATTTGTCATTTAATGGGATTAGGTATTTACTTAATCAAAGATGGGGATGTTTGCTTTATTCTCATATACCTAACCTTATAAAAATTAATTAATATAGTTTGTGTGGTGTAGAGGACGTCTTGCTCATTCTAGAAAGTCCAATTTCATTAAAATTAGAGATCGGGGTCAAATGTTATGGCCATTTGAAGTTCGGGAGGGTCAGGAGTTGAGTTTTCCTTTGTATGTGGCTATTTCGGTGAAATCAGTTCCTTGTGTCCTAGTTGTCCCATAAGAAAATATCCAATCCACCCACAAGCCTCATTTTGTTTGGATACTTCAGATTTTTACATCCCACTTGTCCTAACGTAGGTTGGGTCGTGAGGGTCGGCCGACTTTCACGTTACCAAATTTGCATGTTATCAGTGATTTTGGATTTTTAGTGGCCTTGTGTCCTGACGTCCCGCAGACCACCTGGGCCAAATTTACTTGATTATTCAGATTCCTTTTGTTTGTGGTGATTTTGGCCATGTAGATCTTGTGCGTCCCAGTGTCCCATGTGTAGCCTGTGACATTTCAACTCGAGTTTGTCGATTCCTTTTACAAATCTGCCATTTGAGTTTTGTGGGTCCCATATGCCCTGACGTCCCTTAGACCATCTGGGACAAAAATATCTAATTTTTCTGATTTGAACTTCCTCCTTAGCATTTTAGGCTTGAATTCAGTACAATGAGCCTTGGTACGATCCACGTTGGTTCCATCTCTAGCTCTTAGACCTAATTTGTATTAAACTAGGTATTTAATTAATCGAGAGATGGGGATGTTTCCTTTATTTTCATATACCTAACCTTATAAAAATTAATTAATATATTTTGTGTGGCATATAGGACATCATGCTTGTTATAGAAATTCAAATTTTATTAAAATCAAAGGTCGGGGTCAAATGTTATGGCCATTTGAAGTTTGAGAGGGTCGAGTTGAGTTTTCCTTTGTATGTGGCTATTTCGGTGAAATCGGGTTCTTGTGTCCTGGTTGTCCCATAAGAAAATATCCGATCCACCCACAAGCCTCATTCTTGTTTGTGTACTTCAGATTTTTATGTCTCACTTTTCCTAATGTTGATCGGGTCGTGAGCGTCGTTACTTTCACGTTACCCAATTTACCCCGTTATCAACAATTTCAGCTTTTAAGTGAATTCGTGTCTTGACGTCCCATAGACCACCCAAAGCCAAATTTACCCGACTATTCAGATTCCTTCCGTATGCAATGATTTTGGCCATGCAGGTCTTACGCATTCCAGTGTCCCATGTGTGGCCTGGGACATTTCAACCCAACTTTGTCGATTCCTTTGCAAATTTGCCATTTTAGCTTTGCGGGTCCCAGCTACCCCAACGTCCCTTAGACCGTCTGGGACAAAAATATCTAATTTTTATGATTTGAACTTCCTCCTTAGCATTTTAATCCTAAATTCAAGATTTATAAGCCCGGTATGATCCACGTTGGTTCCATCTGTAGCTCTCAAACCCGATTTGTATTAAACTAGCCTTGTGGCCTCATTTTTTCAGATTTTTGGAAATTTTTATTAACTCCTTGGATTTTCTTGGATAGGGGATTTATAGAAAAGAGGAGAGGTACCCTAAAAATACAAATTTTGGCCCTTGAACCATTTCAACCTGCTTGAGCCTGAAGAATCATGTAAGTTATCCAATTCACCTTGAGGGGTGAATTTGGGATAACATTGTCTCAATGATATTTTCACCTTTTGGCATGTCATCTTTTATGTTTATTGATTTTTCTTTGTGTTTATCCACCAACACCTCGAAAATATTTTCACCGTAAGTCTTATTTTTTTCATTGTACAAGGATTTTTTGAAGATATTTTCCCCTTTTTTTCTTATTTTGATGGCCGCAAAACTCAGGCTACTCCCCAAAGCATGCATAGATGTCAATATTGATGGAATCACTATCACTAACTGGAATGTCACCGTAGAGACTCATAAACTCACCAATTACTTCTTTATTCTCAAAGAAGTTGATTGGTACATGATGTTGTTGGTGCTAGTTAACAAGGGAAGGGTAGAAAAGGTTTAATTCAAGAATGGTAAGGGTTATAGCTAGGATATCAATTTTAAAAAATAATGTTGTTGAGGCAATATCCTCGTAGAGACTATATTGGGAATCTTCATGTTATCATAATTAGTCAAACTATCATCACATTCAGAAGATATAGCATAGACCTCCATAGGATTGGACCCATATGGTCAGATACCAATACCATACTTACATACCTTGTGATGGGGTGTCAGAAGAGTTTCCCACACCTTGTTCTTCGGTACCACACCCATAGCCTTGATATCCCATAACATACATCATTTTATTAGGGATAACATACTTGGGTGATTGATAGCATGAATCCATATCATAACAAGAAACTGAAGTGTAGAATTTACAAGCAGATTTTCATCTTCTAAGAGACCACTAAGAGTGAAAGTTTTAATGTTAGAGTGCTCTCAAGAATATTGATATTTTTATCATGGCCTACAATATGTTTTAGGTGATAGTGGAAGAAGAAAAAAATTAGGAGGGTTTGTTGGAGATTATATTCTTTGCAACCGGTTTCTTGGACTTTCATCTCCCATGAAGAAAAGGGAGAGATTGATGTAGAATCACCATCATCATGAGGGGATAGCGTATCTGGATCAACTTAAGAGGTGATAGCCTTTGATTGATTCGAATGGATATTTTAGCTGAAGGACAATCATATGTGGGTGAAAAATTACCCAAAACGCTCTGCAATGGGAAAAGGGTTGGGGATCTCCTTGAATGGTAACAATTTTTCCTTCATAACTCAGTTTAAGGCATTGATGATAGGTGGAAGGTATAGCCTGCACGATGTGAATCCATGGGTGACTAAGGAGCATGTTGTAAGGAAGGTCCAAGTCCAAGACATGGAACCGGGTATCATGATTAGTAGGTCCAACTCCCATAGGCAAGGAGATCATTACCGATGACTTGAATTCTTCATTGTCATGAGCCTTAATAGTAATAAATTTAGGCTCCATTAGCATCATTGTGGCCTAGCTTTTTAGCTAGATTCAAAGTGCAAATATTTTGGCCTAATCCTGTCCATAAGAACTCTTTTAATCTTATTACGCTTACATAACTTCAATATACAATGGTAGGTTATGTGTAAGATCATCACTTGGGATTTCATGTTGACTAAAAGTGATGTATTTTAAAGGAGTAATTTATGCAACCAACGATTGGAAGCATTTAGGATTTACATCAGTTGAAACTCCTGACCCCTGGAGTGTTTTACAAATAATATCCTTATGCACATTAGATATTTTGAGAAGATCTAAGAAAGAAATCTTAGCAGTTGTTTTCTCAAGATTTTTAAGAATGTCATAATGATTATGCTAAGGGGTAGGTTGAGGAGGAACTGGAGTAAAAATATGAGCACATCATGTTTCCACGACACACTCTTTTGATTTAATACTAATAGTGTTGATATGCTCAATAGGTGGGTATAAACAACCAATTAGGGAATCAAATGGATTGGAAGATTTATCAACATAGTTGGTACTTTTGTTCTAGGAAGACTAACCTTGATCTAAATTTTTCTCCCCTTTATTATGCTTAGGAAATGGCTCTTTGTATATCCCCAACTGTGTATTGGAAGATTTATTAGGTCCAGGTGATTCCATTTCAACCTCTCCATTGCTAATGGAATCCTGTATGAAGTTTATATGATTCAAACATTTTTCATTTTTATGACATTTAACATGATGTAAGTCACAAAATTCTTGGTCTCGAGTACCATATCGGTTTAACAAAGATTTTCAACGAAGGGTATTATGGTTAGGAATTTGACCATGTTTACTACATCTAAGTGTTTCGATATAGATGAAATTCATCGAGAGGGTTTAAAATCGATGTTTAAATTTAGATACCAGAGGTCCTTTAGCAAGCTTCAATGAAGCCTTATTTACAATGTCTTGCACATGTTTATAATGAATTATTCCATATCCTATGACATTTGTATTCTTTTTTTTTGTCTTTAGATTTAGGTTCATGATGTTAAAGTGAAAAAAATTTCAAAGTTTCTTTATCTAAAAACTCTTTTTCTATTTGAATACCTTTTTCAATAACCTCCTCAAAAGTATTCACATGATGAAAATCTATTTTGGGGTGTAATTTAAGTACGAAAATTCTAACCAACTATTTCTTTGGTATTGAAAAAGGGAAGCGACTAGTTCACCCTTATCATCTTTATAAGAAAGTAGAAAATTTCTCATTGGTTTTTTGTTTTGTATCATATAGGTCTAACATGGTAACATCACTTTCCATGTTAAATGAAAAGTGATGTACAAAACTTTAAGCTAATTTAGCATATGTGATGATGCACTCTTTAGGTATATGGAAGAACCATTATAGAGCTTGTCCCCCAAGACTCCATGGAAATAGATGGATAAGATAGTTGTCACTATAAGAAACATTTTGACACACCATAAAGAATTATTTAACATGATAATGTGGATATCTTAAGCCTTTGATTTTATAAAACTTTGGATAGTTAAAATGTGGAGGAAAATGTGTTCTTAACATTTCTTTGTCAAAGGGATATAGGCATAGGTCTTTGAATTGATATTGTTTACTATGACCCACACTAATTTCTTATAACATGCTAAGGCTTTTCTTCATGCTCTACCATTATTGATAAAAGAGTTTTCTCTTGTAGGTGAGGTAGAAATATATGCACAGCTATCATTGAAGGATTCACCGCCTTTACTATAATTATATAACTCATGGTTTGTAGGTTTTGTTTCTCATGTCAAGGAGGATTAGTATAATATTCATGATACATAGCTCATGAATTCTCTTGACATCGAGTTTGAAATATTTCTTTGTTTTTATGGACATGAGAAGCTAAGCTCACCAGTTGGTGACTAAGATATTGAAATTATTGTTGTACCATGATGTCATCATTGGGTTCAAATCATGAATTTCATGAGGAGGTGGTTGTTCATGGTCTCCATGTTCTATGTTTCCATCACAGTTGATCTTTATGATAGGTATAAGAAAACCAATGCTTTCTCTAGAAGTGTATTCTTTTAATTTCATTGGATGGATGTAGAATAAAATCTGTTGTTTAAGATTTCATCAATGGTTCTGAGGGGAAATTAAAATTCTTCATCTCCATGAACCATGTTCTTGAGAAGAGATTGATCAAATTTAGGTGGCATATTTTCCACCTAACTCTACGACACACACTAGGAATTCATTTCTATTATGAAAGAGGAAGTTTTCTATGTGGGTAGGATTAAATTCAAATTCATTCCGAGGAGAATTATCCTCATCACCACTATGGTCAACCATGGTATCATCTTCAAACAAAGGGTTCAATTTATCATTTACAAAAGGATTTGACCCTAATTTTTGGTGCCCCATTCTTGTAATAGGAGGCATAATAGGAAATGTTTCACTAAGGGTAACAAATGTGTACAAATATTACAAGGAACCTAGGAAAAATTGAGCATTTTCATTCCTATAAAATTGTCACGAAGAATGTTAAATAATATATAACAACTAATGCAAATTAATCCAAAGAATCAATGTAAAATGAACCAAGCACCAAAAAGGATACTAAAAAGTGTGATGACTAGTAATCAAGGATAAAAAACAAAGTTTAAGGAAATATTCCAATCACAA
This sequence comes from Taxus wallichiana var. yunnanensis, assembly GCA_018340775.1. Lineage (NCBI taxonomy): Eukaryota > Viridiplantae > Streptophyta > Pinopsida > Cupressales > Taxaceae > Taxus > Taxus wallichiana. The sequence goes on from CM031243.1 coordinate 834,668,845, forward strand.
AAGTAACTACTCCTTATGACTCAAATGTGGTTTGGTATAAAAATTATAAGAAAAAGTTAATACTTAGATCAAGTCTTGGATAAACAAGATTTAATTATTAAAATTATCTTGAAGTGAATCATAAATAATGAATTATTTAATTTTTTCAAATACAAATAGTTATAAGTCTTGAAAAATGGAAGTTAGAATGTTGGAAGTGTAACATAACAACTTGGATATGTTAATCAAGCCTTTAGGAAAATCAAGATATTAGTATCAAAATAATATTAACACAATCTAAACAACAGTAACAATGACACTCTTCAACACTAAAGGAAAAATTTTGATATAAAAAGGTCTAAATATAAAAATAAATTTATTTTCCACGAGAAACATAACAATACAATCTAGACACTTAGATCAAGTTCCACAAAGAAACAAGACGTAAGTATCAACACTGTATTGAGATGATGGAATCAATATAAGAAATTAAGAGGAAATCACGATGAGATACCCTAAAATAAAATTATCATGAGTCTCAATATGAATGTGATACAAAGAATATACAAACATGAAGCAAGTACCATTCATAATTTCAACACTCACATTCTAACATTGTAACCTAGTCATGTGAGTAGAATACAAAAGTGGTGGAGAATATTAGTTCTGAGTTGATATGCACACTTATGGTTGTCTTATTTAGACTAAAATTTTCAACAAGAAAAATAAATAAATAGACCAAGTGGTGATGAAATATAGTTAGCGTAACTTTGGAAGAGTTTTGCCTTATCTTAGGACAAGGTAGAAACTAGGAAAACATAAAAAATTTGTAACTTTCGTGATGAATAAAATGCAGATCCAGCATTAATGGAATATCCCCTTATTTTAATATCATGGTTTCAACTTAGAGAAATTTGTTTCTTTGTGATACTTCTTTGGAACATGATGGACAAAGTCAAGTTGGCCCTAATTCCAAATGCTTAAACTAAGATTTTTTTCTCAACCTTTCCAATTCTTTCGTAAAGAGAAATGCATTTCTATAATTTCTTCTAGAAAATATACCACTACCCCACAATAAAATTAATTAATGTGGCCTCAAATGAAAAAACATGAAGCTTTTCTAACAAGGGTTCTCAACTAGTCAAGTGGGTAAGGGGAACTTCCCATTTAATCCACTAGTTCTGTCAAGGTTTGGATTTCTTTGGGGTTCATGTGGTAATCCTAATAATGAGTTTTATGGAATATGCCAAGATACTTCCCACAATTTAATGTGGACGAGTTGTAGCTCTTAACTGAACTTATAAATATAGTGTTTTCAATAAAGTGGTGTATTTTTTTCTTTGATCTTAATGAGGTTTAGTACACCATTGGAAACATGTAACACACATGTATTAGTATTTTTTTATATCCCTTTTTATTTGTTAAGTGATTATGGTCATACACTCAAACAATTAGTAGTTATCCAAAAGATATACAATATTATGAAAGAGGATTAAATATTGTTTTTAATTCTCAAGATCATCCAAGGACACAAGAGAAGAGCATACACAACAAGTAACCCAACTAGATAAAAATGAAAAAAATTAAAATCAAAGAACTATCATAATTCTTTGTAAACGTTAATCCAAATTAATTGAAGTTCTTTTCAAAAATGAAAACTAAAGTTGCTTTTGATTCTCAAGATCACATAATGGTGCAAGAGAAGAGCATACACAAGCTTTAGCTTAATTCATATCAATGAAAATATTTTAAATCAAAGGATCATAACAATGCTTTATAAAATGTTCATTCCCATCAGTACAAAAATTAAAAATGAAATTTCCCACAAAACCTAAATGTTAGAAATAGAATGTTTTAAGTTTCTTGTGATTATCAAGATCACACAATTTTTCAAAAGAAGAGCACACAAAAATTTATCCAAACTCATACAAAGCATAATAAAAACACTCATAAAAGCATTATACATGTTACAAAAATGAACTAAGTAAAAACTTGCAAGAATAGAAATTAGAAACCTCGTAAAATTGTAGAAAGTGTCAAAAATAAAAATGTGAAACCTAATGCTAGAGAATATCATTTTATAGTCAAAATTTGGTACATGGCAATAAAATATTGAATATGAAACCTTTCATTTGAGGTGTAAAAATTTCATAGAATAGGACACTTCACCAGAAAATGCCCAACCTTGGCCAAGCACAAGGATGAAGGGTTACTTCAGGAAAATATGATGGGTAAAAATGATATGGTAAATGATGGATCTAAAGAGGCACCTGAAATAAGGAAAGAGAATGAGCCTAGGATCCCAACAGATGGTTTTGAAAGAAGGGAAAAAGAACAAATGGAAGTGATTACTCTAAACCAACTAGATCTGAAATATAAGAAAGGAAAAAAGGGGTTCCGAACTCCAATCAAGAAACCTATGGTTTGTAGGAAAATTTGGCACCCTAAAACTCCAACAAAAAAAAAAAAACTAGTAGGATAATTCCCAAGTGTAAAAGGAGATCTAGCAGTGGAAACACCTGTGAAGGTGATTATGGAGGTTGATGAAAAGACTACTACAATAAGATTTAATCTCATTTCCAAGGATACAAATTACATGTTGAACATGAAAGATCAGATGATGGATCAAGTAAATGAGAACATATCTAAATTAGTGATAGAAGGGACAAAGAGGGGTAAGAATGATCCCTTATATATCATAGAGGAAGAGTTGCATGAGGAAAAATAAAATAAGGAACTAGACCTCCTAATGGAGGAAAACTTCTCTATGACATAAAATCTCTTGCCTAAAGGTGGGAAACTTCAATTCAGTAATAAAGTAGTAATTTCACAACCATACAAGGATCAAGAACATGGAGAAAAGGAGGAGGGGAAGTTACACCATTACTAGAAAAGACACTTTCTGATGGTGATACTGATTTGATCAATGGGCTTATAGAGGTTAAATAAAAAAAGAATGAAAGGATTTTAGGAGATACCAGATACACTATATAATGATAAATAAATAGGAAATTGGGGAGCCTTAAAATTCTGAGTAACTAGATCATATACTAGAAGGATAGTAGATTTTGGAAGTAGTTCTAAAAAGGAATATCTTCAAAGAAGGAACTCAAAAAAAAGAAAATAGAAAAAGATATTGCAGATGGAACTCAAAGTCAATTGAACCATCTAGAAAATTCATCCCCCATATTATTTAGATGAAGATAATCTCTTAAAATATAATTATTAAAAATTTAAGACTTTTTAAGTAGACCTAATATTTTGATTTTATAGGAAACTAAAATGAAATCAAATATCCTTGAAAATTGTAAAAGATTTTCTGGGATAACTTGGAAATTGTTGTTGTTGATTCTCAAGGAGCTTTAGGTGGTTTGGCTATTTTCTGGGATAAAAATATTCTTACTGGTATGGTGATTTTTGACACCAACACCCATCTTGCTGTTAAGTTTCATGCTATTGATAATAATTTTACTTGGATACTTTCAAACATCTATGCACCTAATATTCTAAATGGAAGAAGGAAGCTTTGGAATGATTTAAATATCTTCAGAAATCATCATAAAAATTGCAATTGGCTTGTTATTGGAGACTTCAAATCCCCTTTAAATCCTTGAGAAAATCTAGGGGTAATTCAGGTATTCCAATCACATGGATGAATTTAATGATTTTGTCTCTAACTTAAATCTCATGGATGTGGAACTTCATGGTAATCAATTAACTTGGACAAATAGAAGAGTGGGAAGTGACATGATTCAGGTTAGACTTGATAGAGCATTTATCTCTCTCAATTGGATCCTGCATCAAGACTTTCATCTCTCCTCTTTACAAAGAATTGGTTCAGATCATAATCTGATTGTTTTAAATATTTTCAATTGGGCTAAACCAACGTGGTGCTCATTTAAATTTGAAAAGATGTGGATGGAGCATGATGACATCTCTGATCGAATTAAAGAATGGTGGAATTGGGATGGAGGAGGAACTTCTCAATACAGATTAATTTTGAAATTAAAAAATGTTAAAAAGCAAGTTAGAATATGGAATAAAGAAGTTTTTGGAAATATATTTGAAAGGAAAAAGGAGTTAAAGAAAAAACTATAGGAAGTGGAATCTCAAATAACTGTAAAGGGCATGTCATTGGAGGATCAATTAGTAGAAAAAAATATTTTATCTGAGCTGCATACGGTATACAATAGGGAAGAAACATTTTAGAGGCTTAATTCCAGGGAAATTTGGCTGAAAGAGGGAGATAGAAACAAAAAATATTTCATATGAAGAATATGAAACATAGATCTTGCAATAGGATAATGGAAGTTTCAAAAGGAAATGGTATTGTCATCAAATATCCTAAGGATATAAAGGTTGAAGCTCTCAAATTTTATGAAAATATGCTCAAGGAGAGTAGTGTGGATAATGAAGAGGCTTCCTCTTTTCTTTTAAAGGCCATTCCAAATGAAAAAATAGATGAGTAAAGATTCAAAATTTTTTCTAAAATAGTCACTTTAGAGGAGCTACAAAAATTTATTTTTGCTCTTGAAGGGGATAAGGCACCAGGTCCTGATGGTTTTTCTGCTAATTTTTTTCAGAAGTTTTGGGAAATATGCTCAGATGACTTATTAAGGGCATTGAATGAGTTCTATAGAAAATGTGATCTCCTAAAAGAGATGAATATCACCCACATTGTGTTTACTCCTGAAAAAATGGATGCTAAAGATTTTAAGGACTTCCGCCCCATTAGTCTAGTTAATATTATCTATAGAATCTTTACTAAGATTATTGCAACAAGACTTTAGAAAATTATTGGTAGTATGATCTCAAAGAAACAAAGTGGATTCATAAAAGGGAGGATTATTCAAGAGAATATCATCATGGTGCATGAAATTATTCATTCAATGGATAATAACAAAAAGCTAGCATGGTAATGAAACTTGATATGAACAAGGCATTTGACAAAGTCTCTTGGCATTTTCTTGACAATGTTCTAGCTAAATTTGGTTTTCACAATAAATTTAGAAAAATTATTAAGGCTTGCATTTCTATAGCTAGATTTTTATGGTGGTTAATGGGGAGCTAGTGGGCTTCTTTGCTAGCAATAGGGGATTAAGACAGGTGATCCTATATCCCCTTTACTCTTCATTCTAATGGTTGATAGTCTTAGCAGATCCATTACCAAAGTTGTTAATGAAGGGCTTTTAAAAGGAATTAGGCCTACTTCTACAAACCAAACAGCTTCACATCAACAATTTGCTGATGACACAATTCTACTTTTGATGGCCTCTATCCTTGAAGATAAGGCTATAAAATTTATTTTGAAATTTGATGAGGTTGCCTAAGGGTAAGAGATAAATTTTGATAATACTTCCATCTTCTTCTTTAATACTCCACTCAAAAGACAAAAAAGAAGTGCTCAAATTTTGGGGTGAAAAATAAATTCTCTACCCACAACATATTTGGGTCTTCCTCTTGGAACAAAAAAAATTTCTACCACAGTTTGGAATGGTTTAATTGAAATATGTCAAAATAAAATGGTTGCGTGGAAAGGGGCCATACTATCCACTGCTAGAAAATGTCTTCTAATCAAAAGAACTCTACAAAATTTACCTATCTACATTATGTCTCTATACAAAATTCCTATTGTTTTTAGGGACAAAATTAAAAGGATTCGAAAAAAACTTTTATGGGAGGGAATGGAGAAAAGATTCGAGATAGCATTTGGTGACATGGGATCAAGTATGTACACCTAAAAATAATAGGTGGGCTAGGCATAAAGGATATCAAAAAAATGAATATGGCCTTAATTGCAAAAATGGGTTGGAGAATGCTTACTGAGGAGAAACCTTGGATTGATTTAATTAAGGCCAAATATCTAGCTCAACAAAAATTAACTTCTTTCCTTTATGATGGTCAGCTACCTCAAGGTTCTATTTTTTGGAATAATTTGATACAAATTAGGGATTTCATCAATCAAGGTTGTAAATGGAAGGGATATTCAAATTTGGAGTGATAATTGGACTAACTTTAGTTTAAATGATAAATTTGGTTCTGTCAAATATATTTTAGAACACAAGTATGGAACTAAAGTCAAAGACTACATTGAAATGGAGGGTAACAGAAAAATATGGAAGCAACTTAAGGTGGAGAGGAATGATCTAAATTTCATAATATCCTCACTTCAAGAGAAGCTAGATAACATACCCTTGAATCAAATTGATTTCAAGGATGAACTTGTTTGGAACAACTCATGTGATGGAGAATACACAAATCAGGATATAATTCCTATTTTGAAAACATACATTGTGATTTCAAATGGAGCAGGATTTGGATGCCTGAACTTACTCCCAAAGTAAATTTCTTTTTTTGGCTTGTTCTCATAGGAATAATACTCACAAATGAAAACCTAATCAAGAGAGGCTTTATAATGCCAAACATGTGTTGCCTATGCAAAAAAGAGGCTGAGGACATTAAGCATATTTTTTTACATTGTGAGTTCACTTCAAATATTTGGAGTTATGCTTTATCAAAGTTCAATGTTTGTTGGACAGTGCCAAAGGAATTTCTTCAAACTTGGATACAATGGGATCCTCCTTATAAGCACTTTGTATTGTTAGGAGATTATGGAAATTGGTTATGCCCCATATTATATGGAGGATTTGGAAAGAAAGAAATGACATAATATTTAGAAACAATAGGAAGACATGCAAGACAAGTTGTACTAAGATTGGTAATGAAGTTAAAGATAATATTGAGAGATTTAAACCACCAAAGAATAAGAAATATCCTAAGGATGAAGAGTTTGTAATTTCAAATTGGAAGGTTGACATTGAAAATTTCAAGAAACGGAGAAATCCAACCATTGATAGATCTTCAATTCATTAGATCCCTCCTCCTAATTCTTGGTATAAACTCAATTTTGATGGAGCCTCTAAGGGAAACCTAGGGGTAACTATTGGTGGAGGAATAATTCGGGATCATAAAGGTTGTTTAGTTATTGCTTATGCTAGTAGAATGGGAAATCAGACCAATCACTATGCTGAAGCTTTATCAACTTTATGGGGTCTAAGACTTGCTAAGGATTGCAACATTCAGAACATTATTGTTGAAGGGGATTCCTTGAATGTTATAAATCATCTTAATCGATGCATCCTCCAAGTTGGACTATTAAATATTTCATTTAAGAATCTATTAATATATGTCACACCTTCAAATGTATTAAAATTGGCCATACATATAGAGAGGGAAACAGGGTGGCATACACCTTAGCTAATTATGGTACTAATAATAACTTCAAATTTTTGAATAATGAGAAAAAAATCCCTATTGAAGTAAAAATTCTATTACCAAGGATAAATATGAGCATCTACATCTTATGTAGAATCACTAATGAGATTTCATGGGATTTAATGGAAAAGAAAGTTAGCACATGTGAGAGGAGTAATTATATTTACAATCATCAAAAATTTCATGCTCCTCGGACTTTAAGTCTGGATGATTAAAAATTTGTCTAGGAAAAGACAAAAATAGTTTATTCATGAGTGGTTTTAAGCAGGATAATTGTAGAAATCATAAAGGAAGGAAAATGGGGGAGATCCATGTCAATTAGAGCCCAACTATGATCCCACTTGGAAGGATAACATTGAGCTATGGAATTATCTTCAAATGGGGGGTGTCACCAGTTTTATTGAGAAAATCCAAGGTCACGACCAGAACATTTCGGTGCGTTTTGCTATGGATTGGAAAGAAAGGAAGGTTAAGTATGGAGGAAAAAGAGTGTTGGTGAATGAGGAGCTCATTCCGAGGTTACGGGTCTAGCTTTAGATGGAATCAAGTTTTTTAGCAAAAGGGTAGACAAATATGTTGAAGCGAAGAATTTTTTTCAAACAAGGGAGGAGCTCTACTTTGTTACGACTGGTTCTAAGGTAAGCTTCATACTGGAACCCTTTGATGAAATTACAATAATGATGGTCCGGTTTATCTCCCTTAAAGGTCGATACATCATTTTCCCCAAAAATACTTGATTTATCTCAATCATTTAAGGAGAATTTTTGTTGTTTTCTTCTTGTGCTATTTTCTAAATTCAATGCAAAATTCAATTCTTGACTTTCAAAAGCATACTAAGGCCATTCCCCTCCACTAGGGGCTCATCTTTCTCCTTGACAGAATTTACTCATCAATTTTCCTACAATCCTGCTACCCCGGTGCCATGCCCATTCTCATGCAAAATATTCCCACTATTAACCTCGACCACCACTCCTAGTCTCAGAAATGTCAAGACTAAGAACCCTTCATTCTCTAAAGTGGCCCCATCTCCCTCTAGTTGTTTCCTTAGGAGTAGCAAGGATATGGAAATAGCTAGCAATCTTCTCACATCAAGAATGCATGAAAGGATAATGATACTCAACAAGAGAGGGAAAATATTATCCTTAGAATGGAAATGCTAGAAAATGAGGTGGAAAGTATTAAAAAATATCTACATCAGTTAAATAAGAAAAAGGGAAAAGAAAGATGAATGAGGATGTTAGTATTGGGATAGATTAGACTAATGAAATATACAAGAAATTGAACTCCCTAGATAATATACTTGGGAAATCTAAGGATAGACATGATCACAATATGGCCATCTTCAAATCCATATGTGATTTTCTTGATCAATATGTTAGAAGCATCACTATGTTGAGTGGAGTCCTTGAGGACATTTGGGGTATAGAAAATGAAAGAACCCAGGTTATCTCACAATTGAATGTAAATGATCCAACACATGTCACCACTCTGGCACTTTTTACCTCTCTCAGTAGATGATCAAATCAAGAATTTATAGGGCTTGAATAAATAAAACCTTCGGAAAAGATGGATATGTTTAAGTTTTTGTTTTCTTGCAGATAGTAAATTCTTTTTATGTTGTTTAGTTACATTTTAATCCTTTTCATTCTTTTTCTCGAGTAGCTTCTCTTTTGACTACTATTGGAATTATTGTAATCACTAGATTCAAATCCTTTTTGCTACTTTTTCATGTTTATCTAGTTATTGAGCCTCTTTTGTAATAGGGTATAGTCCCTTCAAAACATTTTGTCATTAATAAAAACAAATCAAAACCCTTGCAGGAAAAGTTTAGTGTCAAATTCTCGTAAACTCGTGAAAATTGAGGATTATAGAAATTTTAATTGGTGAATATTATGTTGTTTAGAGCTGACTTATTCACCAAAAATTCAGCCGACATGTCCGTTATACTATTTGTTTCACCTAGATTTTATACATATATAAGAGTTTATGAATGTAATGCACCACCATTTCGAAACATACCATGTGTATGTTCATCAAAGTAAACATAAGAAAATCCTCATCCACCAACACTAAAGTCTTAAATATGAGCCATCCAACTCATAGTCGTGCAGCCCTAACCCGACTAACTTTGCAATCTAAACCATCCAACTCTATTTCATCCAACCCCGAGTAAAACCCCTAATTTTCTAACTCCTATCCATCTAACCCCTAGCCACAAAACCCCTAGCCATCCAACCCTAAGCCATCCAACACCTCACCGTCCAACCCCCCAAACGTCCAACCTATAGTCATCCAACCCATAGTCTTCCAACCCTTTACTATCCATTCTAAAAGCCTTAGAACATAAGAGCCTCCCCTAAGGCCCTAAGTAGTAAGTTGTCATGGATAATAGAAATCAGGGCAAGAAGATTACAAACTCAAAGAAGTTCAAAAAATGGTGCCAATACTTTTCTTGGATATTTTTGAAAATCACAAAAATAAAGTCGAGTTTCTCCTTCAAATGAAAATATTGCTATTAGACAAGTGTTATCTACTGGTTATTTTATCTTATAGAATTTAATAATTATGTTTATGATGTTGTTCTTGGAACTCTTTGACATTTTACTCTATAAAAATTTAACTATAGATAAGATTAATACTATATAAGTAACAATTTTATAAAATTATTTACGACGTTATAGAAATTCCTTCACAGAATAATAAATTTATAGATATTGATCATGCATTATATGTTGAGGCAAACATTACGTCCCTTGATGAAATAGAGGTAAAAGAAAATTCATTGAAGTCTCGTGGATACACCAAAGAGGAAGCTTGTACTCGAAGGTCTATTTAAAGAAAAAGGAGACAAGAGATTAAAATTATTTCTGCTGATAACCCAAATGTAGAAGTTGAATCCCAAGGAAAAATAAATAAATATGTTAGAAGAAATATGGAAAATTAGAGAATTGGAAGGAAATTCTAGTTCAAATGAAATGCAAAATATCCTTTTATTGAACTTGTGTACACTTAAAATTTTAATGATGTTCCACCAAAATGTCGATGAAAAATATTTGGTTGGAAATAGGGGAAGGATCAAATGATATAGATCAAATTGGGCACAATTGAAAAGATTGTGGGAAAATATACATTTCCCAAAAGCTTAAGGATGGCAGCATAGTCGAACACATAAATGGAAAGATGCAAAAGAGGATGAAAAGGAACAAAAACGTATCAAATATGTAAATGAAAATGGTGGGACCATAGTAGAAAAATTTATCAAAGCTATGAGGAAGAAATGGAAGCAAAGGGTATTCAATTTGTAACTATATTTCATATAATGAAAAGGGGAAGACCAATGTCAGATTTTAGAGAAAATAAAATGTTGTATCTAGTTATTCATGTAAAGGATGTTCCTCAATCTCGTTGGTCAGATACCATTGGCTAGGAGATTACAAAATGTCTATCTCTGGTAGAGAATGAGGATCTAAAACTTTGTGTTCAAAAGGAAAAGTATATTTCCCTTTCCTTAGATGAGGTTATTGCAATGATAATAATTCATGGATATGTATTCATGTTTACCCATTTGCTAATGAAATAAGGACTCCACACCTCTTGGAAATTCATAAAATGACAGATAATTGCAATTATGAAAATATTTACAAATTGGTAGTGTCAAATCAAGGATATCACCGAATGGATGACTTTTCCATTGTAACAAAATTAGTTTGTGTCGAACTGATTATGAAGATGTAATGCAAGAAGCCAAAAATGGTATGTGTGTTAGACTTCAGAAAAAAATTTTTTGTATATGGTTGTTGGCCATTGCATGGTTCACAAAATGAATCTCTCCTTCAAAATTGTGAGTAGATTTGAAAATGTAGCTAAAGTGGAGGAATTGATACATTATCTTCATGCCTATTATTCTCACAAATCTAAGAGATTTTTAGAATTTAAAAAGAAAATTATTGAACCTGACGAGAGGAACTAAACTTCTCAAATATGTAGATACCAGATGGATATCTATGTATGAACCTACCTATTTAATATATGATGTATATCCTTTATTGACATGATTTATGTATAAATACCATAAGGATGTAGATAAAACTAAAGATCTATTATGCCATCTAACCTGACATAGAAACTTTACTCACAATCATGGTATTTTCCCATGTTGAGGAGCTTAATATTTTAGTGAAGCATGCTCAAGATCAGTCTTTCTACATTACGAGACTTTATAAGACTCAAAAGACGTGTTTGCTGGAGTCTAGAAAGTATATATATATTTCGATGGGATTTTTAAGGGTGATTCTTTTGAAAACTAGAATGCATTGACATATTTGAAAAATTCTAAGTGCTTCTTAAAGTAAAATATAAATGATCATCTGTGTATAATAGTACATGGAAGAGAGATTAAGCTTCATACGTACTCAAAAAGAATTGATATGGCTAATGCAGAAATAGAAGAAGTAAGAGTGACATGAAATGTATATGATGTTATATTAATGGAAACTAGGAATAAGTTGAGAATTATCTCTAATCATCAACTAAAGAAATCCAAGAAAGATTCAAAAATGATAAAATATTTGAAGCAATTGGAGTTATAAATCCATATTTTGGAATTTGTCCATGGAAAACCTTATACATCTATCATTCCTTTATTTTTCAAAATCATGGGTGATCTAGTTGATCATTTCTGTAAGACCGAAGAGATAAATGGAGTTTTTGTAGAAGGATCTTTGGAAAGAAAACTACTTAGTTCATAGTAAATGGATTTTTCTAATACAATGACATGACAAGTTCAGATTGTACAAAACCCATAGGATTACAAGTGCCATGAAAAGGGTTTGGAAGGATATTTTTCTAGTAGTATTTTAAATGAACATTTGAGCGAGTATATTAAGTTGTATGAGCTCTATAAAACACTTATTCTGGATATGTGGAAGACGACAGAGTTTGAAGTGCACTATCATTTTTAAAGTCAAAAGTTCTAAAATGATTAGATAGGAATCTAGAAATTTGTCTTATATTGTATGTATAGAGTTAATCAATGAAGTCTTTTCCTTATGATAGAGCACTGGTGTTGTGGAAATCACTAGTAGAAATAAGAGGAGTAAGTAATATTCTTCCCGACCTAAGGGATCGAGACACATCCATAAATCATTCTACGAGTTGATGTCCAAGACACAAATTAAAGTGTTTCTCCAAAGCATTGTTCAAATTCACATAGATTTCATTTCTTCGATACATTATTGAGACTACTTATGTATTTCATTTAGAGATTACAACTTTCAATAAATGCAATATTATATTTTCCATTATTTGATCCTTTTCCATTGGAAAAATGTGATTATATGTTTCAATTATGCCATTTATTTTTTATGTTTGGTTTTTAAATTCAGACTAAAATAAGGACACATTCATCTTTTCTATCTCATTAATCTATTTATTTTACATCTGCAACAATTCATAAATGTAAAGAAACTAAATAGTGTAAATTTAAGCAACATTTATGTAAACAATAGAAAAGAAACATAGTTTTTATTAACAACATATAGTAACATTGTAAAATTCTAACTTCCAAAGTTATTTTGAAATTGATCTCTCATGTGGCAGATTACTTTATGAAAAAAGTAAAAATTCATAAAGCATTCTCAGCCAATACAATTCAAAAAAGGAGTTGTAATAACATATGAAAGCTTGCAGACAAGTTATGTCATATAAGAACACATTACAAGGTCATCAATTTTCTGCCTATGATTCAAAATCATAGTTGTGCTTACATCTCGCCACACGAAAAAAAAAAAAAAGGGCTGGCCACTATCTTTTAATTCCTACGCCAGTGTTAGAATTGTGAAAACACACCTGTCACATGGTGAACTTTACTAACTTATCAAATTTTATGATGCAGGTGAAGATTTTTATTTTTCTTGCATAAGAGATGGAGGAATCTACTTCATCCAGTACAGAGCTTTTGCTATAACCCCTAATGCCTAAAGATCTCCTACTATAGTGTTGATATTTTCTAGTATATTCAACTCCTCCCTCACTACATCTCCTATAGACAAAAGTGTTACATCTACATCTATCTTTTCCTTCAGTAAGACATCTGGATCCATCTTATGCTCCTTTATTATCCTTCTCAATGTATTATTTTGTTTATTAATAACAATGAGTTTTTCCTTCAACTATATAAAAGAATTTAGGCTTTTGCGGGCATTTTTCAAATGTGCTTCGAAAAAAGCTACTTCTTTCTTTAAATTTTCATATTTTGCCTGCAAAATAGAAATATTAAATTTTTAGTCTATTAGATAATATGAAAAAATATATTGCAGTGCTTATAATATCGAGATAGTTTTTAGTTTTTAATGAAAAGCTAAATGCCCACTCACAACAACTTTCTCTTTTCTACATTTCCTATAAAAACATTAGTCTTGTCTTTAGACCATTTGTTCTAGTAATCCTATGCTTCAAAGCATTGAGATTCCCAACCTCTTTAGCATTATGTCTATAATTTTATCATTCAAATCATTACTATATGAGATCATCTCTGATTGAGATTTTTTAGTAAAACATCATGCCATGCTGGTTGGCTCTCTACGGCAAGATGAACAATGAATTCCTTTGAGCATGATTATGGTATCTTGTATTTATTTCTTTTATCAAAATTTTTGTTCTCCTCTCCCAGACCGCACCAAATCCACATCGAGACATTACAACCTCTTGAATTGTTTCCCCCATAATTATGATATCATATTTTCTAATATAAAATGTGTCTTCTCATCATTTGTTTATGGAGCAACACTTGGGGAAGGAGGAGAGTCATTTCCCTATTACATGCACATTTTGTTGTTTAGGTGGAGTAGATTGAATCATATCATGGGTGTTAAAATATTTACCCTTGTTTGCATCGCTACTATAAAATCCTAAATAATCCTCATCAAGGGCGATGCTATTGAAAAGCTATGTGGTTGTTACACTTAAAACACCACCTAGTGACAGTCTAGAAAGTTGGTTGTAGCAAGATGAACAATTTCTATTGACTCTGGAAGAATCGTAATATTCTTTCTTGAAGTCCTCCTTTGTGATTTTACTTGACATTTTGGAGGAATTGGTGACCTCCTTGCAAGCAGAATATGCCCTAAAGCCATATTACTCGCATGAAGCAAACAATAAATTGTTAGAATATAATGGTTGGGATTTGTAAATGCTAAAAATTGAAAGGAAAATAGAATGCAAATAAATTTACCATACAATATACCTTGCATAGACAGAGAGACTCAATCGTGACATTTCAATCTCCACACACGTAATGAGTTTGATCTTCATTATCAAACTCAGTAGTTTCTCAATGCAATACATGTAGAAAAGATCAGTAGAAATATTAGAATACATTATCTATATTAATTTTTCAAATTTGTAATTTATATAAAAAGCTAAATTCATTATTCATACCTATAGTTAAATGTGATGGTAAACGTGATGTGCATATTGACCATCTAGGTTTCTTCCGATGAGGTCTTACTTGTGTTGATTCTTCAATCCATGTCAAAATCAACACATACCTCTAGAGGGGCTTTACCTCTAGAAATTTCCTCCTTATGCGATGATGCAACTATAATTTATCTCTCCAAAATAAAATCATAAAATTATTATTTTATTCAAAATATTGAAATTGAAATTGTTATAACAAGTAAAGAGTAAAAGTAACTGTTACCTATTGTTCTTCAAGAATAAGAGTAATCATATTATCATTGAATGCAGAGGAATCTTATGTCGTGTCAATTCATAGTACACTTTATAATAGAAAGAAAGAATAAAATTACAACAAGAGAACACAATCTTGGATTTATCAGGTTTGATTGGCTTTGCGGGTATGGGAGATATCCGATTATATTTTGTTGGACAAATAACTACAGCAATATAATTATTGACCTACTAGTTTCTTTAATAAATACTTTGAACTACCCAATAAGGAATGTCTACAGATCTACCCTGTAATACAATCCGGCCCGAAAAGTGAAGCAACTACAACAAAGAATTTATTTGTAATACCTTGTGGAAGAAGGCCTCTTGATGAAAAATTAAGAGGAGCGGTAATTATAGAAAAGAAACGTTATATCCTTTGTGTGGTCAATTAATGTTAAGAAAAATAAATTTGAAAATAATAAACTTACCATCAACTTCTATATTGTAATGAGACTCCAAAAAAAAAAATTCTTCATTTGTAAGGACAACCTTTGTAGTAATAGGCGCTTATTTTTGAAAGGTAAACCTCGTTAATCGATGCACGTCCTTAGGTTCAATAACAAAAAAATTATGATGTTTTGGATGCACGAGAAGAACGGAAAATTTTCACCACTATCGTTGTAAGAGACGAGAAGGTAATAAAGGACTAATGTATCGTGTTGAATTGGGGCGTAAATATCTAATTTTTCAAGCTGATCCTTTAGAGCGTATTTTACTCTTAGTAGAGAAAAAATTTGTGGGCACATGAGGTTTTTGTAATGAAATTTGGGTGTAGGAATATATTTGGTACTCGCCATTGCTGAAATTTGGGAGAAGTGATATTTGGGTGTAAAATTGAGAGCTCGAGCACTAGAAATTTACGTATAAAAGGGAAAAATTTAACCTTGAAATGGTATTTATATGGCCCATGGGTATTATTAATGAACATTAAATTCATTAGTATCGATGCCCAACCCACGCTAGTAAGTACTCCAGGCTTAACCATCCAAAGACTACAAAAACCTTACATCACAGTTACCTAACGAATCCATTAGTCATCTAAACTCTAACAACTTACTCGTCTAACTCACTCGACCAACCAAGAGAGGTATATCCCCTCATTTTTCCAACCCACCTGTCCAAATTCATGTCCAACCAACCCATCCAACACCTCGTCCAACCCCCCGCCCAACCCACCCATCCAACCCTTAGGTGACCAACCCTCATCGGTCCAACCTTGGTTTTCCAACTCCTCATCCCATCCAACCCATACGACCAACCATTATCTATCCACCCCCTTCCCATGTAACCCCTTCCCTTCCAACTCCTTTCCATCCAAATTTCACTCATCCAACCATTTCCCTTCTAACCCCTTCATGTTCAACCCCCACCATTCCAACCCTCCCCGTCCAACCCACCCGTCCAAACCACTTATCTAACCCACCCGTCTAACCCACCCTTCTAACCCACCCATCCCACCCATCCCACCCATTCATCTAACCCACCCATCAACTCACCCGTCAAACCCTTGACCATCCAACCATTGATCATCGAACCATTGACCATCCAACCTCCGTCCAACTCACCCGTCCAACTCACCCATCCAACCTCGTCTGTCCAACCTACCCAACCAATATTGCAAAACAAGGGAATAATGCTCTGTGAAATTACCTTTTCCATAAAAAAATTTCATAAATTCACCAAGGATTCGAAATTCGAATTATGAGATTTTCCAACAATTCAAAACAATTTTTCAAAGGGGTCTTCTTAAAATGAACCCTAAAACCTAGAAACCCTAGCCAAAAAGTTACATATTGTTGTAGAGAAATCCTACTAAATAGAAGCATAACCCTAAGCACGGTAGCACAATTATCTTAACACTAAGATATGAATCTTAAAAAATGTTGGTTTGAGATAGAAAACATAGAGCGGTGAAAAAAACTATCATACTAGTGCATCTAAAGAGACGATACATGAAGCCCGGTCAAAGTAGCATAAGCCTAAGAGAGAGGATGTAAATTCTAGTTTAACATATATGTAGGTAGAGAGATGCTAGCACATGCCTAATAATGGTAGCACAATCCATACAACGATATTGCATGGCTTTTGACAAAGAGCGTAGAGGGTTTGACGCTAGCACAAGGAACTTGTAGAACTTCAAAAATATGTGATTTTGACAAGAAAATTGTGAGAAAGATCAAAACATTATAAATTTTCTCCAAATTTGACATCACCTCACCTCCCTTATTCCTATAAGGATTACAAAAATAAGCCAACTCAACTACTCTAGTGAGAAAACTATAGTTTAATATACAAATGTAAAAATGAGAGTTAGCAAAAAAATACTTTAAATTAACCTATAAATCTTGAAATTAACTATAAGATATAATGGATTATCATGCCACTAGGTGTGCCAATTGTATCTACACTAAACTTTTAATGATAAATTGAATGAAACTAAGACATAGTAGCTTCAAAAAATTAAATCTAACTATAAACATAAAAATAAGATCTTAAAGGAAGTATCTACTTATTACATAAAAATGAATGAAATCACCTAATGTTAGCCATTCCTACTCTTGTATATATGATAAATCTAAGCATGAACCTCTTTAAATCATAAGTAATCAAATTTGCATGTGTTAATCTACAAAGAGAGTGAAGGATCTCACCAAGAAATGGCTAGAATGCCATTCTTAGATCTTTCTTTCTATTTAACACCGGTAGAATGGATGCAATGGATGAAGTATTTATTCCAAATTAATGGAGAATTCTCTTATCAATATGCCTATAAATATCACTATTAAAAGTGTGGTGTGGTGTATGAGGATAATTCTTGGTCTATTATATAGCTTTCCAATTTGGAGAAACATGAATCTTGGTGCATGTGGGGCAAATGATAAAGTCCAATTAGAAGAATTAATATTCATTAGCAACTCATGGTAGTTGGGGTTAATTTAATTAATAAAATAGAATTAATTACTAGGCTAGGATAAGCTTAGAAAGCCATTAGAGATTATTTTGAGGGGAATGGAGGTCATTTTGAATGGTTGGAAGGTGGGGTTTAACGAATAAGAAGGTTTATCGATAAAATGTTATCACCGGATCACAACACCCTATGGTTTACACAAGTGTGTGTGCTTGAGATCACAGTGTGATTGGATAACATGGGTACTATCTCCAAGTTGTGGGACTTACTACTTGAGATAGACCTCTAGAGAAAGTTGGTTCTTTCTCCTAAACTACGTGCCAAAATCTACTCTAATATAGGAAAAAACTATTTAATCCTAATATAAATTTCCAAGGAACCAAGGAGAGAGAGTGCATAAAATAAAAACCTATATTAAAGTGGCAATACACCAGAAAAAGAGAGTTTGAGAATAGTCTTCCAATGTGTGAAAAGTAGAATTAAAATTCAAACTAGAAGGGATGATAGCAGTTCTCCATACTTAGCTAATGCATTGACAAAAACATTTCATACATACACAATGATAATGAATCCCTGCAATACCATAAATAGACATAATATATATGTTTGTAATTCAGGTGGTGATGCCCATTTCCCCTTTTATGAGGCATAAGAAGCATCCCCCATAGTTTCTTTCTCCTTTGGCTTGATGATGAAGCCTCAATAATGTTTCTCATGCTTTAATGTAGTTGTAAACTACATTCTGTTTTGATTGTTTTTTATTGTGAAAATGTTGCTTGTGTGTTTGTAGAAGCTTGTTGTTGCCATGAGTTGGATCACATATTTTATTCCATTTTGTTAGGGCTCGGGGCCAATGAAGAAGGATGGATTCTCCTCTTCATTGGATGCTTGTTTGGGTGGAGAGCATTACCTTTCCCCAAAACTTATTTTGACCAATTTGGAAGAATGAGAAATACGCATGTTGATGTTCTGAGCCGAGAAAAGACAGCTTTCAAAGTCCCTTGTGAAATGAAGTCTTACTATAGCCCTTTCCCATTTTGAAGTGTAAGATATGTATATTAATTTTAATGGAAAGATACTTTGTATTGACAATGAATGTTTAAATTTGAAATGTAAAAGAGTTATACTCTATTTTCGGTTTTTTGGAAAGAATGTGAAAGAAGGATACATATTTTCTAAAGTTTCATTTTGAAATCAATAAATGATGTATTACCTTTCTCAAATTAAACTTTGGTATTTAATACGATATTTTAAATGTAATTGAAATCTTTGATTGAAAGAAAGAAATGCATATGAAGGAAATGTAATACTCTATTTTGTGAAGTGCATGATTTGAAAAGAATAAAAGTTACATTCTTGTCTTTATCATTTGATTGAAGGAATGAAAATTTTTGAAACTAGCATGAAATGAATTTATTTGTAAGGAAAGTAAAATAAGAACCATTGAGTTAATTTTGTTCTTTCCATTTTTGCTTCACGTTAAACTCTGTAACTTTTACTATAAATGAACAGACCGAACCTGTAATCAAGAAATAATAATGAAACATTAAAATTGAACATGCTAGGATATAAATGAGTTCAATTAGACAAAAAAACTTAAAGGAAATCTTTCAAAACCTAGCAAAACCCTAGCAAAACCGAGTTCAAAGCTTTCACAGTCATTTTCTTTGTCAAGAAATGTAAATGTTCAAATTGCAAATCAATTACACAAATTGAATCTTAAAATCTTTCCTAAATCCACGTAAGAACAATTCTCCATGTCTATTTGACATGTTGAGAGAAGAAGAAGATAAAATTGAATAATTCTCATAAGTGAAAATTTACCAGTTTGAACTGTAAAAGCTTGTAGATCATTTTCATGAAATTAACCCCTTAAACTCTATCAAAATTAAAAATTAATGATTCATGTGTAAATAATACGTCGAGAGATTTAAAAAAAATGCTTGTTTTCCCAAAACCAAGCTCTCTATAAAAATTTATGGACCTCTAAAGTTTTTCTTCATTCGGTGTTTAAAAAAATGGGAAAATTTCCTTGGCGGACCCACTAGTCCAAATTTTCCCTTAGCACTTCAAAAATTTTGGGAAAAGTTTCCTAATTTTCCTTGCCACCCCACCGACACATATTCAATTAGAGGCTGCCACATGGCACCATGAGGTGTTGGTGGACGGGCAGATCCCTTTTCAACTTAGCACTTAAAAAAACATTGGGAAAATTTTCTAAATTTTTCCCGCCGCTCCAACGCCCTATAGCCAATCAAAAGATACCACTTGGCATCGCAAGGCATTGACGGAGGAGTGAGTTCTTTTTGCCTTTTCCGTTTTAGAAAATTTTGGGAAAATTTTCTAAAGCTTCCCCACACCCAATCAGAGTTTCCATGTGGAATCATGAGGCATCGATGGAGGCATGGGTGAATTTTACCATTTTTTCCCTTGGTGGCACTATAACTCTTTATCTCCACCACACCACTTTCCTCACACTCGCTTATGAGGTGCTACATGTCCTTTGTAGACTTGCGGGAGAGTAGGTGAAAAGTTGGCTATTCATCCCCGCATGAGAAATTTCCAAAATGTCTTCTACAACCTCGCCGACCCGACTCCTCCGTGGGAAATATTTCTATTTGTGGCCCACATACTTTTCCCGGGGAAAATTTTTCTCCCCTAGGCCCGCAGGCCTACTCTTGAGGAAAATTTTCACCCCAAGGCCCACCGCCCATAACTTGAGGAATATTAGGATTTAGGAGGAATTCTTTATATCATTAGAAAGGTGACAATTTCCTATCCAATGGGAAGGATTTAGGGAATTTTTTAATGCATTAATTTTGAGAAAAATCAAGTTGAATCTTTAATCTTGTTAGAGAGTGGGTATGGTAAGGAATTACCCTCTAAACCTTATTGAACCTTCTAACCCTAAATTTTGGGACCTTGTGATCTCTAATAATTGTTAATAAAATAAAAGTATATTCTAGTGGATTAGAATTGTTTTGGAACTTGTTAGTGACAACTGTTGTCTTGTAACCCGGTTGTAGACTCTTTTAAACAAAAAAATTGTTCCATAATTTTCCTAACTAATCCTAGGTTATTCAAGGGTCTCAAGTGGGTTGTTTTCGTGGGCATCACACTTGGTATTAGAGTAGTGGTTCAAAATCTTGAGTCATTGGGCACACTAGAAATCTTGAGACATGAACCTTAAACCTAGCACAATTTTAAATTTACAAGACAACTTAATTTAGAAATTATATATTTTAGTAAACATGGAAACTAAGTAAAACCTAGAATAAGGAACTAACTCTTATCTTGCTCCGTGTAGGAGGCACAGATAATAATAGGAACCTTTTCACATAGACCTAGGCATACCACCTCCAGATCATGTCGTACCAGATATCCTACCATAGATCTTTCCGACTCTTTAGGATGTTAATACCGCTCTATGTGGAGGCTCATGAGGAGGTCATGTTACCAGAAATGATAGACTCACTTGCTTTGATGGTCATGTATCTCCTTGACTCCAAATGAGGAGCATGGAGGAGAGAAATTCCATACGAGAGATAGCTAGAGAAGAGTCACTATAGAGGGGATAGGGTTACCGAGTTTGAGGACATAAAGAGAGTTCTCGAGCCCTAGGCTTAGGGATGAGCATGTAGAGAGACCTAGAGGCCATCGTACCATAGCCGCAGATCACATTAGGAGAGATCCTAAAGCTTCGACTATCACATTATTATGGTGAAACAAGTGGATTTCAGGAAGAGGCTTGGTTAGTGGGCTTGTGTGGGTGCTTTAACCTCTATCATTATTCTAGAAACACAAAAGCTTGTGTTGCGGTCCATCTATTAAGGGATGGAACTGGTGTTTGGTGGTGCATGCATAAAATCAAAGATCCATGTTGATTCTGATATATTTACCTAGGGAGCTCTTTGAGGAGTGATTCAGGAGTAGATATTTTTCACAGAGGTTCATACAATAGTGGATAGGATAGTTCCATGACCTCCGAAAGGCATCTATTAAAGTGTCTAAGTATGATAGTAGATTTATGGATCTACCCCAATGTTGATTACATGCAAGATTAGAAGCTACAGATCCATCCAGGTTCATCCGGGGCCCGAATCTAGATATTTGAGGTGCAATGTGGATCCATTGTCCATAGACATTACCTGAGGCCATTGAGAATGCCTATATAGTAGAGGAGACTCGGGAAAGACCCAAAGAAACTCGAGACAAAGTTGGGAGCCACATACAATAGATGCAGGACAACAGATCAAGGGGTTTGGTACCTCTTCCTCGTGGTGGACAGGGTTCAAGACAGTCATCTTTTATACCATAGCAGCAATAGCATTCCCACCCACCTTATAGAGCTCCATGAGGTTTGATGCACAAAGAGGTTTGAGTATGGGGCTTCCCTAGGGGTCCCATTAAGAAACAAGGTGCTAAGAGAGCACACTCAACAAAGCTCGCCCAATAGAGACCTTGGAAAACTATAGCTGAATCATAACGATCCACACCACAGGACTCCAGAGTACCGACGGGACCTGCTACACAAGGGAGAGGATCAGGTGATTGTTTTGGGTGTGGTGTTACTAGAAATTTTTGGAGAGACTACCCATAGATCCCTAATAACAAGGGTAAGACACAGATCTCAGAGCCTACTATTAGTGATATGGTGCATAGTCATAAGATGTACCCAATGGTTGAGAACTACCAGAAGACCATCGAGTACAATCATTGAGACTACAGTAACATTAGAGGCTTTCTTATCTCCATTTTGTTTGATTCTCGGTTTCTTTTGATTCTTTTATTGCACCGTCTTTAGTAGAGCGATAGAGGCTAGTGGCAGTTACGAAGAGTTATAGTTGGGATGTTGAGATGGCTTCGGATCCAAGATCTCTATAGAATTCTTAGTAATGAGTGTGTTGTGGTTTTGGGAGTTTGCACCACTACCTCGGATCTTTGTATCCTTCCTTCCGTTTGGATCTTATGGAGTCATCTTGGGCATGGACTAGTTGTTTGCTCATAGGGCCGGATGGATTGTTGCCACAAGATTATATCTTGTGCGTGATGATTTGGGAGTTCATTCAAAGATATCAAGGGTAAGGAGACCCATTTCTATTCGCACCATATCCGCTATGTAGCCTAAGTTGTGTTTATGATGAGGTTGTCGATGTTTGTTGTCATTTTCAAAGACATGTTAGAGGATGGGTCTAGTGGACTATCGCTAAATGATCATCCCATTTTGAGACAAGCTTTGTAGATGTCTTTCCAGGATATTCCAAGGTTACCACCCCACGTGAGATTGAATTTCATATAGATTTGGTTTCGAGAGAAGATCCTATCTCACGATCACCTTACTAGATGACTACCCCTAAACTCGTGAGCTCAAGTTCCTAGCGTATCCCCTTGGGGTGCACCAGTGATCTTTATAAAGAAGAAGTATAGATCCTTGTGGTTTTGTATTGATTGCCACCAAATTAACAAGGTAACGATCAAGAATCATTATCCCCTTCCACACATTGATGATTTATTTGATCGATGAATGGAGCCATAGTTTTCTCTAAGATAGGCCTCAAGTCGTGCTACCATTACTTGAGGATTCCGGAGAGGTAGACATTCATAAGATCGCTTCTCAGATGAGATATGGCCACTATGAGTTCACAAAGGGTACCTTTTGGTTTATTTAATGCCCCTAAAGTATTTATGAGTTTGATGAATGGGGTATTCAGGAATTTCTTAGATCACTTCATGCTCATGTTCCTTGATGACATTTTGATTTATTCACGTATGCGTGAGGAACACGAGGGGCACCTTCACAAGGTTCTTCAGTGTCTTCTAGAGTAGCAGCTTTAGGGGAACTTGGAAAAGTGTGCATTATTTCAGATGGAGGTGTGATATTTGGGGCATATCATTTCTGGGGTATCATGGACTGGTCATTACCCACTACTATGACTAAAGCGCGTAGCTTCATGGGATTGGCAGGTTACTATAAGAGATTTGTTCAGGACTTCTCTCACATTGCACACCCCATCACTTCCCTTAAATGGAAAGGGAAGAAGTTTGTTTTTTCAGATAGGTGTGAGTAGGAATTCATAAAAATGAAGGAATTCCTCACTACAACACTTATTCTTGGAGTACTAGATCTATTGGGTGAGTTTTTGTTTACACAGATGCTTCTTTAGCATGACTTGGAGGTGTGTTGATGTAGAAGGGAAGAGTAGTGGCTTTTGAGTCTCAAAAACTCAAGGATTATGAGCTTGATTTTCCAACTCATGATCTTGAGCTTGCACAGCAGTGCACGCTTGGTTTGATGGAGACACTTTCTTCTTGGTTGGAGATTCAGACTCAGGACTGATCATTTGAGTCTTCTCCACCTCTTCACGTAGCCCAATCTCAATGCTCACCAATGGCATTGGATGGAGTTTCTTTGTGAGTATGATATGGAGATAGAACATGTGGAAGGAAAGGAGAATGTGGTTTCAGACACTCTTAGTAGATGGAGACATGTGATTATGGCTACTTCAGAGGGCATATAGTTAGGGATCAAGATTCTTCAAAGAACTTCCTCTTAACATCTTCTACATTGTAGTTTGGGCGAGATAGAGTCTCAAAGACCCCTCGAGGGGAGTTTTATGGTTTCTCTCTAGAGTAAAATTACCTTCTTAGGCACAAAGGTCAGATTTATCTTCCCGGAGAAAGAGGATTGAGGTAGGACATATTGATAGAGGAACACCGTGCACCCTATTCAGCCCATCTTGGGGTGAAGAATATGCACACTACTTTGATATAGTTGTATCACTAGAGAGGACTTCATATAGACCACGATTCCATCATGGACTTCATTGTTTGAATATCAATGTCGAGTTATCACCACGATTCCATCATGGTCTCGGTTGATAAATTGACAAAAGTGGCTCACTTTTCTTTGGTAAATACCATTTATATAGCTAGTGTAGTGGCACGGGTATATCTTGATGAGATTTTCAGTTTGCACGAGATTCTGTGGAAGATCATTAGTGATCGTGATCCTTTGTACACTTCCCATTTCTTGACTACCATACAAAGACACCCTGGGATGAGAATAAACTAAAGTACATAATATCACCCCGAGATAGATGGAAAGATCGAGTAGGTGAATCAAATTTTAGAGGATATACTCGTGGATATATGTGATGGAACAACAATCTAGAAGGTAGGAGTACCTGTATTTGGTGGAATTTTCCTACACGATAATAGATTTCAAAGTTCTATATGTATGGCTCCTTTTAAGGTTTTGTATGGCGAGAGAGTGTATGAAACCTCTTAGTTGGGACAGTTAGAGGACAGGGTTTCTCTTGGACCAAGTATTGTTGCAGGACATGGAGCATCGTGTGGTTTTGATCGAGACATATATTATAGGAGGCATAGGACAAGCATAAGAATTATACATATCAGCATAGGACCGACCATAGTTTTGATGTGGACATGAAGGTGTTCCTTCATGTCAAGCAAAATAAGAGCCCTAAACCTTATGGAAAAGGTTCTAACTTATCTAATAGATTCGTTGATCCATTTAAGATCTTGGAGTGTATCATCCCTTTGGCCTACCTAGCTTGTTTCATGTACATGATGTTTTCATGTTTTAGCTCTTAAGAGATATGTTACAAATCCTTCTCATGTGTTAGATACGACCTCATTGTAGCTACATGATCTAGGGTAGGTGATGGTGGAGCCCATTCACATCATAGATCATAGGACCCTGGGCCTTCGAGGTAGAGAGGTTGATTAGGTCCAGGTGCAAAGTGGGATAGATATGATGAGAATGTAGCTACATTGGAGGATGCTACTTTACTATGAATTCAGTTTCTAGATTATTCCAAAGACTTCCGGAAGGAAGTTGAGTCTAACAGATGGGGATGTAGTGCCCACTTCCCTTTGACACCTTTTGATACCGATCATAATACTATTGATTATATTATGGAAATGATTATGGAATTTATTATAGTATGATGTTAGATCTTAGATCATGGACTATTATTGATTTGATTTAGTTATGATGCATGATGATTATTAGAGACATTTCTGATATTGATGTTATTATGGTTATATTATGTAGTTGTTCGACATGTGATATTTGGATATTGTGAGTAGACCTAGAAATGGAAATTATTTGTTGATGATATAGTTGTTGAGTAAAATTACAAGTGATCTTGTTGGCTTCTTGAATCTTGTTGTGATTCATATATCTATACGATTTTGAAATTTTGTTTATAATATTTTGGATGTTCTAATATGGCCACAAGGCCGAAGGAGGTATTGTGTTTTGCAGGTTAAAATATCACAACAAACATTGGGGATTGAGACCAACCACATTGGAATTCTAGATGAATTCAACAAGGTCACCATGGGAACTTGTATTGCTTGTGTGTGGTTTTTTTGTTAGGGGTTACATCTGGGTGGAACCACCTTTAAATGTGATAAAGGGGTTATGTGTTTTTATTTATTTGACCCTTTTTTAATGTTGCATGTGTTTATTTTGTGATGCATTGCCCTTTCTTTATTTATTAAATTTTGTTTTAATATTGTGGGTAAGCATGTTATTAATATTTATTAAATATAAGAGGTCATAAGAAAGAAATTAATAGAGTTGTTGGAATTTATTTAAAAAATAGTAAGAGATGTGTAAGTGATGTGTAAGTTAACTTTTGAGTGTGAAACACTTCATATTCATGGAAATTCAAATTTATCCTTGAAGGCTGATTTCTGAGGCTTGTGAGAAAAGTTAAACTTGTCCCATACCTCATAAATTCATTTACCAGCCATACCTATGGTCGGAGAGTTGAAATTTGACTTTTATGATGCTTTTTGAGAAGGCAAATTGTAATTTTTAATTGTACTTTTCTTACCTAATTTAATTTAAGTCCTTTAGGGTGTGGGTTGGATTTGAGTGTGTAAGTAAACTGTAATTTTATTCACCCACCTATTTATTATGTATTGAGAATAAAGTTGACATTTCGGGTTGGGGTTGAGGATGTGTGATGTGGCATCCTAAATGGATCCACCTCATCCTCTTCCCTTCCCTCTACTATAAAATTTGAAGTCATTTCCTTGTTTTGGGTTGCTTCACTTTTGAAACTTCATTGTTGTGTGAATTCTTTTACTATTTTGGAGCTCTTGATTTGAAGAAGTTTTTAGAAGATTGTTGCATGCTTGTGTTTGGCTGATTTGGATTGCTTGCATTGGGATAAAGCTTTCTATTTTGGAACATGGAACAACTCCATCATGGAGAGGTAGGATCTTGGATCTTGAAATTCTTATTTTTATTTATGAAAATGTTAATGTGTGAATGTTTTGGCATGTTTGTGGGTTGTTGGGTAGATGGCCTAGGAATGGTGTAGGAGAAGAATATGGGGTTTATTTTGTGGAGGTAGGAAAAAGTTTGTTGGTATTTTGATTCCACCTTATAAAGAAATAGGTTGCATTTCTTTAATTGTTATGGGGTTCCATAAGAGGTTGGGGAGGCATAAGGAAATGTGAGGAATAAGGGGTACTTGAGGAGGCATAAGGAATGTCATGGTTTTTATATACTATATTTTGGCAGTTTGTAATTCACGTGGTGATACCCATTTCCCATTTTGGGAGGCATAAGAAGCATCCCCCATAGTTTATTTCTCCTTTGACTTGTTGATGAAGCCTTAGCAATTTTTCTCATGCTTTAATGTAGTTGTAAACTACATTCTTTTTTGGACTGTGTTTTTATTGTGAAAATGTTGCTTGTGTGTTTGCGGGAAGCTTGTTTTTGCCATGAGTTAGATCTCATATTTTATTTCATTTTTGTTGGGGCTTGGGGAAATGAAGAAGGATGACTTCTCCTCTTTATTGTATGCTTGGTTGGGTGGAGAGTGTTTCCTTTCCCTACTCTTATTGTGACCAATTTGGAAGAATGAGAAACACGCATGTTGATGTTCGGAGTTGAGAAAAAGATAGTTTTAGAGTCTCTTGTGAAATTAATTATTACTATAGCCCTTTCCCATTTTAAAGTGTAAGATACGTATATTAATTTTAATGGAAAGATACTCTTTATTGACAATGAAAGTTTAAATTTGAAATGTAAAAGAGTTATACTCTATTTTCTATTTTGTTGGAAAGAATGTGAAAGAAGGATACATATTTTGTAAAGTTGCATTTTGAAATCAATAAATGATGTACTACCTTTCTCAAATTACATTTTGGTATTGAATATGATTTTTTAAATGTAATTGAAATCTCTGATTGAAAGAAAGAAATGCATATGAAGGAAATGTAATACTTTGTTTTGTGAAGTGCATGATTTGAAAAGAATAAAAGTTACATTCTTGTCTTTGTCATTTGATTGAAGGAATGAAACCTTTTGAAACTAGCATGAAATGAATTCATTTGTAAGGCAAGTAAAATAAAAACCATTGAGTTAATTTTATTCTTTCCATTTTTACTTCACGTTAAACTCTCGTAACTTTTTGCCTTAAATGAATAGACCGAAACTCGCAATCAAGAAATAATAATGAAACATTAAAATTGAATATGGCACGATATAAATGAGTTCAATTAGACAAAAACAATTAAAGGAAATCTTTCAAAACCTGAAAATCCAAGTTCAAAGATTTCACAAGTCTTTTCTTATCAAGAAATGTAAATGTTCAAATTGTAAATCAATCACAAAAATTGAATCTTTAAATATTTCCTAGATCAATCTAATAAGAACAATTCTCCATTTCTATTTGACATGTTGAGAGAGGACGAAGATCAAATTGAACAATTCTCATAAGATAAAATTTACTATTTTGCACTTTAAAAGCCTCAGAGATCATTTTCATTGAATATACCCTTAAAATCTATCAAAATAAAAAATTAATGATTCATGTGTAAAGAGGTTGTCAAGATATTTCTAGAAAGTCCTCATTTTCCCAAAATCGAGCTCTCTACCAAAATTTATGGCCTTCTGAATTTTTTTCTTCATTCGGTGTTTAAAAAAAAAAGTTGGGAAACATTTCTTCGGTGGACGCATGGGTCTAAATTTTCCCTTAGCCCTTCGGAAAAATTTCCTAATTTTCCCCGCCACCCCGCTGACCCACAGACAATTAGAGGCTGCCATGTGGCACCATGAGGTGTTGGTGGAGGGGCGGATCCCTTTTTAACTTAGCGTTTGAAAAAAAGAAATTTGGGAAAATTTTCTAAATTTTCCCCGCCACCCCATAGCAAATCAGGAGATACCACTTGGCATCGTGAGGCATTGGCAGAGGAGTGGGTTCCTTTTTGCCTTTTTGTTTTCGGAAATTTTTGGGAAAATTTTCTAAAGTTTCCTGCCACCCGGTAGCCAATCAGAAGCTACCACGTGGCATCGTGAGGCATCGGTGGAGGCACGGGTGAATTTTACCCTTTGTGTGGCCATTCAGGGCACTATAACTCTTTATCACCACCACATTGCTTTCCCCACTTTGGCTTAGGAGGCACCACGTGTCTCTTGTAGACTTTTGGACTTGCGGGAGCACATGTGCAAAGGTGGATTTTCACCCTTGTGCGGGAAATTTCCTAAATGTCTTCCATGGCCCCAACGACCTGAATCCTCCTTCAGGAAATATTTCTCTCCACGGCCCGCAAACCTGCCCCTGGGGAAAAATTTCTCTTCTGGCCCCGCAGGCCCGCTTTTCGGGAAAATTTTCACCCCATGGCCCGCCGGCCCATAACTTGAGGAATATAAGGAGTTAGGAGGACTTATTCATATCATTGGAAAGGTGAGGAAATTACCTATCCAATGAAAATAATTTAGGGAAATTTTGAATGCATTAATTTTGAGAAAAATAGAGTTGAATATTTAAGCCTATTAGAGAGTGGGTATGGTGAGGAATTACCCTTTGAACCTTATTGAACCTTCTAACCCTAAATTTTGGGACCTTGTGACCTATAATAATTGTTAATAAAAGGAAATTATATTCTAGTGGATTGGAATTTTTCTAGAAATATTTATTTAGAAATGTTGTCTTGTAATCTGTCAGTAGACTCTTTTAAATAAAAAAATTTATTCCATAATTTTCCTAACTAATCCTAGGTTGTTCTTGGGTCTCAAGTCGGTTTTTTTCATGGGCATCACATTATAACATTATGAATCTCCAATACTAACTACCTGAATGAATAACAATGCATATGAAACATCTCCGCACTATAGAGGATTTACTAAAAAAAAAAATACACATAAAATGCAGGGCCTGTTTTTAAAAAAAAATCCAAAATAGCCACCTGAAGAGAATAAAGGCACAAATTCATTTCTTTACGTATGCCTATATCAAGTGAGGGAATAATGGAAGAAACCACCTTGAAACACTTGCACATATGATTCTACCCATATTTTATAGAACAAAAAGAGGAATTTCCATTCACCTTCCAAGACAATTCAGTATGAACTACAATTATTTTCCTACACATTGCCCTAGGTCTATTAACTACCATATTATCTCCTAAATTCACAATTTCTTAGCTACCAAATAGAGTCAATCAAGAAAAAAAAATACCTACAGGATAAACCAAAAAATAGAGCTAAAAATCCTATAGGTTTTTTGGGCAGAGCTATAAAAAATTCTACAAAAAATGTGTGAATTTTCCAGTGAAGAAAAACGCCCAAAGCCATAGGTTTCTCTCATCAAAATCTCCCACTCCTACAAAAATATATGCATGGATTCATTAGTGCATGGTGTCCATGGAATAATCAAGAATGTCTGTGATGTGAAGGGAAGAGAATATATCTAGGCCAGAGGTGGGCTTTTCCAGGACCAAAACCACCGGAACAACTATGAACACTACATAGAGGACAAGTCCTAGATAATGAATACTGCATGTGAGGATAGGTGACTACACAATGGTAGGAGAAGAATTGTCGTTTGATTTCAATGTATGTCTAATAAAAATTTTTAGGTCATAGATTACCTATAAAATGTCGACTCAAAGAAACTTGATTCCAATCAAGAATACCTTTCGGCGTAATAAATTATTATATAGGTGTCTTTATATTTTTTGCAATTAATTTACATTCCACAATGACAACCAATGAGGTGAACCAACCCAAGAAAACAGGGACTAGAAAAAATAATGAAGTTTTTTCTTCTTCTACTCTTCAACCTCAAGGTGTTGTGGCCCAAAACCTCCCTCAAAATCTAAGGATTAGAGTAAAAACAATAAAAGATCATGATATCATATATGAATTGAAAACTACTCATGCCATGGTATATATTATTTAACTAATTAATAATTTCAATTATGTAATACCCACTTCCCTTCAACACCTATTACTTTTGATTTTGATATTGTTGGCTATACGTATGGAAATTATAGTATCATTTTGACTTAGCTTGATGTTAGATGATTGAGATACTTTGATAATGGTTGGATTTTGATTCATAGTATTATGTGTCTCAAATATTAGTGATATATTATATTTATGATGATGGATTTTCGACATGGTTATATATTCTTATATTCATGTTTTCATTATATTGAGTAGACCTTAGCAGTTGAACTAATCTTGTGACCCTATTGATATTGATGAAATTTAGAATTTAGATGTGTTGGAAAGTGAAATTAGTAACATTAGTTATCTAGATGATAATTTAATTTAATTTATATGTGGATGCTTGTTGATTTATATTGTATATTTTATCTTGGATGTAATGTATATGTGGATACTTGTGGAGGTATTGTATGTTTTGCAGGTAAAATATATCACAACAACCAACAAGGGGAATACCGGATGAATTCAACAAGGGTCACCATGGAAAATTGTGTTTTATTGTGTATGTCTTGTTTGTTGTTAGGGGGTCCCGATTGGGGATAACCTCCAAATGTGACCAAGGGGTTTTGTGTGTTGTTCTTTTAATTTGTTTCCTTTAATTAATTTTAGTATGTGATTTTATTGTGATGTCTATTTCCTTTTATTAATTATTTAATTTGTGTCTAGACTAATAAATTAATCATGTTTCTAAACTAATGATGGATGGGACACAAGAATTCATTTATTATATTTGATGGCTCTTTGGTTTATGTGTCTTAAGTTGAGTGCTTGAGATCTTGAGTGTATTACACTCCACCTCTCCTTGGAAATTCGGATTTTTCCTTAAGGGTCAATTTTGGAGGCTTGTGGGACAAGTTAAACTTTTCTCACACCTCTTAAATTACTATACATACCCTACCTATGGGTTGGGGGGGTCAAAAATAGACCCCGTTATGTGTTTTGGGAAGACAAATTGTAATTTTTTATTGCACTTTCTTACATATATTTATTTCTTGTCCTAAATGGGTATAGGTTTGAAATGGTGTGTGTAAGAGGGTTTTCATACCTCTAAATCACTCATTTGATTTCCTTGGTGTATGGGTTGTACTTGGGTGATATGGAGTGGAGAGTAAATGATGTGCCATCCTACTTGAGCCACATCATATTCCTCCTCCTCTTTTCTATTTATTGAAAAATTTAAAGGAATTGGGGTTACTCACTTGTTTTTGGATCTCTCTTTTTGGATGCTTTTTTGGGGGTTTGAAGAGTTCTTGGAAAATTAATTTTCTTGAATATTTTGGAATAAACTTCAAAGAGGAGCTTTGCCATGGCAAGGTAGGATCTTACTCTTTTATTTTTCCTCCTTGTTTCCTACATGTTATGTGATTGTGTGAAATTGTATTCTTGTTTGATGTATTGGGTAGTATGTTGACCTTAGGTTGTGTTGAGATTTGGATATGGGAATGAAATATGTTGGGAGGCATAAGAAATTTTTGTTTTGTTTACGAGGAGTGGGTTTTGGATGACCCACATTAGTTTTAATCTATTATATTATATATCATGGGAGCCATAAGAGAGAGGGAGGCATAAGAGTGAGGGACACATAAGAGACATGATTTCATTTTGAGGGAGGCATAAGAGAATTAGGCTTTAATGTGTCTTGAAGATTTTAGAGGTGGGCATCCAAACCCTTAGGAGGCATAAGGGCACCCCAATTTCTCCTATCTCTTTTTAACTATTTTAGAAGCCTTTGTTCATCAATATTGTTTTATATATAAGTGTTTTGTGGATAGTTTTATTTTATGATTGGTTGTTTGAAAGTGAATGTTGAATCATTTTTATAGTTTCGATTTGTTGAAACATTCCTTATTGCCTTGTGGTTGGGGATCGGGGGCTAATGAGAATAATTTCTTCTTCTTCTCATTGGAATTTTGGTTGGGTGGAGAGTGTTGCCTATACCCCATTTTTGGTTGTTGTGAAAGTGAAGAGAAGATGGACCTTTGTTGAAGATTGGATTGTAGGATCTATTGTAGCAGAAAAAAATGTATCTCATTGTAGTTTTTCCCTCTTATAAAAATATCCACTTGAAGTGGAAGGTCATTGCATTGTCTATTTGAAAGGAAACATGTATTTTATTAATATTTGTGAAGAAAAGTCATATTGAGTGTTGGATATTTAAGTGTATTGTATGTTGGAAAGGGAAAGAAAGAAATGAGTTGTAAAGCTAGTTATATTAAAATAGAAAAGAAGTTATAAAGGGAAATACCTTATTTCATTGTAGTTGATTTTTTTCCAAAAAATTTATAGATATCATTAGAAAGATAATAGTTCTCATTTAATAACATATTGAAAACGTTGTTAAAAATGGTTGTCAAAGTTGTTGGAAATATTTTTGAATGCTTCTTGTGATAATGTTGTAAACTTGGTCATGTAAAAGAAAGATCCATTTTAATTTACACACTTACATTTGATAGTTAGTAAATGTCTTTCATATTCCTTGTATAGAAAAGTTTTTAAAAATTCGCATGGAAGTAGGGAAAGGATTTCAAAATTTCCGTATTAAGTGGATGTCAAACAAATGGAATCTATGTTCCTTCCTTTGTAAAGTTGATGTAGTGAATCAAAAATATGGCTACTATTAGCCTTAGTCTTAAGTTTTTAGAAGAGTCTTGTGTCAATTATAATGGCTATCATAGAAGATGGACCTCTAATAGCTTCCCCATCCTCCTCCAACAACCCGTAAAAATCCAAGAGAAATAATAAGCCAAAAAGAAAACAGAAGAAATTTTATTAAGAATGCATTAGGGTTAGTTGTCTTTTTTTGCATCTAAGGGTCCTAAGTGACTCCATCCAAGGAAGAGATTCATCCCTACAAAAGGTAGGTGGGGAGTGGGTGAGTGGAATTTGAATTTAAATTTAAATGTTTTAATTCTAAAATACATGGGTTGACTTTTGTAAGGGGTCACTTTATGGGGTAAGGGAATGTTTATTATTCTAACCCCATGTCAAATGGGGACCTTGTTAATTGTTATTAAACCTTGTGGGATTATATCGCTTAAGTATTTATTTATATTGGCCCCTTTACCCTTGAGACTTAATTGTGGGATATTTAACTATAATGGGAATTAAATTGTTTATTAAAATAACACTTAGGGAAAAATTAACCATGCTTAGTCTAATTCAGTTCATTAAAGTATAATGTGGGTTTTTAAAATTTGTTATAATCGGAAAATTTTAGTATTAAATATAATTGACTTAGAAACATTAATGTGGTAACTGTTGTTTTCAAAACTTGTTTGTGGGCACATTTTTCAAAAAAAAAATCCATAATTTTCTAGCTTGTCCTAGGTTGTTATTGGGTTTCATGTAGGAAACATTTTGTGGGCGTTACACTTGGTATCGAGCCTTGGGTTAAAATCTTGGACCCTTTAGAACACAAAAAAACACAAAATATGAACATTAAACATAGTATAATTTTAAACCTAGAAAACAACTGTCTTAAAATTGTATATTTTAGTAAACGTAGAAAACTAGAATAAAACCTGGAATAATAAACTAACTCTCACCTTATCCTATGCAGGAGGTGCGAACGAGACGTGGGGTCATTACACATAGATCTAGACTTGCCATCTCCATAGTAGGTCAGTGCGCCATTCCACCTCAGATTTTAGAACACTTCAAGACATAATTGCCGCTATATACGTAGGGTCCTTAGGAGGAAGATTAGCTAGAAGTGATAAGGACTCATCAATTGAGGTTCGTGCATATCCTCGACACAAAGTGAGGATCATAAGGAAGAGAACTCCCATGTGGAGTAAGCTAGAGCAGAGTCACCACACAGGGATGGGATGACAGGATTTCAGTCACAAGGATAGGTCTCAGGTCCCTAGACCTAGAGAGGAGCATGGAAAGAGGCCTACGGGCCACCAATAGATAGTCAGTAGACCATATCAAGGAGATCCTTAAGCTATCTCGGTGTTGGTATCCAAATTGATTCTCCCTTGGAAACTAAGAAACATACAAGATTTATCAAGAAACTTACAAATAGAAAAATATTATTATGATTCGTTTTGTATCCAGGAAGGGATTTGTCTAATTCTTTGTCACTGTCGAGCATTGGAGAAATAGATAAGACCTTCATTAAGGATTTGATCTATCCTCACTACATTAGGCCATTCCTTTCAACTAGAGTGAGAGGACCCATTTTGTAACCTATGTCGGTGAAGTAGAATGAAGATATCCTTCTTTGAAAAAATCTTAAAGGGGACCCTGAGAAAATATTATCAATGCACCACAATTTAACTCTCATGAGTTGTCACTTCTAAAGAACGGTGATATTTCCTAGACTGGGCTAATGTTACTTAATACATTATGGAATTATGATTAATTTTGCATATTTTAGCAGAGAATTTATACATTTCGGACACATAGGGAAAATAGGGGTAGTTTAGGATGGATTCATTATTTTTGACTAATTTTTGTGGGAGGTTAAGCATGATAAAATTGACTATACTAGATCTTTGAGAGACTTCACAACAATTGGAAATATAAATGACAGAAAGCTTCGAATAGATAAAATAATCCTTCAACTAGAAGATGTGCATGAACGAAGGCCTATATTTTCACGATTTCACATAATATCCAAGACCCCGGTTCCTCATGCCTAAGATACACTCGAAGGCTTGCAGACAATATTTATCAATAAATGGTAGTGAAGTGATTTTAAATTATTTATCTCATTGCAAGATCAACGCTCTTCTTGCAATCAAATTGGAAATGCAACTAAACTGTCATAGGATGAGATCTTGTGTGATTTGGAGGGATTTTGACACAATATTGCAATAGGAATAAGAAAAAATACTTGTAGACATTCGAAATAAAGAAGACAAAACTTGCTCTAATATTGACATAGATTAACTTGAAATTTATTAGATTCATTAGCAGGGAAAGTTTTTTTGAACAGTCTCAAATCTTGTCAATGGTTGCACACTCGCAACCAAGTTGACGTGATTGAAATATAAAAACTATAGATTAATAGGTTTCTCAAATTGGTCTCTCTGGAAGACGGGCTTCTCTTAAATTTTCTCATTGGAACTCAACCTCGACCTTTTGCAAGAGTATTCTCATTGCATTTATACATTTTACTTGCTCACTCATCCCAAATTTCCCCAAAAATAAGAATATTCAAGGTAGCTTTGCATGTTACCAATTTGTCTTAGAAAGTGACATTAAACAAATTTGCAACAAACCATTGCCAGTTAGACAAATCATGAACTGATCACTATTCCCAGACCCTAGACTAATGACTAGGATTTCATGCCACAAGTTTTTTACAATCCTTCTAATCATTCTCTTTATTCCATCATGTGAGAAAACCCCATTTTAAAAATTCTTCGGAGGCTCTGTACAAATGGATCGACAAAGTAATCCTTTTCACCCTCGAGGTAACACTTTTTCATCCTTTGCACCTACAACCTCCATCATTGCATCCTTTTCCTCTCTTTCCTATGTAACTCTATCCCGCATCCAACTTCTATCGTAATTCACATTTTTGTAAGAGACCAAGCAATTCCAGCTTAAAAATATCATCCTTAACAATCCTTGGACTCACAAATTAAGTTCTAAATGCATTCAATGACACTTTGTAGACAAAAAAAAGAAGGAATTTCATCAAAAATGATGAAAAACAATGTGTATTCACATCCGTAGGAGTCTTAAAGTAAAAATGACAAAAAAAAAAGATGGAAGGCACAACAACCACCGATTCTCCCTCCCCCCTCATCAACTTTGGATTAGAGTCATCCACGTGTTTCCTTGGTGTAAATGAAAGGTGAGGCACGTAATCAAGTTTTCAAACAAATGTGGGCCTTGCACGTGCCCTGGGCCCAAGAAAAATGCCTTTTGTCCTTTGAAAAATTCTTAGTAAAGAAGGACCTACAGAAGCCTCCACGTGCCACCGTGGCGCACCTTAGGTATGGTCTCAAAAGTGGAGACCCAAACAAGCACGGGCTCTCCATGTGTCTCACCCAGTAGAGTTATTGAAAAATTTGAAGGATCAATAGAAGGTGCCATGTGTCTAGGGTCTGAGACACTTTTCCTTGGCCATTGAAAATTCCAAGCAAGGTTAGAGTGAGTAGAAGCCTCCAATTTTCATCTTGGTGCTACTTTAAAATAAAATTTAGGGGTCAATCCCTAAATAGGTATAGTCCTCCACATGTCCAAGGCCTTTAGAAAGTTATGTGAAAAGTTTAAGTATAAAGAGGAGCTGCAGAAGCCTCCACTTGTCTCCCAATGTAAATTTGAGATGGTCCCCAAAAGTGGATACCCTAAACAAGCACGGGCTCACCATGTGTCCCCTTAGCACAATCATTAGGTGGGACCCCGTGTTGGATCCTCAAATGAGCATAGAACCTCCACGTGTCCATGATCTCGAAAAGTTACACCGATCTCCCGAAAAAAATGTATAAGTCTAGGCAAGGCAACGAGATACCTCCACGTGTCTCCCTAGCGCAACTCCAAGGTCAAGCCAAAAGGTGAATTTTTCAGATGAGTGTTCACCCTCCACATGGAAAAGTTTTGAGTTGAAGTAGGTATTAGAGTTTGAAATCTCCTACCAAGCCGCATCTAACAAAAAAGTGACACATTTCAACAGATGCTAAGATATAAATTTGACAGGAAAATGCACCCGTTAAACCATAAAATTTAGGAAAATCACCATTTGCTCTTGGAAATTAATCTTTCTTTAAGGAAAAATAATTTGGAAATGATATAAGGCCCAAATGTGATTTGTCGAGCCGCACCTAATCGAAATGACCATTTTTCCACAAGTATCAAGCGCAAATATTGACAAGGAAAGCAAAACGTGACTCTAGAAAAATATAAGGGAAGAAAAACCCGAGTTTACGCCTAAGTTAAAAATTCTTCCACATGGACAGAGGAATAGAAAATAAATTCTAGAGTTAAATTGATTCCTTGACGAAAAGAAGGGATGATGATGTTAACCAAATGGAGGACATAGTTTTCATACATTAATACGGGGAGATAGAAAAGACGATAGAGCTCGCAAAACTATAGAATTTTAAGGAAAAATGGGGCAAGATCAGATTGAGCACCAACATTTGCTCTTAATCGTGGATGGGTACTCCTGTGTGCCATAAGAACAAATAGCAGACCAAGTGTAAAAACTAAACCATTGGGAAACCAAGTCAAAGAACAAGCTTGCAAAGCAAAAAAATAATAACCAACTCCTCCAAGGATGAACCAAGAAACCAAAAAAAGGGCAACCAACGACTAGGCTAAAAAAATAGAACATGAACGTAGAAAGAAACCAAAAGACTATACACCGTATAGTGTAGTATACCTTGATTCTCGAGAAATCAATCAATGAAATGTTTCAAATGCTCGCCATTAATAGGTAATTCAAGCAATTCCCCATCTAAGTATTTTAAGAATAAATTATATTCACCAATTCAAATGTTGATTGAATAAGGGCCCATCCACAATGCATTAAACTTTAAATGTTTTCCTTATCTCAGTGCTATTATCCCATAATAACACAAGATCTCCCAAACTCTAAAGCTCTTAGAGTAAATTTTTTAAAGAAACAAAATTTTCAATTTTTCTCTAAATTTCACATGCCTCTAATGGGATTCCCTTCTTTCTTCCTCTAATTCAACAATATTATTTATGCGAGCATCATAGAGACTAACCTCTTGATGTTCCAGGTTGTTAAAGAAACTAAAAAGAAGATAATTTCATATGCGGGGGCAAAAATCTTGAATTCCATACACCAACTCAAATGGAATTTTTCTAGTAGCTCATTTAGCAGTTGATTCGATCAGTCTAAACAACAAACTTCAACTACTCACCACATGTCCTTTTGTTTAACTCCAAAGTTCTTCTAATTATCTTCAATGATTTTTATTGCTGGATTTTGCTTGTCCATTTCCTTGGGGACTATAACTAGAAGCATATGTCAAATTGATCCCATATTCATGGCACATAACCACAAAATTTTTATCTCAAAATCTAGTGGCATTATCAACAACTATATTGGCGGTACCCCAAATCTACAGATGATATAATTTAGGATAAAATCCATGACAATTTGGCGAGTTTCCTTCTTCTTGGGGAATACTTCTACCCACTTAGTGATTTAGTCTGTGGCCATTAGTATCCATTTGTGGCCTGCACTTGAAGGATTAGAAATTTTTCCAATGAAGTCAATCCCCTACTACTTGAATGGGGCTTCAACTAATACACGTTGTAAAGGAAAGGATTTGGGAGCTTTTAGTCTTCTAGAAAAGCATTGGTAACTTTCACATCTTCTCACCAAAGAGTTGTATCCTTGAAGAGAGTTGGCCATGAATAACTAGTCCTTAAGATCTTATGAGCTCGACTCTTGTAGAAATTAGACAAACACTTCCATGGAGATCAGAAATTATATTAGGGGATTCATCATTAGTAGTGCACCTTAAGAGAACTCCCTCAGGGTTCTTCCAATCTAACAAAAATCAGTAATGATGTATTTTTGGGAAGCTAACTTAAGTGCTCTTTTCTAATTCTTGCTCAAATGTTCAGGGACACCGTAGAGGTTTGAGATAAAAAATGATGTCCTTATACCATTCAAATTTATCTGCTTTTGCAAGGACATTTAGTATTTGTTCTTTAACTTCATTCACCTCAATTTTCTGCAAGTTGCTCTCTTCCATAACATTTTCCAAGCCCAAACCTCTGACCAATAGTTTTGTTTGGATATCCATATCATACTTTTTCAATTTTCTTACCCATCGAAATCTCTTGCTTGAAAGCTCCATTTCTGATAGGATATCTTTCACCATGGTGTGGGGAAAATAAGAAATTATTTTGGAACTTAGAGTATATGGCCTAAAGACATTTGTTTCTTTTACCAAAGAAAATTATTGCTTCTCCATGATAGTATATTTTAGCCCAGACTCCTTATATTACCTTATTGAAAAAGGAAATTGGTCTTCCAGCTCCCTCATCATCCTTCTACAATAACAAAGATGCAATAGTATTTTCTGAAGCAAAAGAAAACATTTGGAAAGCCTTCTTATAATCTCAGCAAAGCTTGAATAGTTTTCTCTTCTCATTTGATACTTTGGTCTTTTTTCAGCATGCTAGTGATTGGGATAGTTAGTTCAGCAAAGTTGGAGATAAATCTCCTAATAAAATTAATCTACCCAAAAAAATTGAATTCCCTTCTTGGTTCTTGGAATGGGGAATTTTCCGATGGCCTCTAGCCTTTTGGATCAATCATGACCCCTTCCTCCGACACAATGTGTCCAAGTAGCTTTGATTTATGAAATCCAAAATGGAACTTCTTGGGATTTAGTGAAATACCATACTCCCTACATCTTAACAACACCTTTCATAAGTGTTGCAGGTGGTCACTCCCTTTTCTAGAGATAACATAATCACATCATCTTGATATACAAGATGAAATCATTATTATAGCTAGACAAATATACATCCATTTCTCTTTGGAAAGTGGCTCCAACATTAATTATACCAAAAGGAATTCTGAAATAGATATATATATGTTCCCAAGGAGTGGTAAAGAAAGTCTTGATTCACTCGATTCCTTCACAACTACTGGTTATATCAAGAAAAACCATCCAAGGTGGATAACAATTCTAAACTAGTGACCAATTGTAACATATTCTCCATATTTTGAAGAGGGTAGTTATCCTTCATTGATGCTCTATTCATGTTTCTAAAGTCCACACACATCCTTATATCTTCATTCTTCTTTCTAATCGGTACCAAGTTTACAACCCATGATGAGTATCTTGTGGGCTGTATGATTCCTCCATCCCTCAATTTTTTCTATTCTTCTTGCATCTTCAGGAAAGGAGTGGATTGATTGGCCTCTGTTTCGACTAAATAGCTTGGCGAAGCTTCTAAGGGAATTTCATTCTAGAAAATATCCTCTATGTATGCTTTCGATTCAAAATAAGACCATGCTAGGTAGTCCTATTATTTCTTCAACAATTAGACATATGACTTTTCTTCCCGGCTCATATTTCTACCTAAACAGATCTTACGTGGCTTATCCTTCATGACTAGGTCGTGATCTTCAACATCCTCGAGGCTAACATGTGTCTATTGAAAATGCAATCAACATTATGAAATATTGATTCAAGTGCTACCAAACCTCTTGAAATAGTATTAGTCTTCAACCGAATGATGTATTTTCCAAATAGAGTCTCCTTTCGATCATTTGCACAAACCATTGGCTCCCAATCTATATATTGATTATTAAATTCTCCTTAGTTCTACAAAACCTTTGCACCTAGACTTCAACTTCGAATACTTGCCGGTGTATAACATTGTCAGAATAGATGGCCTAGTAAATACCTCAATATTAAACTCACAATAGGGGATGCTAGAGTATTGTACTTTATATCATGATGTATTATGTTGAAGGTGTCAAACATCTCAATGAAATCCAATACTACATGCTTATACTACGTCATTTTTGATATTTTTTTGCATACGCTTTTCTAACTTTTTGACAATTAGCTCTAAATATCCTTTAATAATGATGTCTCTAATACCATATTTCCAAGCAATTCTTAAGCCAATTAACAATGCTTCATATTCATAAATATTGTTAGTGCACTCAATGTTGAGTTTAAAAGAGAAAATAAACTCTTCCCGCCACGGAGATATCGAACAATACCAACACCATTCCAAATTTTAGAGAAATACCCATCAAAAACAAATCCCAAGGAGAACCTACTTGATTAAGAGACTTGCATTAATCAATTTTGTGCTCTTAACCATCAGAAAATCCAAAAAAGTTATCTACATCAGTTTCAGTGTATAACACTCTATAGGAAGCATTATTGGGATCCTCAAAGAGATGTAGCATCCTCTTTTTACCATATAACTTTATAATGATGCGCTCAATAGGAATAGTGGAAAAATACATATACATTTGCACATGACCACCCAAACCGGCAGCCCACTTTCTTGATAACAACATTCCCCATTTGGTAGGGAAATCAACAATAACAAACTCTAATTTTAAGTTCTTTCTTGGGTAAGTTGCAAGTTGCACTATCAGACCCTTGACACATTCAAGCACTGACACCTCTCTGGAATCCATGGCAGTGCACTTCCCATAAGTGGTTATCACTTTGATATCTAATTCATTCATGACCTCAAGAGGCATAACATTACATGATGCTCCAGAATCAAACATATAATTGTGTAACAACTTGTCCTTAATAATCAGAGTGGTGAAAAATGGATCTACATTCAGTTGGGACTCAACTAAGGATGTTCCCAAATATACTTCAGGTGGCTCATCTAGTTCTTCTAGCACTCAGGGTTTTTTCAACTCTGAAATGGTAGGAGGAGTCTCAATACTATTTACATTTCTGCCTTGGGTAATCTTTTCTTCTTTTAATCCCAAATACTCAAAGGACCTTTTCTTGTGCTCAGGAATCCTAATTAGTTTAATAATTTGAATATAAATATTGATATGACTCAAGACTTGGGCATTTTATAAGGAACGTATTTGGAAAAGGCAACATTTGGAGGAAGACTAAGAAATTCATCCGATCAGTAAAGGATTTTCCATGCTTTGAGTATGGGCGGGGATACCAGCTTATGCTTGGGGACACAAATATTTTCCCGGATGTATCTTTATTAGGAGTTTCTTTTGAGATATTTGTGAGAATTGGAATTTTTTTTTTTGGCTTGAGGCCCCGCCCTTAGACAACTTTACCCCTAGTGTTATATTCCTTTTCATGTCCAGCTACAACATTCATTAAAAATTCCTATCCTCCTCATAAGGGATTCCTCCATCATCCTTTTTAATCATTAGTGCCCTTTAGTTTTCAAAATCATTACTAGGCAATTAAAAAGCTGGTACCATATCTATTTCAAAAGTATGAGAGGGAAGAAGGGGTGATACCCAATGGATGCAATCCCAAATATCTGCAATAGTTTAGGCACTAATTAATTCAGTCAAAGTTACTCCTTGTTGTGAGCTTAAAGAACACCCACCATGCACACATCATCATTAGTATCATCATCGGGTTTCTCAACTTCTTTGTCTTCATCACATAGGGCATGTGGCAAGAAACATCTGTCATACCACTCAATTTCATTGGCTTCTTCCACAACAAGATAACTCGATAATCAAAGAATCGGGCACAATTCTATTCTCACAGCTTGGGGCTATCTATTTCCGATCACATGAGTCCTTTGTCTCGTCATCGATCTCGATCACCTCTAGGATGATTGGAAAATATTTCTTTACCTTTTACCTATGCTTACCCTCGGAACCTTTCCCAATCACCTTCTCTTCTCTATCCAGTTTATAGGATATTTTGTTAACAACTCCAGTCAAATTTTTCACAACCTCCTCCCGAGATCCACAACTTTACTTGACCGAGGCTTCTCTCGGATTGATCGGTTAATACCTTGACTCTTAGGAGGCTTACCAACTTCTTTAATATTTTTTTAATCTTCAAAGCCATGGTGAATGATTTTCTCAATGTTGTTGGGTTCTTGTCTCTTAAATAATAGGAAACTTTCTTATCAAAAGCATCAAAGTGTTTTATTAAATAAGCAAACATCACTTAGCCTCAAGATCACGGGTAGCCTATTTAGGGTCTTATTGAACCTTGTATTGAATTCATGAATAGACTCATTGGGATTCTTTTATATATTTTTAAATTATGATAAAATAAATCTAGGGAATGTTTTATCTCCATAGTGCAATCTAAATGCATTCTTCATCTTTGTCCATGAATCAATGCAATTTTCTAGAAAATATTTATACCTGTCCCATGCATCCTCCTCTAGAGTATGAATAAACAAATTTATTTACACATCCCAAAATTTGATCTCAAAGTATTCCATCATATTGACAAAAATCTTTAAGTGTTGATCCCCAGTAATGGCATTATTTCCTTGAAATTTAGGCAATCTTTTCTAAAATCATGGGGCACAACATTTGGATACCCAACCATACCTCTGAAATCTATACGACCAAAAGTATTCACAAAAAATGAAGGTTTTGGTGGGGGATGGGCCATATTGTTTTGGGGAGGTGATATTATAGGAGAAACATAATGATGGGGAATGAGGGGTCTGCAGGGGGCACAAGAATACAATCCTCGAATGAATATTCTCTAAAACAAATCTTGGAAGATTCTATCGGCTTTGGAGAACACAGGGACAAAATGAGATGCAAATTTTTCAAGCACAAAAGAAGGACCCTCTCTAGTTGGAGAATTCAAATCTACAAAAATACTACCTGATTCAGAAGCACTTGAGGAAATATGGTAATCTTCAATGATAATTTGATCAATTTCCACTAT
Source organism: Taxus wallichiana var. yunnanensis (assembly GCA_018340775.1). NCBI lineage: Eukaryota > Viridiplantae > Streptophyta > Pinopsida > Cupressales > Taxaceae > Taxus > Taxus wallichiana. Next base: position 834,713,357 of record CM031243.1, read on the forward strand.
TGATAACTCTTTGCTTGATTTCTAATCTTCAACAACTTTCCAGATTCTTCTTCCTTCATAATTTGTCTTTCCTAGCTCTAGAAATAACCTTCTAATAGGGTCTTTAATGAAGAAATATATTCTTCCTTCCACCTTTGCAAATATTAGTGATAAATTTCAGTTGACATAGGTTAAGCCACTAGCATTTATAAAAATTTCATTCAACACGGAATCAACACTAAGGATTTTACCTTAGTTGTGCAAATGAACTAAAATTGGTCTGTCAAATGTCAGTCAACACTAAATTCATGCAAAGCTTCACAAATCTGATCTTTTTTACCCATTTTTAACATTTTTGATGTAATATTAGTGCAAAAACCAATAAAAATGGAAATATTGAATGCGTAACTTGTAACTTTTCTCAATACTTACAAATCGGACACGGGATGACGTTCCAACAATTTATGTGCACTTAGATTATGTAAGAAACATTACCGTGGTCGGTATTTTTACACCTTTGTTTAAATAGTCCCCAGCAATAGCACCATTCTAGTATTGGTATCCAAATTGACTCTCCCTTGGAAATTGAGCAATATCAAAGATTTAGCAAAACACCGAGAGACAAATAGATCTTAGTATGAGTCATTCAGCAGCCAGGGGGGGATTTGTCTAGTTCTTTTTCACTCGGGCATCGGAGAAATAGATAACACCTTCATTAATTATTTGATCTATCCTCAATGCTTTAGGTCATGCCTTTTGACTAGGGTGAGAGGACCCATTTTTTAACCTATTTCAGTTAAGTAGAATGAAGATATCCTTCTTTGCATGAATTTGAAAGGGTACCACGAGAAAAATATGATCAATGTACCACAATTTAACACTCATGAGTTGTCACTTCTAAAGAATGGTGATATTTCCTAGATAGGGCTAAGGATATTAAAGACATTATGGAATCTTGATTGCATATTTTATTAGTAGAATTTATACATTTGTGGACACACAGGGAAAATAGGGGTTGTTCAGGATGGATTCATTCTTTTTGAGTAATTTTGGTGGGATATTAAGAAGAATAAAATTGATTATACTAGATATTTGAGAGACTTTAAAAAATTGGAAAGCTAAATGACAAACATCTTCGAATAGCTAAAATAATCCTTCAACTAGAAGGTGTGCATCAATGGAGGCCCATATTTACATAGTTTCACACAATATCCAAGAATTTAACATAAAGGATTGAGCTAAAGACTCAATAAAAAATCAAAGACCCATGGTTCCTCACGCCTAAGATACACTTGAAGGCTTACAGACAATATTTATCAACAAGTGACAGTGAAGTGATTTTAAGTTATTTATCTCATTGCAGGATAAAGGCTCTTCTTGAAATGAAATTGAAAATTCCACTAAAATTTCATAGGGATGAGATCCTGTGTGATTCGGAGGGACTTTAACACAAGATTTCAATAGGAATAAGAAAAACTACTTGCAGAAATTCTGAAATAAAGCAAACACAAATTGCTCCAAGATTGACATAGATTAACTTGAAATTGATTAGATTCATCAATAGGGGAAATTTTCTTTGAGAATAGTCTTAGAGCTTGTCAATGGCTATACACTCGCAACCAACTTGACCTAATTAAAATCTAAAGCAACAGAAATTAACAGGTTTCTCGGATTGGTCTCTCTCGGAAGATAGGGTCTCTCAAATTTCCCTTTAGAACTCAACCCCCAACCTTTTGCAAGAGTATTCTCATTGCATTTATACATTTTACTTGCTCACTCATCCCAAATTTCTCCCCAAAAAGAAGAATATTCGAGGACCTTTGCTTGTTACCAATTTGTCTTGAAAAGTGACATTTAAAAAATTTGTAACAAAAAGTTTCCAGTTGGACAAATCATGAACTGATCACATTTCCCAGACCCTTGACTAATGACTAGGATGCCATGCCACAACTTTTTGACAGTCCTTCTAATCATTCTCTTTATTTTTTCATGTAAGAAATACCTATTTCTATGATTCTCTAGAGGCTTTGTACAATGGATATGAAAGATAATCCTTTTCACCTCGAGGTAACACCTTTTTCATCCTTTTCCCTCTCTTTCCTCTCGCAACTCTCTCCCAGCATCCAAATTTCTCCAAGTAATTCATGTTTTTACAAGTGCTCAAGCAATTCAATCTTCAAAACATCAACCTTAACAATCCTTGGAATAAAAATTAAGTTCTAAATCCATTCAATGACACTTTATAGATAAATAAGACAAGGAATTTCATCAAAAATGATGAAAAATAGTGCGTATTTGCATCTCCGGAATCTTGGAGTGAAAATGGTGAAAATAAATATGGAAGGCACAAAAACCATTCATTATACCCCTTATCAACTTTGGATTAGATTTTTCCACATGTTTCCTTGGCGCAGATCAGAAAGGTGAGGTACAAAGGAAAGTTTCCAAACAAGCATGGGCCTTCCACGTGCCCTTGGTCAAAGAAAAGGCCTTTTTACCTTTGAAAAAACTGTTATAAAAAGGAGCTAGAAGAATCCTCTACATGTTGCCGTGGTGCACCTTTGGTGTGGTCCTTAAAAGTAGAGACCCCAAATAAGTACAGGCTCACCACGTGTCTCAGTCTAGTAGAGTTGTTGAAAATTTTGAAGGATCAGTGGAAGGCACCATGTGTCTAGGGTCTAAGACAATTTTCCTTGGCCGTTGAAAATTCCAAGCAAGGGTAGAGTGAGCGGAAGCCTCCAATTATACTCCTAGAACTTCTTCAAAATAAAATTTAGCGGCTGGTCGCCAAACATGTATTGTCCCTCCACGTGTTCTAGGCCTTTAGAAATTTTCTTGAAAATTTTAAGTATAAAGAAGAGCCGGTTGAAGCCTCCATGTGTCTCCCCAGACACAACTTTGAGATGGTCCCCAAAAGCGGAGACCCTTAACAAGTGTGGGCTAACCATGTTTCCCCTTAGCGCAACTGCTAAGGTGGGACCCTAAGGTGGATCCTCAAATGAGCACTAACCCTCCACATGTCTATGGTTTTGCAGAGCTGCACTAGCCACCTAAAAATATGTCCAGTCCTGGGAAAGGCAATGGATACCTTGATGTGTCTCCTCGGCCTAACTCCAAGGTAAAACAAAAAGGAGAATTTTTAGATGAGCGTCGGCCCTCCACATTGACAAGTTTTTACTTCAAGTGGGCCTTAGAGTTTCAAAGTGCCCCACCAAGCTACATCTAACCAAAAAGGGCCACGTTTCCACAGATGTTGAGATATAAATTTGATAAGGAAAACACACTCGTCAAACCGTAAAATGCAAGAAAATCACCATTTGCCTCTGGAAATGAATCTTTCTTTAAGGAAAGATAATTTGGAAATGATATAAGGCTGAAATGTGATCCATTGATCCGCATCCAATCAAGAAAGGACCACTTTTTCATAGGTATTGGGACAAAATTGACAGGGAAAACCAAATCCGACTATGGAAAAATGGAAGGAAGGGAACAAAAAACCCAAGTTTACTCCTAAGTTACAAATTCTTCCACATGGGTAAAGGAATGAAAAAAATTATGGACTTGAAGTGTTTCCTCAACCAAATGAAGGTACTGATCATGGTAACCAAATGGAGGACAGAGTTTTCATGCATCAATACGGGGAGATAGAAAAGACATCATAGCCCACAAACTAAAGAATTTCAAACAGGACAAATTGAGCACCAACACAACTATCTCACTATTCATGGTGAGATCAAATTGAGCACCTAACACATGAAATCTATCTCACTATTCATGAGATATATGTGGAATTTACCCTAGAACTCTTCGAGGAGTTTAGAAGCATGGTTTCAAGGTGAGCTTGAACCTGGGTGCTATAATCTATCTCTACCCTCAGTGTACTAGGATGAGCAAGTGCAACATGAAATCTGAGTCAAATTAAATCCACTCTTATAGGTGGGTTTCGAGAGGATGTAGCTTGAGTACCCTTGTACTAGCAACATGAAATCTCGTGTTAAATCCAAGGGATGTAGTAGTTTTCCAATAGGGCCGAGGAGCGAAGCTCCATGTTGATTTAAAGAATATTACCCTAGAACTCTTCGAGGAGTAGTTTAGAAGTATGTACTTATCCAAGAGGTTCATTCAAGAGAGTATAGACAAGTTCCACAACCTCCATTAGGAATCTATAACTGTATCTGAGTATGAGAGTCAATTTCTTGACCTAATCTAGTAAGTTGACTATATGTAGGATGAGCAAGTGTGGATTCATAGGTTCATAAGGGGCCTGAATTTAGGTTTGGGAGGTGTAGTGCACATCCATTTTCCACAAAAATAGGATAGGCCATGGAGAAGGACTACATAGTAGAGGAGACTCATAGATAGACACAACAGGCTAGGGACAAAGTGTGGAGATGCATCCAACAGATGCAGTATAATAGATCAAGGGGGTTAGCTCCTCATCCTCATGGTCAATAGGGTTTAGTACAATATTAATTTAGGCCAACACAATAGCCACCTCAAAGCAACAACAATAGTAATAGACCCGCCCACCTTACAGACCTCTATAGAGATTCGATGCACAGAGGGGGAGAAGTATGGGGCATCCTCCTAGGGTGTCATTAGGACATAGGGTGTGCCAAGCGCTTACTCGGTAGGAGCTAACTAGTAGAGACCTCAGAAATCCATAGCTAGATCATCAAGATCCACAACATAGACCTCTAGAGTACCAGCTGAAGCTGCATCTCATTGGAGAGGATTGGTTGTGGTGTTATCGAGACATCATTCAAGAGAGTGCCCATAGAACCCTATTAACAAGGGTAAGAAAAATTTCAGAGCCTACTATTGGATCTATGCGGTGGTCAAGAAGCACCAGGTTTAGCACTATAGTACTATGATATAGATGATATGTAGCATTAGTGGTATTCCTACCTCCATTCTATTTAATTATAGTTCATCGATTCTTGTATTATACCATCTTTAGTAGAGTGTTGCCATTGGATGGTGGCAGTTAGGAAAGGTCTTATATGGGATTCCAAGATGGCTTCGGAGCCAAAATCTTGATAGACTCCTTAATCAATGAGTGTGTAGTGGATTTGGGAGTGTTCACCACTACCTCAAATCTTCGTATCCTTCTGTTGGGCTCATATGGAGTCATCTTGAGCATGGACTTGTTTTCTACACATAGATCCATAGTGGATTATTACCATAAGACTATATCATCTACAAACAATCTAGGAGTTAAGTCAGTGATAGCAAGAGTTAGGAGGCCCATTTCTATTCACACCATCTCCACTCTGCAGCTTAAGTGGTGTGTGTGAAGATGTTGCTAGATGTTTGCTATTAAGGTTAGTGATGGATTGGAGGATGAGTCTAGTGGGACATCCCATGATGACCGTCACATATTGAGAGATTTTTCTAATGTCTTTCGAGGAGATCTACTGGGGTTACCACCAACACATGAGATAAATTTTCACATAGATCTGGTTTTAGGAGAAGATCGTATCTCATGAGCACCTTATTGGATGACTACTCCTAAGCTCTATAAGCTCAAGTTATAGCTTGAGGGCCTTCCGGAGAAAGGGATAATCCATCCTAATGTATCCCCTTGGGGAGCACTTGCTGATTTTTGTAAATAAAAATGACGGATCTTTGCGGTTGTGTACTTGATTACTTCTAGTTGAATAAAGTAATGATCAAGAATAGTTATCGCCTTCTATGCATTGATGATTTATTTGATTAGATGAAGGGGGAATTTTTTTCTCCAAGATAGACCTTAAGTTGGGATATCATGGGTTGAGGATCACCGAGGTAGATATACATAAGACGCCTTCCGTACAAGATATGGCCACTACGAGTTTACATTAGTGCCATTTGGTCCGACAAATGCACCCGCGGTATTCATGAGCATGATGAATGGGGTGTTTAGGAAAATTTTGGATCACTTCATGCTCATTTTCCTTGACAAAATTATTATTTACTCACTTACGCATGAGGAGCATGAGGATCACCTTCGAAAGTTCTTCGGTGTCTTCATGACCAACATCTTTATGGGAATATGGAAAAGTGTGTGTTCTTTCGAAAAAGGTGCAATATTTATGCCACATCATCTCTAGGGAAGATATCATAGTCAATCCTTCCAAGATTTGAGATATTATCGATTGGCCAACACCCACTAGTGTAAAAAGGATGCACACCTTCATGGTTCTAACAGATATTACAAGATATTTGTATAGGTTTATCTCAAGTTATGCGTATCCCATCACTTCCCTTTAGCAAAAAGGGAAGAATTTTTATGGTCGAAAAAATGTGAGTAGGCCTTCACAACATTGAAGGAATACCATCGAGGAGCTCGATAAGACGGATGCTACCCACATGACTCGCTTTGGGTATGTTTCATGCCCGAAAAGAGTCAAGATCGATGATCGATATAAAGTTGCCAAGAAGTAGTCCTGGATGCTTCTGCTGCTTTTAGTTGTTATTTTTGTTGTTTCTTGGCAGTCGACTTACTATTTTTTTGTTGTTGTTTTGCTGTTATGTCTCGTTTGTGTAGCTATTTCTGGGCTACGTAGAACTTCATTGTAATACTTGGACTTTGTTCCATCAGCTCTGTTTCTCACTCTTATTCCGGCTTTCAGGCCTTCTTTTGTATTTAAGGGTATAGTCCCTTTCAAAAAACTATTTGCCAATATTAAAAAAAACATTGAAGGAACACCTCACAAAAACACCTATTCTTGCAGTGTCAAATCCTCAAGGTGAGTTCTTTGTTTGTACAAACGCTTCTTTGGTATGACTAAAGTTGTGTTTATGCAAGAGGGCGAGTAGTTTCTTTTGAGTCTCGAAAGCTTAAGCATTATGAGCTAAATTATCTTACTCATGACCTTGAGCTTACAACATTTTTCCATGCCATGGTTTGGTGGAGACACTTCGTTCTTGGTGGAGATTCACACTCGGGACTGATCACTTAATTATTTTCCACCTCTTCACGCAACCCATTCTCAACACTCATTAGGGCGTTGGATGGAGTTTCTTTGTTAGTATGAAATGGAGATAGAGTATGTGAGGGGAAAGGAAAATGTGGTTGGTGATGCCCCAGTAGATTGAGACATGTGGTTATGGCCACTTCGGTGGATATAGATTTGTGGAGTAGGATATTGCAACAGCTTCCTCACGATAGCTTCTACCTTGCAGCGGAGTAGAGATTGAGTCTCAAGACCCCTTGAGCCAAATTTTGATATATTTTCATTAGAGACAAATGTCCTTCTCGAGCACAAAGTTCGGATATATGTTCCTAGATATGGAGCTTGAGATAGGAAATTTTGATAAAGGCTCATTGTTCACCTTATTTATCCCATCCTAGGGTGAAGAAGATTCATGTCAACTTGAGATAGTTGTACCATTGGAGGGTACTTGAGAGACATGGCTCAGTTTTTGTCATGTTGTTTAGAGTGTTAGAGGGTGAATACTGAGCATCAACATCCATCTATCCTTCTCTTTCCTCATGTTATACTAGAGTGGAAATGGGACACCCTTTTCATGGACTTCATAGTTTTGTTACCGACATCGAGATACCACCATGACGCCATCATGGTCACGGTCTATAAATTAATGAAAGTGGCTCATTTTTCTCCAAAGTGAAGACTACCTACACAGCTAGTTTGGTGGCATGGGTATATCTAGATGAGATCATCGAGATTTCATGGGATTCCACATAAGATCATTTGTGACCATGATCCTTTGTATAATTCCCACTTTTTGACTACCATGTAGCATGCCCTTGGGATGAAGATCAATTTCAGCACAACATATCACCCTAAGATAAATGGATATAATTAGCGAGTAATTCAGATCTTGGAGGACATTCTTAGGATGTATGTTATGGATCATTAATCAAGATGGTAGGAGTATTTGTGCTTGGTGGATTTTTTCTACAATAATATTTTTATAGTTTGATAGGCTAGGCACCTTTTTAGTCACTATATGGAAAAGAGTGTAGGACATCTCTTAGTTAGGACAGGTTAGAGGATACGGTTTCTCTTGGGCCGAATTTACTACAAGACATGGAGAATATGGTTGTTATGATTAGAAAAATATTATAGGAGGCTCAAGATAGGCGGAAGAAGTATGCATATCGAATAGGACAGACTATAGTCTTTAGGTATGCATGATGGTGTTTCTTCATGTCGTGGCCACATATGAGCCCTATCCATTATGAAAAAGGTTCTAAACTTGCTCCTATGTTTGTGGATACCTTTGAAATATTGGTGCATATCAGTCCTCTAGCCTATTGTCAAGCATTACCACCTAGCTTGTCTCGCATCCACAATGTATTTAATATTTCTATAGTTAGGAGATATATTTTAGATCCTTATCATGTGATATATTTGACCTCATTGGATGTGGAGGATCAAGGGTAGGTTACAGTGGAGCCCATCCATATTCTAGAGCACAACACCTTGGGCCTTTGAGGCATAGAGATTGACCAGGTTTGAGTTTAGTTGGATAGGTATGATGAGGCAACCACTACATGCTAGGATGATACAATGCTACGAGCCCGAGTTTTCCACACCAACTCTAGTGACTTGTGGGAGGAATTCAAGTGTAAGGGGATGGAGATATAGTTCCCACTTCCCTTCAACACTGATTAATTTTGATTTCGATACTATTCACTATATGTATGGAAATTATAGTATCATTTTGACTTATCTTGATTTTAGATGATTGAGATACTTGGATTATGGTTGGATATTGATTTATAGTATTATGTGTGTGGATTATTAGAGATATGTTATATTGATGATGATGGACTGTTGACATGGTTATAAATTTTGGCATTCATGTTTTCATTATATTTAGTAGATCTTAGAAATTGAACTAATCTTGTCACCCTATTGATATTTATGAATTGTAGAATTGAGATGTGTTGGAAATTGAAATTAGTAACGTTACTTATCTAGATGATAATTTAATTTAATTTATATTTGGATGATTCTTGATTTATATTTTATATTTTATCTTGGATATTTTTATGCAAACATGAGGTGAAGGAGGTATTATATGTTTTGTAGGTAAACTATAACACAACAACCAACGGGGGATTGGAGACAAACCACATCGGAATACCAGATGAATTCAAAAAGGGTCACCATGGAAACTTATGTTTTGTTTTGTGTGTATTTTTTGTTGTTAGGGGATCCCCATGGGGGGGATAAACTCCAAATGTGAACAAGGGGTTTTGTGTGTTGTTCTTTTAAATTGTTTCCTTTATTTAGTTTTAGTATGTGATTTTATTGTGATGTATTTTTCCCTTTTATTAATTATTTAATTTGTGTCTTGATTAGTAAATAAATCATGTTACTAAAATAATCATGGAGGGGACAAAATAATTCATTTATTATATTTAATGGCTCTTTGGTTTATGTGTATTAAGCTGAGTGCTTGATATATTGAGTGTTGTACACACCACCTCTCCTTCGAAATTTGGATTTTTCCTTAAGGGTCAATTTTGGAGGCTTTTGGAACAAGTTAAAATTGTCCCACACGTCTTAAATTAATATACATATCCTACCTATGGGTTGGTTTAGTAAAAAATAGACCCTGCTTATGTGTTTTGGGAAGACAAATTGTAAGTTTTTATTGCAATTTCTTGCATATGTTTATTTCTTGTCCTAAATGAGTATGGGTTTAAAATGGTGTGTGTAGGAGGGTTTAATACATCTAAATCACTCATTTAATTTCCTTGAGTACGGGTTGTACTTGGGTGATGTGGAGTGGAAATGATGTGGCATCCTACTTAAAGCCAAATTATCTTCCCCCTCGTCTTTTCTAATTATTGAAATTTTGAGAGGAATTGGGGTTATTCACTTTTTTTTTTGAGCTATCATTTTGGATGCTTACTTGGGGGAGTTTGAAGAGTTCTTAGAAAACTACTTCGTTGAATATTTTTGGACTAGACTTCAAAGAAGAGATTTACCATGACTAGGTAGGATATTTTTCTTTTATTTTTCCTCCTTGTTTCTTACATGTTATGTGATTGTGTGAAATTGTATTCTTGTTTGAAGTGTTTGGTAATATGTTGACCTTGGGTTTTGGTGAGATTTTGATATGGGGATGAAATATTTTGGGAGGCATAAGAGAGTTTTTGAGTTTAGGAGGGAGTTGGTTTTGGATGTCCCACCTTATTTTTATTCTATTATACTATGTATTGTGGGAGTGTCGACACTAAAATTTTCCTCCATAATTTCTATTTCATTAATGTATGTATTAGGAATATGATGTTGTTAAGTATAATTAGTAGTAGCGTCTGATAGAAGATAACGGCGCCGTCAGTACGGTGCCACCAATAATGTGGAGTACGGTAACAGTCAAAGTACAATAGGAATGTTGTAAAAAGTAAATATTTGTCGTAAGTGGTCCGGTAATGTTAAAATGTCAAAGTTTGGGTAATTAGAGAAGTAGGGTCTACGTGATTAGGAATTAGAAATATTATATTGGTAATAAGGACAAGGAGTGAGGTCATAAATATTTTGTGTATTTTATTTGTAAAAAGTCTAAAAATGTGGAACCCATGTAAAATGATAAGGTTTATCTTATCTTAGAAGATAAGCTTACATGTACATGATAAGAGTTAAGGTATGGAATATGATTCGTCAGAGGGATTTCTTATCCTATCTTAGAGATAAGATGGATAAGCCTGGAAGTTCTATAAATAGAGGCCACCCCCTCATTTCGTATAGAAGGAAGTAGTGAGAAATATTGTAGGAAGTGTGCGAAGGAAGCCATCATTTTAAAGGTGTGTTGAAGAAGCCATTAAGAGGTGTAATTGTAAATTTTCTCCCATAGTCTTGGTGAAAGGCAAGTGAAGTCAATAACACTTGAAGTACCTCATGGGTGAGATTATGTAATAGCTTCATGTTAATATTATAATTTATTTTGATATTTCAGATTTTCACCATTCTGTCTTATCATAGTCGATGGTATTCTTGTGTTATGTTGTTGTTTTGTTTCCAGATTACATCCACAAAAATAAAGGCATGTGCATTAGTAAATAATCGTAGCACGAGGAGTTCCTGGTGAAGAATTATCATAGTTTTGGATTGGTGATGACAGGAGGCATAAGAGAGAGGGAGGTATAAGAATGACGGAGGCATAAGAGACATGATTTTGTTGTGAGGGAGGCATAAGAGACTTGGGATTTAATGTGTGTTGGAAGGGTTTAGAGGTGGGCATCCAAACTCTTGGGAGGCACAATGGCACCCCCATTTCTCTTATCTCTTTTTGGCTATTTTAGAAGCCTTTGTTGGGAAATATTGTGTTATACATAAGTTTTTTGTAGATATATTTATTTTTTGATTGATTGTTTGAAAGTGAATGTTGAAGCATTGTTTGTATTTTCATGTGTTTAAATATCCCTTATTGCCTTTTGGTTGGGGCTCAGGGTCCAATGAGAAGAATTACTTCTTCTTCTCATTGGAATTTTGGTTAGGTTGAGAGTGTTGCCTCTCCCCTATTTTTGGTTGTTGTGAAAGTGAAGAGAATATGGAGCTTGGTTGAAGATTGGATTGTTGGAGCTATCATAGAAGACAAAATGTATCTCATTGTAGTTTTTCCTTCTTGTAAAAATCTCCACTTCAAGTGGAAGGTCATTGCATTGTCTATTTGAAAGGAAAGAGTTATTGTATTAATCTTTGTCAAGAAAATTTGTATTGATTATTGGATATTAAAGTGTATTGTATGTTGGAAAGGGAAAGAAAGAATTTTTTTGCAAAGCTAGTTTTGTTGAAATAAAAAAGAAGTTATAAAGGGAAATACCTTATTTCTTTGTAGTTGATTTTTTACCAAAAAGTTTGTAGATCTCATTGGAAAGGTAGTAGTTCTCATTTTAAAACTTATTAAAAACCTTGTTAAAATATGTTGTGAAAGTTATTGGAAATATTGTTGAATGCTTCTTGTGATAATGTTGTAAACTTGTTCATGTAAAAGAAAGATCCATTTTCATTTTCACACTTGCATTTGATAGTTAGTAAATCTCTTGCTTATTCCTTGTATAGAAAAGTTTAAAACAATTCACATGGAAGTAGGGAAAGGCTTTCAAAAATTTCCTTATTAAGTGGATGTCAAACAAATGGAATCTATGTTCCTTCCTTTGTAAAGTTGATGTAGTGAATCAAAATATATGGCTACTATTAGCCTTAGTCCCAATTGTTTAGAAGAGTCTTGTGTCAATTTTAAATTGGATTATACAAATATCTTTAGTCAATCAAATAATAATAAATTGAAAAAGAAGGAATTTGATTGTGCATCCTCTAGACTTCTATCAAACTACACTAAAAATCTTAAATATGGAATTCAAAACTTGTGGACTCTAATAATAATTTATATAACACTACCTTGTTAGTGGAATTAAAGAAAACTAAAATATTATTAATATCAAAGTATTAATAATATTAAATTAGTATTTAATGTTAGAGATTTATTAATATATATAAAAACAATAATAATAAATAATGGTCTTATTATATATGTATATATATATATATATATATATATATATAAAAAAGGTATAAAAAAGGAATAGTCAATGTACTAAACCCTTGCCACAAACGAAAGATTGAGGTCATTGTTCCAACATAGAGGGCTATGGTGTTTACATATTTTAGATTTTTGGATAGGGTTAGGGGGCTCGCTGACCCCACCCCCACCCCATTATCAAACATGATGGGGGTGTGGTTAGCGACCCTCCCCCAACCCCCAAAACTTTGTTAACTTTATCAAACCCCGTGGTAAATACAAACTCTATGCGCAGCCTATCCCTTGGGACCGTGTAAGCCGATTATTGCTCCTCTTTTTACACACACACACACACACATCACATGTGTGTGTGTGTGTGTGTGTGTGTGTGTGTGTGTGTGTGTGTGTGTGTGTGTGTGTTAGGAAATGGTTAATTCGGTTTTGTAGAAAAATAAAAAAATTAGTAAATAAGTTCATATATATATATTTTTAGTATTTATTTATATTGGCCCCTTTACCCATGAGACTTAATTGTGGGATATTTAAGTAAAGTGGGAATTAAATTGTTTATTCAAATAACACTTAGGGAAAAATTAACCATGCTTAGTCTAATTCAGTTCATTAAAGTATAATGTGGGTTTTTCACAATTTTTTATAATGGGTAAAATTTTATTATTAAATATATAATTGAATTAGAAACATTAATGGGGAAACTATTGTTTTCGAAACCTTTTTGTGGGCACGTTTTTCAAAAAAGAAATCCATAATTTTCTATCTTGTTCTAGGTTGTTCTTGGATTTTGTGTAGGCGTAATATTGTAGGTGTTACAAATTTCTACAATTATATTCTTTGTTATTCCTTACAAAATAATATATACCGAGTACCATTAATACTTATCACTTTCCATTTATTGTTATATTTATGTTTAGTTGTGAGAGAATTGTTATCAATAAAAACTAAGTTCCTTAAGAATAAAATAGATTCTATTAGATAAGGGTGTCATATTAAATACTTATGGTAATTTTTTCTTGTAAAACTTTAATTTGGTATAATATGTGGCCCATGAATATTATTTAGGTACAATTCCATGGTTTTAAATATTACGGATTGTAAAAGACATATGGATAGAATAACAAGAATAACATAGAACAAACAAAATCGAATAATTGGAAACATTATGATAAAAAAATAACTTTGATTTAATATATAATATAAGAAATAAGTAAAAATATGTACAATAAGACTAAGAAATAATCCTTGTAATTAGAAGGGATTTTCTTCTTTGATGATTTGTCTGTACTAAAATGTAATAAAAATTAGTAAATGAATTACAATCTCTATTGTTAACATGTGAGTATTCCCTTTATCTAAATATTGGAACAATTACCTAATTGTTATTACTTTGATTAGAATTTTTAAAAACTATAAGATAGATAAATAATAGAATATATGTCATCTCCCTTGTTTGTGTGATGTTATGACATGACATGTGGCATGACAAAGAGATTATTTTGTAAGGAGGATGAAAGTAATGTGCTAGTTTGTATGTTGTGTTCTAGTTATATGTTGGCATGTGCATGTGAATCTTGCATAGAGATATATAGATACACAACATATTGAGAAACAAGGAACTTTCATGTGGGATAGTAATGTGTGGTAAAATATTGTGCTAGTTTAATGCATTATAAAAGGCATGAATACTATGTTGTGCTAGCTTATGACTATGAAAGTAAAAAACTATAAAGGAGTTTCACATTCAAATGTACAATTATCTCTGCATATATCTCAAGATCGAAATTTTATTTTATCAATTTCAAATTATCTAATAGCTTTGATAATTTTAATTGTAAAATTTAGTTATTTCCACCAAAGTTTGAATTTATGGTGGATTTTTGTTTAAATTTTGTCTCGGTGTTGTTCCACGTTGACATTTATAAATATTCTTCACTACCCATTTTTTATGATTGTCTCTAAAATATTGATAGTATAAACATATCACTCTAAAATTCTATTTCTCTTTAATATTATAATAAATATCTTATATTTTAGGAAATTTATTTATAGATAACATCTGTGAAGAGAGGTTGAATAGTGTTTTGAGAAAAATAATGAATGGTGGAATGGTTTCGATGTCGAATCCTTCAGGATTCATTGCGTTGAATTGACTTAGTCGGCCAGGATCTTCACAGATTGGCACCAGGAGAAACTAAAACTATTTCCATCTTAGAGTAAATGGGATCCATATTTGTAGATACCATAAGACTCCATTAATAGAGCTAAAGAGAAATTCAAACACACATTTGTGGGAAGCTTTGATGACCGAAGACCAAATATCAATTTCATGGGTGAGTGGTGCAAAAGAAAGCTTTCTTGAAAGCTAGATGTTATGGCACTTGTGAATAATGATCTATTTTCTTGTTTCAAGGAAGAAGAAAACTCGACAAAGGATACTTCTCGGGTTACACTAGTTCTATGGGAATACATCTCTTGGCCCTTTGTGACGAGGGATTAGGATTATTTTGGAGTTATCTTTCACTAAATTCCTTGTTTGGATTCATCTCCCAACTCTCCCCTTAGAGTTCTCGAGAGCCTCGAGGTGTTTTTGGGATAATAAGATCGATGGGTGCGTTTATTGTTGTTGATCCTACAATGAAAGATGGATTTAGAATTATCTTTGTGTGGATGTGCATCTACATACTTGGTTAGGGCCAAAGTGCCTACAAAAATTCCTAAACATTTCTTATGGAAAATGTGAAGAAAAATTGAGATTGAGAAATCTCATATCATCTGTGAAAAGTGCAAAAAAATTATACATGAGGCCAAGTCTTATGGATGTGATGTTAAAATGACCCAAATAGAGGAAGAAAATAAGGGAGACCACTATTTTCCTATTTATCAAATCGATGATGAATCCAAAGATGAGGAATTGTTGGTGAGGATGACAATGGGTGGGTAGGAAGATGCAAAGATAGTTTTATTCACACTTGGAGTTAATGAAGTGGTTGAGTTGTGTGGTGATGGTGGTGCTACTTGCATGGGGGAGGAGTGTTTCAATGAGAATGAATGATTCTGCAATGCCAAATTGGATACAATCTTGGTGGGTGGGAGTTCGAATTAAAAATATGTATTGAATGTGGTTGTTGGCACGGTGGCAAATGAAAAATTAATGGGTTTAGACCACGTGGACATGGAGAGAGTTATATTTTGCAATGCACCTTTTAGGAAATATTATGGGAAGGGGTGGGCTAGTCCCATTCGAATCTTTGTTGAAGGAAAACATACATTGAAGGAGGGTGAGGGAATGATGGTGATAGCTCTTAGGTTAGATAGAAGGATGGTGATGGGGTCGAAATAGGTGCTTTATGGGGGAGGATGGATTATGTTCCACCCAAAAAAATTGTAAAGTCTACGCACATAATACGAAGTAGTTCGAGGGGACCCTATGACGTTGGATATTTTTGTGTGATGGGTCAAGCCTATTTGACCCAGAATCTTTGTTTCTTCCTTAGGTTTGGTCTTGTTTTCATTGGTGTCATGGCTTTGGTTGTTTTTCGACCACTGGTATAGGATGTGAATAGTTTTAGTGCATAGCTATATATTTTCACCTTGTCTTGGTGAGTTTATTGGTCCCTTCAAAAAAAAAAATTACCTCTTCTAAATAAATATCCTATACTTTAATTACATTTATTTTTATT